>CM037011.1:3115789-3642058 GCA_020875875.1 Dioscorea alata
GTATGCAAAAGAAGCATTCTACAAGTAAGGGGAAATCAAAACATTGCATAAGGTTACCATTGCTCTAGCTAAAAACTCGAATTAAAAAGGAAGAAGAACTCGAAAATGTGTAGCGTGTGAATTCACTCAAGACAACCAACGAGTACTCCTCAAACTTTTGTTAACAAGGACTTATTTATATATGAAAAGTAGGAAAGGAAGTAGTAGCTTCACACAACCTCGAAGGTAGCCCTTTCCTAGGCGGCCGCCAAAGGTGGCTTTCACTCTTTCGAGGAGGTAGCTCTTTCTACCGGGGTAGTAGCTTTCACGCATCCCATGAGATAGCTCTTTCTCTCATTAGGGCATAACTTGTATCCGACTTATGAGAGTAGCTACATACTTCATAGATGGTAGGTCTTTCCACCCCAAATGCATAATTAAAACAAAGCGAATATTCACAACTCATTTTTTTTTTTTTTTTTCAAATTTTTTTTATATGCATTCTCCAATAGTAAAATTAAGAACGATGATAAACTTGTCCTTAAAAACTTCAAGATTGAGTTTCCAAAAGATTCCAAGAGTAAGTTGTGCAATATGAGGTTATCGAGCAAAAAATTCCTAGAATTCAAGTAGAAACTAGAGCATGATAGGATACAATGTTAAAAATTTCTCCTAAACTATAAGAATACAACCGTTGCAACTAAGGTGAACCGCCATAGGCTACATGAACATAAGCAATTGAACGCACAAGTAAAGGTGTGTGCAATGTGAACTCCCCCCCACACTTAAGATGTACATTGTCCCCAATGTACGCATGTAAGCACAATAAAATTTTAAAAATTGTAAAACAATTAGTGTGGAAGTAGGCAATTGAAACATTACTCCCCTGAACTCCTAGTGGTACGTTTGATGGAGCTACGTTTATTGAGGGTTGAGTCTCAACGGGTTGTGGAGGACACACGGTCCCATGACCGTGCCTATGACTAGTACTCAAATTCCTTGCATCCAAGACCATCTGCACGTACACAAGGGGGTTCAGTGAAGCTCAATAAAAGTAAAATAAAACAAAAGAAAAATAAAGCAAAAAACGCCTCAAGCGTCGGTGTCGTCCGTTCTTCGATCTGCGGTGCTGCTGTCGGTGCTGATACTGGTGGATCTGGTGCTGAAAAAGAAAAGATTGACGAAGAAGAGGAGAAAATATGCTTACCGACGAAGTGAAAATCAAAAACTTCGAATATGGTCGGAAAACAACTTAAAAACTCCTTAAATGGACAAAGAGATGGTTGGGAAGATGGGAGGAAACATCCCTTGAGTGTGGAGGCATTTAGAATTGAAAAGGCAAAAATAGATTTTAAAAGAAATCACAGCCTTTTTGTGTTCTGCGCATCCACACAGCCGTGTGGAAATTCCACACGGCCGTGTGCCTTCACTGGTAGGGTTCACAGGGGCAGTCACACCCCCCTGTGTTTCCTCTGTTTGCTTCTCAGAACATCCACACGGCCGTGTGGAAATTCCACACGGCCGTGTGCCCAACCTGGCCAACACAAGGCCGGCCACAGGGGCACCCACACGCCCCTGTGGCCTCTCTGGATATCCCGAAAAACTCTAAGTGTTCCACACGGCCGTGTGGAACATCCACACGGCCGTGTGCCTTTCACGAGCTCTCTCACAGGGGTTGCCACACGCTCCTGTGTTTTCTTGGGATGTAAGGGAAGTTTCTGCAGAATTTCACACGGCCGTGTGAACTTGCCACACGGCCGTGTGCCTTAACACATGGGCACTCACAGGGGCACCCACATGCCCCTGTGGACTCTCTGGGCTGAGAGTTGATGTTCTGCAGAATTTCACACGGCCGTGTGGAAATTCCACACGGCCGTGTGCCCTTCACTGGGTCGCTCACAGGGGCAGCTACACGGCCCCTGTGATGCTCGGGAAGAGCTCGGAGATGGTTCACACGGCCGTGTGGAAATTCCACACGGCCGTGTGTTTTCTCTGGATGACTTAGAAAAATCACAGGCTCTGCAGAAAATTTCAGAAACACATTCATAGCACTTAGAGCCTATATAAACGATAAAAACACGACCAGAGATCTATGAAAACACACTCAAACGACCCAAAACTTCGACAATCACAATTAGGCACACTAAAACACCAATAATCCATGAGAAAATCACAGCACATGCATAATAAAATCAAAACACCGAACTAGGCAATTATTCATACTAAAACTAAACTAAGCCTAGAAAAGCATTAAAAACTTGGGTTGCCTCCCAAGAAGCGCTTGTTTAACGTCACTGAGCTTGACGTACCTCTTTCTTACCTCAAGGCGGCTTGAAAAGAGTGTGTTCCTCCCGACTAGAATTTGCGTAGCTACTTCCTTTGAACAAAAAATCTAGTTGCGCTGGTGGAGAATTCGTTGGAGGATCCAACCATCTTACTTTTGGCCTCCAAGGGAACAATTTGGGTTGGGAATTGTCCAAGCTTAGCATAGGTGGGTCATTGGATGGTTCAAATATCCTCCCCACATCTTTTTCCCTTCCCAAAATCTCTTTCTTGCTTCTTATGAGTTGATCAATCCCAAAGAGAGATGCTTGCTCCATTACCTTAGGGTTTGCTTCTTCTTGTGTATTTTCATCTTGAAGAGAACATGACACTAGCAAATCCCCTTGAAAATTTCCTTGCTCATGAGCACCATCTTCATTCAAGCAATCCCAATTCTCCAAATGATCTTCTTTTTTTTTCTCTTCAATTTCTACAACATCGTACTCAGTTTGCCCCGTTTCTTCATTATCGTTCACTACCACATCCTCTCTACAAGGAGTTTGCGTTGCTTGCTCTAACACTTCATGTTCCTTGGAGAGTGTGTCAAGTATCCATCTTGATAGATTCTCAAGGTTGTTATAGGAGGCTTCATGACACTTTCGCATGGCTTCCATACTTTGGCAAGAGGCATCAGATGCTTTAATGAAGTTATCTATAGCTTTTTTCCATTGAGGTGCATCCTCTTCAAGTACCTCATCCTTTTGAAATTTCTCTTGAAGTGCTTCCCAATGTTGTCCATCATTATTCCATGAAAAATTTGGGTAGCTCCTTTCATTTGGATGATATGTGTTGTAGCATGGATTGCTTTGTTGTTGTGATGCAATAATTCTATCAAGGCTTGTATTGAGAGCTTCAACTTTAGAATATAGCTCAATAACTCAATTAATCTCCATTTAGGCTCCTTGCAAGAAAAAGTAAGACAAAACAAAAGAAAAACAAATAAGAAGGATGGAAGAATAAGAAAGGTTAAAATAGAATGAATGATGAATAGCTAAAATAACGAAGTACAAATGTCTCCAAAACGCCTATTCCCCGGCAACGGCGCCAAAAACTTGACACGACCTTTTGCGTGTGTACCGCAAGTGCACGGCCTTGTCGAAGTAATAAAATACCCTGGTGAGTGGGTAGTCGTATCCACAGGGAATAGTGTTCAGAAACAAGTGTTATCGCTATTTAGCTATGATGGGAATCGATGACGAGAAAAGTATGTATGTATAGATATAAAAGAAAATAAAAGAATGCAAGAAGAATAATGAGGGTAGGAGAGGTAATCGATATAACGATGGGGTACCCGGACAAAGCTCCCCCTAGGACTAATGCTTCTAGTGCAAAACTTGTATTATGCTCTACAATTGATGCCTATTGAGTCGAGGATATCCTTAAACACACGGTCCCAAACCTAAGGTCAACCGTGACTAACCCCAACACTATGTCCCGGCATTAGGATTCACGTCAACCCTTCACTCTGTTGATTGCTCAACTAAGTCCCAGGGGAGTATATCTACCTAAGCCTAACACTACGTGGAGTTGCTTTAAGCTCTAGGGATTCCTAGTGATAAAACCTGTTCCTATGTGTAGTAGTTCTAACCCTTTGGTCCAGGTGGAAGAACCCTAGTCTAAATTAAGCCCCAGTGCATAGGATTCACATCACCCCAAAACCTTGGGGGAGTTTGTCTACCTAGCACTTCACTCTATTTCGACCTCTAATGAATCAAGGAATCGGAGGTAGGGAGAAATCACAACGGAAGGGAAAGGGGTACGTCGCTACCTCACAACTCTCCCTCTCAACCCTCTTCAATCTTAAGGAGTCTAACCCTATAGAGGTTGTCACACCCTCAAAGGATAACTCAATAGATTCTCAACCCTAGTGTCACATCTAAGGGAAAACAATAACAAGATAAAATCAAGATTGAAACTCAATAAAAGAACATCGAATTAAGAAAGCATAATAAAAGTCATAGAAACAATATCATCTTAGGGTTTACAAGTCAGAATACCCACTAGGGTTTAGCTCTCCATGGAGCAATACAAAATCAATAAAGAATTTAAGAAAATATGCATGAAAACCATAAAGAAAACCCCCTTGTAGATCGTATCGATGGTCTTGTGTAGTCGCGTGTCTTCTCCAACGAATCCCTTGTCAAGCCTAGGGCACACCTCGCCAAATCAATGCCGATGAGAGCTTCCCCAATAGCTTTCTTCCAAAGGATGTCGATGTCGATGCCGTTTAATCGCCTCCAAAGACCTCTAAGAACCTCTCCAAACCCTAGCCGAAAGCCCCCGAGAAGATATCCCAGTGATAGAAGGGGAGGTCCCCCAAAAGATCTGAAAACGGGCTATTTATAGGATGAAATCGGGCTGAAATCGGACTTCTGTGAAAATCCAGAAATTTCACACGCCCGTATGGAAATTCTGGAATCGTGATTTCTCGGCACCTGTGAGCAGTGTTTTTGCTACAATGTTCTGCTACAGTATTTCTGCTACAGTACGCGCCATGTGTTAATTCCACACGCCCGTGTGACGTCTCTGGTTTGCTGGAAAATTAATTCACACGGCCGTGTGGAATTTCCACACGCCCGTGTGAACTCTCTGGAATTCTGAATTTCGGCAGAATGTGAACAGTAACTGCTACAGTATTATCTACAGGTTTTTTTCTACATTGCCTGCTACAGTACTTCTCCGAAATACTCCCGAATCCATCGTTCTTCATCGAGGCCGTTGAATTGGGCACACAATCAACGGTAGATTATGTCGATTACTTCATTTCTCTTTATTGGCGAAATTCTCCAATGCTACACGAGTTATAGACTTTTGTGAGTGTGACTGCCCTTGCGCCCCTCCAATGGAGGTTGGCACACACCCACAAGTCTAGACTCGTGCCTTGTTCCTTGCTTGGTCCGAGAACTTCTCAACAATGGCGAACATAACCTATTCTTGCTTCTTTTTCTCTAAATCTTCTCCATAACCCTTCAATGAATAAAAGAACACAAATACACACTAATTAGTGATTAAATCTGAGAAAAGTAATGCTCAATGTAAGATAATAATACTTCGTATTACTATAACACAAGCACTTATCACATCTTCAACAATACCCCTTGGTCTCCGCAAAGAACGATCGGCAAGTTGTAGAGTCATTCGTGTAGGCCTTAGATCTTCCAGTCCCAATTTCAAAAACAACTTGTAAGGCATCACATTAATACTCGCACCCGAGTCGGCCAAAGCACTCTCTTGTATTCCTTCACCAAGGGTGCAAGGGATGATGAAACTACCGGGATCATTGAGTTTCTTGGGCAACTTCTTTTGAATTAAAGCGGAGCAATTCCCCGATAGTGTCACCGAGTCCACCTCTTCTAGTTTTCTTTTGTTTGTGATGAGGTCTTTCATGAACTTGGCATACTTGGGCATTTGTGAGAGGGCCTCAACCAATGGAATGTTAATGTGGAGTTGCTTGAATATATTCAAAAATCTTTTAAATTGAGCATCCTCCTTGTCTTTTTTTAACCTTGTTGGGTAAGGTACCACGGGCTTGTACTCGTTCACCTTTGGAACCGGGGATTCGTGGACATCATCACTACATTTCCCCTTATCATCCTTGCATTCTCTCATGTTCAAATGAGGGTCTTCCAGATCGGTTACCCTATCATTAGAAGCACTTGGGCTCGTCTCGGCCCTTGCTTCCAATTGCTTTCCGCTCCTTAGTGTAACAGCCTTCAAGTGTTCCCTCGGGTTGCTTTCAGTGTTGCTTGGTAAGCTACCCGAAGGACGATCAGAATGTGCACGAGCAAGCTGTCCCACTTGGTTCTCAAGAGATTGCATAGATGCCTGAACATTACTCAACACAGTGCCGAACTCATCCAATCTTTTCTCAATACCCTGAAACCGTGTCTCGGTATTAATCATAAATTTGGCCAAAACATCTTCCGTGGTATACTTTCTTTCTTGTTGTGGTGCTGCTGGGTAATGGCTTGCTTGAGGTGGAGGGGGCCTCTGTTGAACTTGGCCTTGACCCTAGGGCATGTTCGGGGGATTCCTCCAACCTTGATTGTATGTGTTACCATATTGATTTCCCAGCCCTCTAGGTCCACCTCCAACATAATCAACAGACTCCACAGGTGTAGAAGGGGCAATGAATATAGGACACTGTGACGTTGCATGCCCTGCTCCACATGTGTCACAAGACATCACGGGCTTAGGGGTAGAATTGGACCCCAACATCAGTTGCTCAACTTTCTGTGCCAATGAACTGACCAAGGCATTGTTGTCTGAGAGATTCTTTGTCAAGGCCTCAACCTTAGCCGTCAATGCTGTGTTTTCATTCACTTCATAAAGCCCTGCAGCCTTTGGTGCCATTTGCCTAGTATTCCAGTGGCATTCATTACTGGCCATGTTTTCAATCAAAGCTTCAGCTTCTTTAGGCAGTTTGCTACTCAAGGATCCACCTGCTGCGGCATCAATCAGTTGCCTTATTGAATAATTCAGTCCATTGCAGAACATTTGCACTCTAATCCAAGACTGAAATCCATGGAGAGGGCACTTGCGCAACAAGTCTTTAAACCTTTCATGTGCTTCAAAGAGTGTCTCCGAATCTCCCTGCCTGAAGGATGATATTTGATAAGTGTCTAAATGTATGTGTTTTAACATACATATTTTGTTCACTTAGCATGTGTTTTTATATGAATGGATGCCCGTTTTATGCTTAATTGAGCATTATTTATGTTGTAGGGCATGGAGGAGCCATGAGGAACATGATAATACGATTTGGGCGAAAAAAGGATGAAGAATCAGGGTGCTGGAGTACTGCAGCATACGGGGCCGTATAAGGGGCCGTGGGCATCAAAAGACAGTAGTTTTCAACTAGCCCTCACGGCCCCCTATCCACCCCGGGATCCATTCATCCACCCCGGGATGCACCCCCACATGAGACAGGTTTTGCCCTATTTTTGCCTATCTATCCACCCCGGGATGGATCTATCCACCCCGGGATCCGGCGGGAGTATATATAGAGGTTTTTAGGGCACACAAAGGGGACTTCTTGGCCGGCATCTAAAGGAAAGAAACGAAGAAATCTTTGAAGAGACGACGATTTGGAGCCAAGGAAGGAGGCAAGAACATCATTTTGAAGGGGAGAAGCTTCACCATCAAGGAGGCAAGGATCCAAGACAAGGGGAAGCGTCATTCGGCATCTCTTGGACGGAGGAAAGCGTCATTTGGCCGGACCTCCACCTCCTCCTTCATCATTTCATCTAGGGAGTGTCATTTATGAGCTTTTTAAGTGATTTACTTTGTATTTTTGTTGTTACTTGCTTGATGGCACACTAGACCCCCAAGGCCACCGGATGTTGGTGAACCTTGGGGGGTTTATCATGTATTTTGGATGATCTTTACTTAATTGCAAGCTTGGTTTGGTTTAAGATTTAGTTCATTGTGCCTCATGTCTAGAACTACCACATGGAGAGATCCGTAGTTCTTTCTTGAATTATACACGTAGACGTGACCTACTCACGTGTATTAGGTCATTAATGAATTAAAAGGGGTTACTTGTATTGGCACACCGAGAAATTGGGTGTCGATAGCCCTCCGAGCTTTAAGGATAGACTAGGGTTTAGTGTATCCTTATTTTGGGATCTCCTTATACTTAATGCAATCGTAGGGATGTTGGTTAGGAAGAGATTCCAACCAATATCCGTATGGGATTAGGGTTCAATCGCCGAGAAATTGGGGTTGATCTAATCTTGAGATCCTTCGGTCTAAATCAACCAAGCTACCTTTCATCCTTCATCCATGTATCATGATGACCCCTCAAGGGGATCCACATCCATAGGCCTTTACTCTTCATTGTAGCACTTGCAACCACATTGTATGCTTTTAAATTTGTTTAATCATATCATATTTATCTCTTTGCTTTAGTAGAACAAACATCCATGCTTGTGTTGTTAGGTTAGATAATAGGCGATGGAGGAGTAAGAGTAGCTCCTTAACCCCGTGGAATACGACCCTCGTGCTTTTGTGCGAGGTATTACTTGGCGACCCGTGCACTTGCGGATCGATTCAATCAAGTTTTTGGCGCCGCTGCCGGGGACTTTCTAAGGAATTCTGAGAAACTTCTAGCCTATTGCTCTAGCCATTCATTTATTTATTTATTGTTTCTTTTATTTCCTTTTGTTTTTGTTTCTTTTGAGCTTAATTTTTTCTATCTTTCTTGATTGTGCTAGGTACTATACATCATGTGGGATCCATACATCATGGCCAACACGAATTTTGTACCAACAGTTAACGGTATCATGACTGATATCTGGCAGGAATGGATGCCGCCTATACAACACTTGTCGTATATTCAAGACAATTCCTTCTATAGATTTAAACCTTGGGAAGGTTCAAGTATGGCCGATAAGGATGTGGCTTGGAAGAAATTTTTCACAGACTACATGAATTTTGGGAGAGTCCCACCAGAAGATGATGTTGATAGCCCCACTTTTCTGCACATGAACATCATGGAGAAACAGCTTGCACCTCATCAAAACCAGAGTGTTGAACTGAGTGAACAGCGAAGAGAGATAGTGAATTGTGTTGCGCAACAAGTGTACATCATTGATGACAGTGCAGATGGAAACTTGGGATCAACTGAAGGGGAGGTGTCAGAACAATGTGAAAAGCAAAAAAATAAATATTTGAAGCCCTCAATAGATGAAGCACCCGAGCTAGAGTTGAAAGAGTTACCTGACCATCTTGAGTATGCCTTTTTGGGTGATGGGATGAAGCTACCAGTTATCATTGCGGCAAATCTAACAGCTGGACAAAAGGAAGACTTGGTGAGTGTCCTGAGGAAGCACAAGGAAGCAATTGCCTGGAAAATAGCTGACATCAAGGGGATAAACCCGTCTTTTTGCACTCATAAAATTCTGATGGAGGATGATCACAAACCTTCAGTCCTGCCTCAAAGAAGACTCAACCCGAATATGAAGGAAGTGGTTAGAGCTGAAGTCATAAAACTTCTTGATGCAGGCATTATTTATCCGATTTCCGATAGCGAATGGGTGAGCCCAGTGCAAGTTGTCCCTAAAAAGGGGGGGATGACTGTGATCACCAATGAGAAAAACGAGTTAATCCCCACCCGTACAGTCACTGGATGGCGTGTTTGCATTGATTACAGAAAGTTGAATGACGCTACTCGGAAGGATCACTTCCCGTTACCCTTCATTGACCAAATGCTTGAACGACTAGCTGGGCATCCCTACTATTGTTTCTTGGATGGTTTCTCTGGCTATTTCCAAATTCCAATTTCACCGGAGGATCAGGAAAAGACTACATTCACTTGTCCTTATGGGACATTTGCTTATCGCCGCATGCCTTTCGGATTATGCAATGCTCCCGCTACCTTCCAGAGATGCATGATGGCAATCTTTGAGGACATGGTGGAAGACTTTATGGAGGTGTTTATGGATGACTTCTCCGTCTTTGGTGACTCATTCGAGTCTTGCCTCATGAATCTTGAGCGTGTTCTCATCCGATGTGAAGAAACTAATCTTGTGCTAAGTTGGGAGAAATGCCACTTTATGGTCCAAGAAGGGATAGTTTTGGGCCACAAAATCTCAAAGGAGGGAATTGAGGTGGACAAAGCAAAAATTTCCGTCATAGAGAAGCTACCTCCTCCGGGGTCAGTGAAGGCCATCAGAAGTTTTCTGGGACATGCAGGTTTCTATAGAAGATTCATAAAGGATTTCTCCAAAATTGCTAGACCCTTGACAAAGTTATTGGAAAAAGATGTTCCATTTGAGTTTGACAATGATTGCATGAGATCTTTTCTTACACTCAAGGAAAAGCTAGTTCAAGCACCTATTATGGTAGCTCCAGATTGGGACTCCCCATTTGAACTAATGTGTGATGCAAGTGATTTTGCAGTGGGTGCAGTCCTTGGACAGCGACGAGACAAACATTTCCATCCCATCTATTATGCGAGCAAAACATTGACTGGAGCTCAGGAGAATTACACTACAACTGAAAAAGAATTACTTGCCGTGGTGTTCGCATTTGATAAATTCCGTTCCTACTTAGTTTTGTCTAAAGTTGTGGTGTACACTGATCATTCAGCCTTGAGATACCTGCTGAGCAAGTCAGATGCCAAACCAAGGTTGATTAGATGGGTGTTGCTCCTTCAGGAGTTTGATCTTGAAATCAAGGATAAGCGTGGGGCAGAGAACCTGGCAGCAGATCATTTATCTCGATTGGAGAACCCTAGCAGGGAAACCCTAACAGAGAAGGACATCAATGATTCATTTCCTGAAGAGCACTTATACAACATTCAAGTCACGGAGGAAAAAGAGCCACCATGGTTTGCCGACATTGCCAACTATTTGGTTGGAGGGATCACCCCGAAATGGTTCACATATCAACAACGAAAGAAATTTTTTTCAGATGTCAAGCACTACATATGGGAAGAGCCCTACTTGTTCAGAGTGTGTGCCGATCAAGTTGTTCGAAGATGTGTTTCCCGACCTGAGGGTCTAAGTATCTTGAGACATTGTCATTCAGGACCCACTGGAGGCCACTACAATGCAAACCGAACAGCCAAGAAGATTCTTGATGCCGGTTTTTATTGGCCATCACTATTTCAAGACACCCAGAAATTTATACAGTCTTGTGATCGTTGTCAACGGGTAGGCAACATTTCTCGCCGGGATGAGATGCCCCAGAATTGGAATCAAGCATGTGAAGTCTTCGATGTGTGGGGGATTGACTTCATGGGACCATTCCCTAGCTCCCATGGGTGCAAGTTCATCCTTGTGGCAGTTGATTATGTATCCAAATGGGTGGAAGCACAGGCCTTGCAGACAAATGATGCTAGGGTGGTGGTGAAATTTTTGAAGAAACTGTTTTCCAGATTCGGCACGCCACGAGCAATCATTAGTGACAGGGGCACTCACTTTTGCAATGCTCAATTCGCAAAAATCTTGAAGCGTTATGGTGTGCACCACAAAATGGCGACACCGTATCACCCACAAACCAGTGGGCAGGTAGAAGTATCCAACAGAGACTTAAAGCGAATCCTGGAGAAAATGGTTGCCCAAAATAGAAGAGACTGGGCAGAACACTTAGATGACGCACTCTGGGCATACAGAACTGCATACAAGACACCTATAGGAACTACTCCTTATAGGCTAGTCTATGGGAAAGCATGCCATTTACCCGTTGAACTTGAGCACAAAGCTTATTGGGCAATTAAATTTCTGAATCTTGATTCTACTCTTGCAGGAATCAAGAGGAAGCTACAACTGAACGAGCTGGATGAATGGCGTTTTAATGCATATGAGAATTCAAAGCTTTACAAAGAAAAAGTGAAGGAGTACCATGACCGGCACATCAAGCATCCAAAACAATTTCAAGAAGGAGACCAAGTGTTACTTTTCAATTCAAGGTTGAAACTATTTCCCGGGAAGCTAAAATCACGTTGGTCGGGCCCATACACTGTCACTCAAGTCTTCCCGCATGGAGCAGTGGAGGTAGCTCACCCAGAAAAAGGCATTTTCAAGGTGAATGGGCAGAGACTGAAATACTACTTCAACAATAATAATTCAAAGGGAACCGGGGGTAACTTCAAACTCTTCGAACCCCCTTGAGGTAAGAAAAAAAGGTACGTCAGGCTCGTGACGTTAAACAAGCGCTTCTTGGGAGGCAACCCAAGCATTCGGGGGTCTTTAGTTCACTTTTCGTATTTTGGATGTTCATCTTATTGTTGTAGTCGCCGTTTTTCTTTACTAGCTTTGAAATTGAATAAGTCCATGCTAGCTATTCTCTTGTCATCTTAAGAGTGGTGTAATCATTTTATTTGTTGAGTGTTGCTTGTTTTTGTTGTCATTTTGTGCATTAGATCGATTTGTTTCATGTTTCGTTCAAGTTGGTGGTGTTCTATAATGTTTCAATGTCATCCTTAGCCATTTGGAGAAGAAAAATTCCAACTTTTGAGTGATTTCCAGGTCCTCACGGCCCTAAGGGGGCCGTTTGGAGGGCCATGAGACGATTCCAGTGAGTTTGGCTTGTGTCTCACGGCCCCCCTCACGGCCGTATATGGGGCCGTGACAAATTTCCAGTGAAAATGGCCTAGGGCTCACGGTCCCCTTCACGGCCGTGAGAGGGGCCGTATGCCACGGGTCCTGGACCTATATCTTCACCATTTTCTTCATAACTCTCTCATTTCTCATCCGTTTTCCCTCATTCTTTCGCCATTTCGCCATTTTTCTTCATTTTTCTTCCTCTACACGAATATACTACTTCCAAGGACCTAATTTGCATGATTTATTGGGAGTTTTTCCATCATCTTCGCCTATCCTTTAAGGTACCCCTTTCTAAACCCTAGGTGTTGAGCATGAATGTTTCTTCTTCCTCTCCCCTATTTTTCAAGTTGAATGGATGCCAATGTTGTGGGAGTTTGGTTGTGTGTTGTTTTTGTCAGTTTTTGGAGTAATTTGAAAGCTTTGTAAAAATTTTTATGCTCCATGTACAAGGGAAGCTCTTGCAAAAATTTTTTTGGGAGTTACTGTAGCAATTTTTTTTAATTCTTTCACACTCCTCCATGAGCACCCTTGATTTTATTGTATTTGGGCCTATTATTGTATCATCTTTGTTATCCAATAGCAACACTTGCAATATGAGTGAATTGGACATCATGATATTGAACGAACATGGATTTGCTTGGATGATGTTTTTGTTCCATTGTTTTTCTTTTGTTAGTTGTTTGTTGTGTTTGTGTTTATTCTTGTTGTGTTCTTTTTGTGTTTGGTTTTAGTTTTTGCTTGATTACTCCCCGTCCCTCCTTTCTAAATTTCGTGGAATGATGATGTGCCTTTTTTTGCCTTGCAGGCATTGAGGGTAGTTTGGTGAGCCTCCCCACATTTTGTGGAAGCCGGGCCCGACATGTAGAGCTCGCCGTACACTTTTGTCGGGTCACACTTCGCCATTTTTACCAAATAAACCGGGGAAGTTCGTTTTCACCCTCCTCCTTTGTTATTATTGTGTATATTGCCTCTATTTTCATGATTAGTGTACATTGAGGGCAATGTACAACACTAAGTGTGGGGATGGGTGTATCTTCATGTATTAGGTCAACTTTACATGCTAGTGTCATCAATGATGGCTTGTTACTTTCTTGTGAGATTCTTCAAGTATGAATTAATGATTGATGGGAGTTACATTTTTTGTTGTGCTCTATTGAATCCTGTTTCACCTCTAGTATTGTTCTGTGCACTGAGTCTTTTGTTGATGCCCTGGGAATAGCCTGCTTGACTTCCTTAACTCTCTTGTATGCCTAACACACAATTTTGAGTACTTAGCCTTAGACTACTAAGTTCTATCCTTCAATGAACTCTTAAGAACTTCTAAGTCTTGTTGAGCTAATCCTAGGTTTGTTATTTGTAGTGCAGTCTAAAGGTGTGATCTAGGGTATGTAAAAAAAAAAAAAAAAAAAAAAAAAAAAGAGTCTATGTCAGTATTCCTCTGCTAATGGAGCATGAATGCGTCTATGTAGACTGTAATCGAGTAGTTGGGTGACTCTTGTGCCTAACCAGCATGTGCATCCTCCAGAAAGATTTTTGTGCGGTCTACGTTAGGCGGACTCGAAAAAAAAAAAAAAAAAAAAAAAAAAAGTGTTTATACATATAAATAAAAATAACCCTAGTGATCACTTAGACTGCCTACTTGAGTTGAGTTTGTGAGTCGAAATGGGATTTAGTTTCAAGTTGTAGAATTAGAAGGATCTTAATTGTTCATTGGAGTGGCACTTAGCTTTTTAAGACTTAGTACTCTGTACTTGTGGAGTGATTAGCATATAGAGCTGTACTGATTGAAGTCATAGGGCTAGACCATGTCAGGGCAAATGAGATGAAAGATTCACTTACACTGTACAGACATATAAGAGGTGAGACAGGATCTGTTTGTTGTACGTATTGACTGTAACTCAACATCTGTATATCATTTTTCTATACTTGTATAATCTCGTATTTGTTTGAGCCGGAGATGTACATTTAGCCACTTATCATTCCCTTTGTTTTTCATGATTTGTTTGCTTGGGGACAAGCAAACGCTTAGGTGTGGGGATGTTTGATAAGTGTCTAAATGTATGTGTTTTAACATACATATTTTGTTCACTTAGCATGTGTTTTTATATGAATGGATGCCCGTTTTATGCTTAATTGAGCATTATTTATGTTGTAGGGCATGGAGGAGCCATGAGGAACATGATAATACGATTTGGGCGAAAAAAGGATGAAGAATCAGGGTGCTGGAGTACTGCAGCATACGGGGCCGTATAAGGGGCCGTGGGCATCAAAAGACAGTAGTTTTCAACTAGCCCTCACGGCCCCCTATCCACCCCGGGATCCATTCATCCACCCCGGGATGCACCCCCACATGAGACAGGTTTTGCCCTATTTTTGCCTATCTATCCACCCCGGGATGGATCTATCCACCCCGGGATCCGGCGGGAGTATATATAGAGGTTTTTAGGGCACACAAAGGGGACTTCTTGGCCGGCATCTAAAGGAAAGAAACGAAGAAATCTTTGAAGAGACGACGATTTGGAGCCAAGGAAGGAGGCAAGAACATCATTTTGAAGGGGAGAAGCTTCACCATCAAGGAGGCAAGGATCCAAGACAAGGGGAAGCGTCATTCGGCATCTCTTGGACGGAGGAAAGCGTCATTTGGCCGGACCTCCACCTCCTCCTTCATCATTTCATCTAGGGAGTGTCATTTATGAGCTTTTTAAGTGATTTACTTTGTATTTTTGTTGTTACTTGCTTGATGGCACACTAGACCCCCAAGGCCACCGGATGTTGGTGAACCTTGGGGGGTTTATCATGTATTTTGGATGATCTTTACTTAATTGCAAGCTTGGTTTGGTTTAAGATTTAGTTCATTGTGCCTCATGTCTAGAACTACCACATGGAGAGATCCGTAGTTCTTTCTTGAATTATACACGTAGACGTGACCTACTCACGTGTATTAGGTCATTAATGAATTAAAAGGGGTTACTTGTATTGGCACACCGAGAAATTGGGTGTCGATAGCCCTCCGAGCTTTAAGGATAGACTAGGGTTTAGTGTATCCTTATTTTGGGATCTCCTTATACTTAATGCAATCGTAGGGATGTTGGTTAGGAAGAGATTCCAACCAATATCCGTATGGGATTAGGGTTCAATCGCCGAGAAATTGGGGTTGATCTAATCTTGAGATCCTTCGGTCTAAATCAACCAAGCTACCTTTCATCCTTCATCCATGTATCATGATGACCCCTCAAGGGGATCCACATCCATAGGCCTTTACTCTTCATTGTAGCACTTGCAACCACATTGTATGCTTTTAAATTTGTTTAATCATATCATATTTATCTCTTTGCTTTAGTAGAACAAACATCCATGCTTGTGTTGTTAGGTTAGATAATAGGCGATGGAGGAGTAAGAGTAGCTCCTTAACCCCGTGGAATACGACCCTCGTGCTTTTGTGCGAGGTATTACTTGGCGACCCGTGCGCTTGCGGATCGATTCAATCAATATTTCTTGCCTCAACCTCGCTGCTTTGCTAGGAGGAAAGTATCGCGCCAAGAATTTTTCCACCATATCCTTCCAAGTGGTGATGGAGCCGGGAGCCAAGGATGTGAGCCACCTATACGCTGCTCCCCTTAAACTGAATGGAAAAAGTCTTAGCCGAATAGCATCATCAGAGACCGAGTTTATCTTGAAGGTTGAACATATTTGCAAGAAGCGAGATAGATGAGCGTGCAGGTCTTCATCTGCCAACCCGTCAAACTGAACCGAGTTCTGAATCATTCCAATCGTACTCGCCTTGATTTCAAAATTGTTAGCCGGAACCGCCGGTGCCTGAACACTGAATTCTTCACCGGTGAATTGAGGCCACTCATAATCAGACAGGGTCCTCCTTGGTTCGGCCATAACGGTAGGTTCACTTGATTCAACAACAAACTCTTGTCCTCGTTGTCTTGAACTCTCACCCAACTCTCTCAACCTTTGATGCAAAGTTCTCTCTACTTCGTTGTCGGGTTCAACTAGGTTTGCTTGACTCGAACGTGTCATAAAATAGGTACCTTGCAAAACCGGAGTCAAGAATTAGCAATCGACGAGAGGTAAAAAAAATAGAAATGCAAAACGATAGATAATGGAATATATACAAAGGATGATAAATGCAAAACAAGAAAATGGTCAAATCAACACGCGCAAAGTTTTCCGGATATTTCTCGTGGGGTCCCCGGCAACGGCGCCAAAAACTTGATGAGTTGCTATCCCGCAAGTGCACGGGTCGTCAAGTAATACCCTGTGCGTGACACAAGGGTCGTATTCCCTGGGGCCCGAGAAGCTACCCTTACTTCCTTATTACAATATTTTTTGACCGATATAATTCAAAAGAGTGAATATGATGCAAAGAAGTTAAAGAAGTAAATAATCAAAGCAAACATACGAGGGCAAGATGCGGGGTAGAAATAGGACTAGGAGTGGTCACGGATGAGGATTCCCTTAGAGGCTACTAAAGTGAGTAGGAAGGCTTGGACTAACATGCAAGTGGCTAATTGGACCGAGAAAACCCTAGACTAGGTCAACCCGATGGTAATGGAAGTCGACCCCTAATCCGGTACGGGTATTGGATACGGTACGTATACCGTCCAAGATTTCCCCTACGATTGCAAAGGGTGAAGTGGTTTTCTCAAACTAGGGTTACAATACAAAAGAGTACTCAACCCTAGGAGTGGAGGGGTACAAATACCCGATGGTCAAGGCGTATTTATACGTATTTCCCTTCCAAGTTTGGTGAGTCTAACACTAGGGCAATGGTCATGCAACCTAGCATTTCCTAAGTCTTTTGATACATAGAGTTCTCATACATACCAAGCATGTAAAACACCAAACAATGGATCACAAACAAGCCACAAACAATGTATAGAACAAGATCATCCAAAACATCACAAGTTCACCCCCAAGGTTCACCCACATCCGGTGACCTTGGGGGTTTAAGTGCTCATGTTCACTAAATACAACAATAAATGCATGGAAACACACGACAAAGGCATGAGAAGGACTCCCTCAAAGGATGAAGGCCGGTGAAGTTCCAAAGACGCCACTCCAAGGGGTGGCTTCCCTAGTCTTCAACCTCCAAATGAAAGCCCTAGGATGAAGGATCTTCCCAAAACCTTGCTCTCCTCACCAAATCCTTGCCTAGATCGCCGTCCAAGAGCTTCTTCTTCCTCAATTCGAAGGTGGTGGTGAGAGGCCCTAAGAAGAACTCCAAGATGCCCCCTCAAAACCCAAGTAGAGCCCCTTTAAATGATGAGTTCGGGCAAGCTCACGGGTGGCCTCACGGTCCATATACGGCCCGTGAGGGAGCCTGTAATACGGGCTGCAAGAAACCGCAAAGATGTGATTTTGCACAGTAACTGTTACAGTAAACTGCTACAGTAAAGTACTACAGTGAACTGCTCGCAAATGACCTCACGGCCGTGAGCTTGCCCGTGAGGATTCCCAGACTTAGAATTTTCTTCAAATCTTCGTGCTTCATGCTGCTACAGTGTTGCTACAGTGCCAGGGAACCCGAAACGACAATCTCGGTGTCAATTTCTTCTCAAATTGCGTTGCTGAGCTCACCTAGGCTTCTTTTGTACCTGAAACACAAAATAAACCAATTTAGACCTAAAAGGGCATCGATTCATCAACAAAATACGAGAAGCATGCGCATGCGTACGTATAAAATACGTACATTTAGACGTTTATCAGCCACTGATTCTTGGAAGGCCGTTCTTGCGTACTTCCAAGGCTTTGATAGACATGGACGGTGGAGAGCTCACATTGAGGGTTGGAGACGACAAGCTCAACTATCTCCTCACCAAAGCCATTAGACATTCTCTTGATTTTGATGACACTTTATACTTTCTTGATGCTACTAATGAATGTGTTGATGAATACATGCAGGAATTGATGAACCCGGATCCATATAAAGGGTGGCCGGACCAAGATGTGGAGATCGAAGAAGAAGTGCTATCACTTGGTCTAGTCAAGAAGGAAGTCAAGCCGGAACCGGGACGAATGAAGAAGATGAGAAGAAAACTAAACAGAGCGAAGAGACGTCACATGAAAAGACCCAAGAACAATGGGGATGAACAAGAATAGAGTAAGGATGGTTCACCCTTGTGTGGTAACAAAATCACTAACTCTCCCTCTATCCTACAAAAATTATGTTCTACATGTTTTCAGATTGTAGGAAAGAGGAAAACCTTCATTCATGAGACGCCGTAAGGTAAGACCAGGTACGTCAACCTAAGTGACATTAAACAAGCGCTTCTTGGGAGGCAACCCAAGGTTTTATAGTCTTCTAGGATTTAGTTTCGTTCTAGCATGAATAAAAGTATTAGTTTTGGTGTCCTGAAGTTTTAATGCATATGCTGCAATTTTATTGTAGATTGTTGATGTTTTCATGTGCCTAAATGATAATTGATGAAGTTTGAATCGGTTGAGCATGTTTTCTATGGTATCTGGTTGTGTTTTGATGGTTTTCACAGGCTCTAGTTATCGTATTTGAGTTTTTATGCAAAGTCTGTGATTTTTCTAAGTAAACCAGAGAAAACGCACGGCCGTGTGGAATTTCCACACGGGCGTGTGTTACCAATTAGGGCTCAACCAAATAGGGCATAAGGGCGTGACCTAGCCCCTGTGAAAAACCTCAGAAGGGGCACACAGCCGTGAGAAATTTTCACACGGCCGTGTGAAATACTCCAGGACTTGAACTGTCTTTCCCAAGAGTCCACAGGGGTGTGTGGCTGCCCCTGTGGGAGACCTTGTGTTAAGACACACGGCCGTGTGAAAACTCTGCAGAGACCCCCTTTCTTCCCGAGAATACACAGGGGCGTATGTGCTGCCCCTGTGAAGAGCTTGTGCATGCACACGGCTGTGTGGATGTTTCACACGGCTGTGTGAGATACTTAGGGTTTCTCGGGCAAGTCAGAGAGGCCACAGGGGCGTGTGGGTGCCCCTGTGGCTGGCCTTGTGTTCTTGGCCAGGTTGGGCACACGGCCGTGTGGAATTTCCCCACGGCTGTGTGGAATTTCTCAGAGACCTTCTGTGTTTCCCGTGAATCCACAGAGGCGTATACCAGCCCCTGTGGAGCTCCCCTGTGAAGGCACACGGCCATGTGGGTTTCCACACGACCGTGTAGGGTAGTTCAGAGAGTAACCAGAGTGCACACAGGGGCGTGTGCTGGCCCCTGTAAACCCTAATTTCAGAGGCACACGGCCATGTGGATTCCTAGAACTTCAAAAGCCGCGCGTTCTCTTTTGGATTTCACTCGTGCTTCTTTTGTTTTCCACACTAAACACTCTCTGACTCTCTCAATCGCTTCCCCGATCTTTTCTGAGTTTTCTAGAGGTTTTATTTGGAGTTTTACGGCTGATTTCAAAGTTTTCTTCATCCACACCGTCGGTAAGAACTTCAAACCCTTTTTCTTCGTCAGTTCTTCTTAGTTATTTCGCTTGTAATGAATGATTAAACTATAGGAGAGCATGTTTAGAAAGAATCTAGAATGAATTAGAGGGTAAAAATATGATTTTAGTTCCACGGCCGTGGAGCTATGTCCGCCCGACGATCCACACGGGCGTGTGGAATTTCCACACGGCCGTGTAGATTTCTGCAGATCGAGTATTTTAAGTGTTTTTTATCGTTCTTCTTCTCAATTTTGTAGATATGTCTTCCAAGGCTAAGAAGCAAGTAGGGAAGCGACCCCGTGAGCCCACCACACCCCCCGAAGAGATGGATTTCAACTTACCAGAGCACAGGGACAGATTCAAGAGGCTATCGGCACTCCGATTCAGACAGACACGATACACCGATTTGAGTATAGTGAGAAGTATATAGGGGGGAGACAGTATCACAGATGAGATTGACGAGCTGCTCACAGTTGGTAGCTGGGGCCGTTTACTGTCTATCAGAGACCCAGCGATCTGATCACTCACTCTAGAGGTCCTATCATCATTTGAGCTTGACCGAGGATACGACAGTTTCACTGATCCAACCACTATTTAGTTTCTTGCCCTCGGTCAGCACTTCAGTTTGAGTATCACGCAGTTCTCGATCATGATGGGGTTATATGATGAGGCATACACAGACACAGAGTAGTACGCGCTGCTACCGACGGATTATCCGGGTACCCTGACCCCGTAGCGTGCCTATAGCAGATTATGCGGACAGGGACAGTATGAGCCGGGGGTCTCTAAGGCTATGTGCTTGTCCAGGATTCCTCACAGATACATCCATGCCATACTTAGCCGATCAGTGAGCGGCGGAGGAGACAGTACCGGGGTCTTAAGACACCAGGAGCTCTTGTACCTGTATTCGATGGTGGAGAGCGAGCCAATCCACCTGGGGCACATCATAGCATAGTACATACGCCATCAGGGCCAGTACTCCAGGGTCAGAGTTATCTTCGCAGGCCCGTACATCACCCGCTTGATCATTGGCCTTGGACGTAGAGATGGGGTTCGGGGGGCCGAGAAGACGACAGTCCCGGTTCCTCTAGGCACAGAGACGCTGAGGATGATGGGTATGATCCGCAGAGCTGGATCAGGGACTTATGTATGGATCATACCCTAGTCAGATCAGGCCGAGGGGTCCCAGGCAGCGTTGGAGATACCCCCAGGACAGGCTGAGGCTGAGGCACCACCCACATCATCGGAGCCACCTCTAGTGCGGATCTTTTCTCCCTCTCAGGGCCAGGACAGGTTCGAGCGCCTCTAGAGTGCTATGGGTATTCTTCAGACAGAGTTGGCCGAGGTCAGGGCTACACACGCAGCACAGCACACGGAGACAATGGCATTGCTTGACGCTATACAGCGTCTACTTGAGCAGGCCGTGTCATCACCATTCGTGGTCCAGCCCAAAGCCCCTACTCCACCACCGTCTCCAGCTCCATCAGCAGCAGATCCACCACTTTCAGAGCCTGCAGCAGCACCAGAGGCTCCACAGCAGGACACCGACGCTGAGGCGTCGTAGTTTTAGTTTTATTTTTTACTTCAGTTATACTTTTTCTTTTATATTTTGGACTTGTAGTACTCAGAAAGGATCTTCCTTCTGAGTTTATCTTTATTTTGCTTTATTTTGTCTCGAGTTGTATTTTATTTTCATATTTTTATATACTCGAGCTTTATTTTGGTTTTTTGAGCTATACTGAACCTTTGTGTGTGTGTGCGCGCAGATGGTCTTGGATGTAAGGAATCTAAGGAATAGTCATAGGCACGGTCATGGGACCGTGCGTGCTTCACAACCCATTGAGACTCAACTCTCAATGTACCTAGCTCCATCAAACGCAGCACTTGCTCGATTATATTATATTACACAACTTACTCTTGGAATCTTTTGGAAACTCAATCTTGAAGTTCTTAAGGACAAGTTTATTATTGTTTTTAGTTTTACTTTGGAAAATGCATATTAAAAACCGAAAAAAAGTGAAAATGAAATGAAAAGAAAAGAGAAAAAGAAAAAAAATGAGTTGTGAATATTTGCTTTGTTTTAAATATGCATTTGAGGTGGAAAGAGCTACGACCTATGAAGTATGTAGCTACTCTCATAAGTCGGATACAAGTTATGCCCTAATGAGAGAAAGAGCTATCTCATGGGATGTGTGAAAGCTACTACCCCGGTAAAAAAAGCTACCTCCTCAAAAGCGTGAAAGCCACCTTTGGCGACCGCCTAGGAAAGGGCTACCTTCGAGGTTGTGTGAAGCTACTACTTGCCTCCTTCTTGTTTATAAATAAGTCCTTGTTAATAAGAGTTTGAGGAGTACTCTTTGGGTTGTCTTGAGTGAGTCCACACATACTTACACATTTTCGAGTTGATTGTTCTTTTTTATTCAAGTTTTTAGCTAGAGCATTGATATCCTTATGCAATGTTTTGAGTTCCCTTTACTTGTAGAATGCTTCTTTTGCACTTTTAGTGAACCTATGGCCGAGCACTTCCAATTGTTTTTCCCAAGTACCATCGAGTCCTATAATGGCGGGTGATTTGATAAGTGTTCGTGTTATAGTAATGCGAAGTGTTATTATCTTGCAATAAGCATTGATTTAATCAGATTTTATCACTAAAAAGTGTGCATTTGTTTACTTTTGTGCATTGTAGGGTTGTGAAGGTAAATTGGACAAAAGGAACGAAGTTAGATCGTGTTCGCCGTTGTTGGGGAGATTTTCGGACAAAGCAACGAACAAGGCATGAGCATAGACTTGTGAGTGTGTGCCAACCTCCTTTGTAGGGCCACAAAGGCAGTCACATTCACAATAAGTCTAGCTCGTGCTAACAAGGAGAACTTCACAAATTAGGAGATTTGAAGTAATCGGCATGATCTACCGTTGATTGTGTACCCAATTCAACGGCCTCAATGAAGAACGACGAATTCGGGAGCGTTTCGGCACAACTTCTGTAGCAGCACTATAGCAAGTTACTGTAGTAAAAGCGTTGTAGCAAGTTACTGTTCACTGGCTGCCGAAAATTAGCAAAACAACAACTTCATACGGGCGTGTGGAAATTCCACACGGCCGTGTGAAAATTCCACACGGCCGTGTGAAATCCTGATTTCTGCAATTTAAAGCCGCGACTCAATGTTATAAAAACCCGTTTTGGAGACTGTTTTTGGATCTTTTTTGGCTCTTATTTGCCGGAACTTCTAGAGAGGAGCGGCCAAGGTTTAGAGAGGACTTAGTTGTGGTTTGGAGCGTGTCATCGGCGTCTACATCAACGTCCGATGACCGCACAAGACCACGGCCACATCGCACACAAGGGGGTTTTCATCTATGCATTCAATTTGTTTTCTTATTCTTATTTTGATGGATTTGTATAGGTCCATGACAAGCTAAACCCCTTATGGGTAGTCAAACTTGTAAACCCTAGGATTATTATGTTTCTTTGACATCGCTATTATGTTTTTCCATTATTGATGAATAAAATTGAGTTTCAATCTTAATTTCTTATTGATTATTGTTTTCTCTTAGCCGTGACACTAGGGTTCAGAACAACCTAGGTTATCCTTTGGAGGTGTGACAACTCCTATAGGGTTAGACTACTTAGGATTGAAGAGGGTTGAGAGGGTGAGTTGTGAGGTAGCAGAACGTCCCCTTTCGCCTCCGATGTGATTCTCCCTACCTCCATGTTCCATGATTTATTCGCGGTCGAGATAGAGTTATTTGTTAGGAGATAAACTCCCCTAAGGCTTCGTTGTGCGAGCAACAAAGTGAAGGGTTGAAGTGAATCTTAGTGCCGGGACTTAATTTAGACTAGGGTTCTCTCTCACCTGGACCAAAGGGTTAGAACTACACATAGGAACAGGGTTAATCACTAGGAATCCCTAGAACTTAAAGCAATTCCACACAGTGTGAGGCTTAGGTAGATAGACTCCCCTAGGGCTTAGTTGACAGGTCAATGAGAGTCAGGGGTCGTAGTGAAACCTAATGACCGGAACATAGTGTTGGGGTTAGTCACGGTTGACCTTAGGTTTGAGACCGTGTGTTTAAGGATCTCCTCGATTCAATTAACATCAATAGGATGGTATAATAGCATTGTCTTGCACTAGAAGCATAAGTCCTAGGGGTAGCTTGTCCGGGTATCCATCTTCTCTCATTGCTTGTCCGACTCTTTTACTCCTACTTGCACTCTCTCACCTTCCACATTTCTATTTTAAGTCTAGTTTTTATTAGTTTCTTTCGCACTCACTTATCGATTTCTTTCCATACATCGCATTAGTTATATAGTGAATACTTGTATCTCAAATCTCTATTCCCTGTGGATACGACTACCCACTCACCAGGGTATATTATTACTTCGACAACCCGTGCACTTTCGAGCTCCTGTCAATGTTTTTGGCGCCGTTGCCGGGGAATAGGCGTATTTTAGATATTTGTTTTTCGCTATCACTTTGTTTTCTATTTCACACTTGTTTTATCTATCATCATTCTTACTTGATCTCTTTTCTTGGATTTTAGCTCAGAAAAGATGTTTGATACAACTGAATTGTTTGATACACTTACACGAGTAGTTAAGGAAGTGTAGCAGAAAATGCAGTTATTTACAACACAATCAGCAACATCTTACTTTGAGAATGAGCAACCGGTGGGCATTCCTTTTACAGAAGAAGAAATAAATGTTGATTATTCTTATACGGACCAGCTCATGAATTGTGAACTGAGCAGTGTATTGGATGAATTTGAGAAATCAGCCTTAGCCTTTTCGAGTAGTCATTCGGAAGAAAGTCTAGAGAAAGTTCTTGCTCAATTAGAATCATGTTATCGGGAACACAGGTAAGAAGTCTTTTCGGTAGGGATTGATAAGTGCCTAAATACATCATGTTTTAGCAATGATATTCTTGTACTTTCGTGCAACTTGTATGTGTTTTGATGACATTTTGCGCACTTGATGCTTTTATTTTTGTTTTAGGGTTTTGAGGACCAAGTGCGCGAGATTAAACAGTATTCGTGTCATTTCGGGGATGATTGATGAAGAAACGAAGAGTTGGAGCACCCCGAAAGCCGACGCGCCGCAAACGGGCTGATTTTTGTCGGCCATGTGCGGCCAGTGTGCGGACCGCACAGTCCCCGCAGGCTCCAGCCAGAAGGCTGTGCGGCCTATGCGCAGGGCCGCACACTGGCCGCACAACACAGCCATAAGGCTGTGCGGCTTGTGTGCAGCCCCGCGCAGTGCCCGCACACCTTCGAGCTATATATGGGTTCTTTCAGGGTTTCTTGGAGAGATCTGGCTCTCTACCCGGCCTCCACTCCACCACTCACCACTCTCATCATCTTTGGAGGTATTAGGAGCAATTCTTGAGCAGATTTGAAGAAGAGAAGAAGGGGAAGATGTGGAGAAGCTTCATAGGGCTCGCCGGCGCGGATCCGACGAGCTACACCATCAACCCTAGTCGACATCTTTGAGGGAGTTTTTCTTGTTTTTATTCAATGAATCCTTTGTATGACGAGCTCCTTAGCTTTGTGATGTCGAACTAAACCTCCCAAGGCCACCGGGCTCCGGGTGAACCTTGGGAGGAGACTTTGTATGAATGACCTTGTATTGATTAGAATGAATGTGTTGGTTTGATTGTTTGGTTTTAATTCATCAACATGTTGTTCGTTCTACATCGGATGGATTCCGTAGAATTGATTGTGAATGATACTTGTTTGGCGGGATGCTAGCTTGTATTAGGTCAGTTGATGAGTTAAAGAGGGATACATGTATTAACACACCGGAGGTCCCGGCTGTTAATAGCCTTCCGCGCGTTTAGGGTTAATTTTGCCGAGAGTGTGCATTAGATTAACCCTAATCAAGACTCCTTATTCTCATTGACATCGTAAGGGTATTTTCTGGATAGGAAAACCCGTACTGGATTAGGACTACACTACGGAGGTTCCGGGGTAGTCGACATCCGAGTCTCGCGGACCAAAACCTTGCCGACCTTATTTTTATAGTTATCATGGTCTTTCTTATTTAGTCTCCTCCCGGGGGAAACCTCGCCTGAGGCCTTCCTTTATTATCGGCTTCTTCATCTCTATCTTTATTTCGGATTGAGTTCTATTTTATTTGCATTTCTTTACTTGTTCTTTTTATTTAAAATTTACATCAACCCTGTTTCGATCGATTAGAAAGTGACTCCCAAAAGGAAGTAATAGTAGATCTCGGGCCCTAGGGAATACGACCCTCCTTGTGAGGTTATTACTTGACGACCCGTGCACTTGCGGCCGGGGAGTCGCGTGTTAGCTCTGTAGCTAGTTGCGCGCTCGCTCATCAAGTTTTTGGCGCCGTTGCCGGGGACCACACCGAGAATACTAGAAAAACTTTTAGATCATTGCTCTAGTCATTTCGCTTTCACCTGTAATTATCCATCTTTTATTATTTTTGTTTCCATTATTTGTATAAATTCACTAATATCTCCTTTTGCCTTTTGTTTTCTCAGGCGTTCTGTGCATGACTCATGCAAACCCCACTGGGTTTGTAGAGCCAAACGAAGAAATCGAACGTGTCATACACCAACGGTTGACGGAAACTCAAGTGGGTTCCTCCTCTGCATCAGTTGCTGCACCTGAATCAATTCCTATTGCTATGGCCGAAGAGAGAAGAACGTTGTCGGACTATGAGAGGCCACAGTTTACCGGGGGAGGGTTTAGTGTGCAAGCACCGGCCGTCAGTGCAGGAAATTTCAATTTGGCCAGACCAATCGGCATGATACAGAACACAGTACAGTTTGACGGTTTGGCCGATGAGGACCCGAATGAGCACCTATCCCGCTTCCTCCAAATGTGCTCGACATTTAAAGTCAATGGCCTATCTGATGATGTAGCTAGACTCCGTCTTTTCCCATTCAGTTTGCGGGGCGCCGCTTACAGGTGGCTTACGTCACTTGCCCCGGGATCCATCAAGACATGGGAAGAAATGGTGAACAAGTTTATGGGCCGATACTTCCCCCCGAGCAAGGCTGCAAGATTAAGGCAAGAGATCTCTGCCTTTAGTCAAAGAGACTCCGAAACCCTCTTTGAAGCTCATGAGAGATTTAAAGATCTCTTGCGAAAATGTACACATCATGGTTTCGAGGCTTGGATGCGAGTATAGATACTGTATAATGGTTTGAGCTACCAGAATCATCAACTCATTGATGCCGCAGCCGGTGGATCCTTGAGTAGCAAATTCCCCGAGGATGCCGAAGAATTAATTGAGAACATGGCACGAAATGAATCACATTGGGGTTCGAGGGCAAAAATGACTCAAGCTCTAGGAGTTCATGAAATAGACAATAAGACCGCTCAAGATGCGAAGCTCGAAGCACTAGCAAAGCAAGTGAGTTTGCTTATGTCCGAAAGAGTCGAGCGTTCGAGCACAAGTGTCAAGCAAGTGATGAACTGTGGAACTTGTGGAGGGGGGCATGATGCTGCTTGTTGCCCCATCGCTGTCCCTGATGCCGCCCCGATTGAACATGTTGATTATGTGAATCAGGGACAGAAATTTCAAGGAAACCCTTATGGTGGGACATACAACCCCGGGTGGAGAAATCACCCAAATTTCAATTGGGGAAATCAAGGCCAACAGAAATTTTCACAACCGCCAGGGTTTCAGGCACAGTCATCACAGGCACCTCCAATGGAAAGGAAATTCACCACCGAAGATGTCCTAGCTAAATACATGCAAATCACCGATGCAAGGTTGAACACACTTGAAACGACAGTGAGGAACATGCAAGCTTCAATC
This sequence comes from Dioscorea alata, assembly GCA_020875875.1. Lineage (NCBI taxonomy): Eukaryota > Viridiplantae > Streptophyta > Magnoliopsida > Dioscoreales > Dioscoreaceae > Dioscorea > Dioscorea alata. Next base: position 3,143,347 of record CM037011.1, read on the forward strand.
CAGGGCATCGAAAAACACTTGGGACAGATTGCGGCATCCATGGCAGAAAGAACACCGGGTAGTCTCCCTAGCAACACTGAGACTAACCCATGAGAACATGTACAAGCTATCACTCTGAGGAGTGGTAGAGAGGTTGAGGTTTGGCCGACTCATAGGCCAACTGAAAACAAGGAAAAGAACATGGTGAGAGGCACTCCCTTCGTGGGTGGGGAGGAAGCTAAGGACAGCCATGACAATCCTATTGAACCTCAAAACAAAGAAAAAAAAATTGCCAGAGCACCAACCTAAGGTCCCCTATCTGGCAAGACTCAGTAGGGACAAGGAGGACACTCATTTCAAAAAATTTTTGGAGATGATCAAGCAACTCCACATTAATCTTCCACTTGTCGAGGCCTTTGCTCAAATGCCAAAATATGCTAAGTTTATGAAGGAGTTGCTTACAAACAGGAAGAAACTTGAAGAACCATCTACGGTGTCTCTTGGCGAGAATTGTTCGGTAATTATCCAAAGCAAATTGCCCAAGAAAATCAAAGACCCGGGTGGTCTAATTGTAGAGTGTCACTTTGGGGACTCGCTTGTAGAGAAAGCCCTCGCCGATTCCGGTGCAAGCATAAATGTTATGCCCTACAAGCTTTTCTTAAAAATTGGCCTTCAAGACTTAGAGCCGACACGGATCACCATACAACTTGCGGACCGGACTATTAGACGCCCGCGTGGCATTGTCAGCGATGTGATTGTGAAAGTTGGTGGTCTAGTCTTTCCGGCCGATTTTGTTATCCTTGATGTTGATGACGCTACTGAGGTCCCCATCAAACTTGGCCGGCCTTTCCTTGCCACATCCCGTGCCCTGCTGGATATCCAAGACGGGAAAATGACCTTGCGAGCCGGGAATGAAGAAGCCACTTTTAAAATTCCCGAGGCAATGAAATACCCCAAGGAGCTTGACGACACTTCCTATGCACTAGATGATACAGAACTACAAGTTGAAGATTGTGTGCATGAAGTCCTTATGATGAACCCCCTTGATGAATTATTACAAGATATTGATGTTGAGGAGGAAAAAGCACCAAAGAAGGCACAAGAAGACCCTCCTCATACACATCCGGACAAGGCACAAGGGAGAAGCAAAGGAGAACGATCATGGAAGCGAGCATGGAAAAAGGTGACTCCTAAGGTCAGCAAAGCAAGCAGAAACTCTCATGAAAAGGGACACATGGCATGCTTCATCGACCTAGGTACGCACAATGTTGATTCTCTCCTTTCCATGAATTTACCGGCGGGGTCATCATTTGCATACATGGGAAATTCAGGTAACATCTTTGCCTTTGAACCACCTTGATGATGAGAAACTTGAACGTCAGGCTCATGACGCTAAACAAGAGCTTGTGGGAGGCAACCCATGATTTTTACAATGCCGTATTTTTATTAAGCATGAATTAGGTTTGGATTGTGAGCTCTCCTCTTCATTCGTTCTTGGTGTGATTTACTGTGTATGTCTGTGTTTCCCCCCCATCTCGGTGAAGCCCCGTTTGTTTTGTGTTTTTCAACATGTTTCAATTGTCCGAGATGAGTTTCGTCACGTTTGTAATGTTGAAGACTAGTTTTGGTTTGGAACTAGCTGATTTTTTTAGTGTTTTGCAGGACTCTGTGCGGCTACTGTGCGGCCGCACAGAGGCCGCACACCCTTGGCAGAAGGGTGTGCGGCCCGCACACCACCCGCGCACCCCAGCCAGAGGGGTGTGCGGTTGGTGTGCCACCCGCACACCACCCGCACATTTGGACCAGTCTTGCTGCATAAATGTCTTCTTCTTCGGCTTTTCTCCACCTTCTAGCACTCATCTTGATCTCTTCACCTCCCATCGCATCGTTTCAACTTTAAAAACATTTTCAAAACCCCATTTCCCTTCATGTTTTCAAGATATTCTACCATTGCTTGATCTTCATCTCTGACGATGTAGCTCAATTGTCTGATCAAACCACGTGGAGGAAACACGGAGGACTTTGAACGACCCCACCCATCTTTTTAATTCGAGAGCTCACTTCCCTTTTACTGTATGTTGTTTTCTTTATTTTTGTGTGGTTGATGGATGCTTGACTCGACGTCTTTTCTCCTTGCAGGTTGAACAAGACGTCCATTTCTCTTCCTCTCCATTTTGCTTGTTACCATGGTGATGGCCACCCCGAGCTTATTCCCTACAAGTTTCATTACAAATTTTTTCGGGGAAGCTCACGAAACCACCCTCCTTATTTTCCATGCATTAATTTGTCTGTACTGCTGAACCATGTACATTGAGGGCAATGTACTGCTTTAAGTGGGGGGTGGGTATGCATGTCTGAGCTTTACTACTTATTTCGCGAACTTGTATGAAAATTTTTGGAAACTTTTGAATTGTTGCATGTTTGTTAAACCTAGGATGGTGTACTTGATTGTGATTATATTATAGCTCGAAACCATGATAAATGCTAAGTTTTTTTTATGACCTTGCACACTTGAGATTTTCATGTCATTCTAGGCATTTCTCGCACTATTCCCCTGGGTAGAACCCTGGACATCTAGGCGAGGGACCACAGCACCTTCGTGACCCTCTTAGTTGCTAACCCATACTAGTGGGTTCGCGCCTTGGCGTGTTAGAATGTCGTCTAATAAAGTTTTAAGGACCTTCTTCTTGTTCTTTTTTGCAATACGGTCGAAAAAAAAAACGTGGACAGTGCTCCTCTGCCCTAATAGCGAAGTAACTTGGGATTCTGGCTCCTAACCAGAGTGTTCCTCTTGCGAAAAGCTATAAGGACATGAATGTGCAAAGCTCCAGGTAATGTGGATTTGCATTTCATGTTAGTCCCGGAAAAGAAAAAGAAAAAGTTAAGCAATTGTGTACAGAACAATAAATTTTGACCGGTATTTGTTCGATAATAAGAGGAAGGATCCTTAGGACTCTACTAGACGTATTTCTACCACCTCAAGGCCGTATTCCACTAAGTGGCGTGAATTGCTTCACGAAGTGGTCCTCGGGGTCTTGTCTACCTTGTTTGGACTACAGGGATTCGAACTAGGGGATTTGCGCACACACAGCACAACACGGCCAATGAATGCGTGAATGATCTCAAGTGGTCTTTGCTTAGTATTATGAGTTTCATTTTGGCTATGATATCATCTTTTGCCTGAGGTTGTGTATTTAGTCACTTATCAGTATCCCTGGTTTTCATGTCCGTTTGCTTGAGGACAAGCAAATGCTTAAGTGGGGGGTATTTGATAAGTGCCTAAATACATCATGTTTTAGCAATGATATTCTTGTACTTTCGTGCAACTTGTATGAGTTTTGATGACATTTTGCGCACTTGATGCTTTTATTTTCGTTTCAGGGTTTTGAGGACCAAGTGCGTGAGATTAAACAGTATTCGTGTCATTTCGGGGATGATTGATGAAGAAACGAAGAGTTGGAGCACCCCGAAAGCCGACGCGCCGCACACGGGCTGATTTTTGTCGGCCGTGTGCGGCCACTGTGCGGACCGCACAGTCCTCGCAGGCTCCAGCCAGAAGGCTGTGCGGCCAGTGCGCAGGGCCGCACACTGGCCGCACAGCACAGCCAGAAGGCTGTGCGGTCAGTGCGCAGCCCCGCGCAGTGCCCGCACACCTTCGAGCTATATATATGTTCTTTCAGGGTTTCTTGGAGAGATCTGGCTCTCTACCCGGCCTCCACTCCACCACTCACCACTCTCATCATCTTTGGAGGTATTAGCAGCAATTCTTGAGCAGATTTGAAGAAGAGAAGAAGGGGAAGACGTGGAGAAGATTCATAGGGCTCGCCGGCGCGGATCCGACGAGCTACACCATCAACCCTAGTCGACATCTTTGAGGGAGTTTTTCTTGTTTTTATTCAATGAATCCTTTGTATGACGAGCTCCTTAGCTTTGTGATGTCGAACTAAACCTCCCAAGGCCACCGGGCTCCGGGTGAACCTTGGGAGGAGACTTTGTATGAATGACCTTGTATTGATTAGAATGAATGTGTTGGTTTGATTGTTTGGTTTTAATTCATCAACATGTTGTTCGTTCTACATCGGATGGATTCCGTAGAATTGATTGTGAATGATACTTGTTTGGCGGGATGCTAGCTTGTATTAGGTCAGTTGATGAGTTAAAGAGGGATACATGTATTAACACACCGGAGGTCCCGGCTGTTAATAGCCTTCCGCGCGTTTAGGGTTAATTTTGCCGAGAGTGTGCATTAGATTAACCCTAATCAAGACTCCTTATTCTCATTGACATCGTAGGGGTATTTTCCGGATAGGAAAACCCGTACTGGATTAGGACTACACTACGGAGGTTCCGGGGTAGTCGACATCCGAGTCTCGCGGACCAAAACCTTGCCGACCTTATTTTTATAGTTATCATGGTCTTTCTTATTTAGTCTCCTCCCGGGGGAAACCTCGCCTGAGGCCTTCCTTTATTATCGGCTTCTTCATCTCTATCTTTATTTCGGATTGAGTTCTATTTTATTTGCATTTCTTTACTTGTTCTTTTTATTTAAAATTTACATCAACCCTATTTCGATCGATTAGAAAGTGACTCCCAAAAGGAAGTAATAGTAGATCTCGGGCCCTAGGGAATACGACCCTCCTTGTGAGGTTATTACTTGACGACCCGTGCACTTGCGGCCGGGGAGTCGCGTGTTAGCTCTGTAGCTAGTCGCCCGCTCGCTCATCAGGGATTGTAGACTTGACGAAGGAGAACCGACAAATTAAAGAAATTGACAATAGGATTTCAAGATCAACTCGATTTGCATGGTTCGGAGAAGATTTCAGACTTTGTTACTGAACAACGAACAAATCAATTTGAAGAAATTGACAAATTAAAGGAGAACCGACTTCGACCATCCATTGATGAACCACCTGAGTTGGAGTTGAAAACACTTGCGAAACACCTGGAATATGCATTTTTGGCAGAAGAGATGAAGCTGCCCGTGATTATAGTATCAGATCTTTCTGGGGATCAAAAGGCTAAATTGGTGAATATGCTAAAGTCACATAAGTCCGCCCTTGCGTGGAAAATTGCAGATTTAAAAGGAATAAACCCCTCTTTCTGTACGCATAAGATTTTGATGGAGGATAACTTCAAGTCAGTGATCCGACCTCAAAGAAGACCAAACCCGAATATGAAGGAAGTTGTCAAGGCAGAGATGGTAAAACTACTAGATGCGGGGATTATCTATCCTATATCTGATAGTGCTTGGGTGAGCCTGACACAAGTAGTTAAAAAAAGAAGGGGGGGATGACAGTGATAAAAAATGAAAAGAGTGAACTCATCCCAACTAGGACAGTCACAGGATGGAAGGTGTGTATTGATTACAGAAGATTGAATGATGCAACCCGAAAAGATCACTTCCCGTTGCCTTTTATTGATCAAATGTTGGAGCGATTAGCAGAGCATCAGTTTTACTGCTTCCGAAAAAAAATGAGTTGTGAATATTTGCTTTGTTTTAAATATGCATTTGGGGTGGAAAGAGCTACCACCTATGAAGTATGTAGCTATTCTCATAAGTCGGATACAAGTTATGCCCTAATAAGAGAAAGAGTTATCTCATGGGATGCGTGAAAGCTACTACCCCGGTAGAAAGAGCTACCTCCTCGAAAGCGTGAAAGCCACCTTTGGCGGCCGCCTAGGAAAGGGCTACCTTCGAGGTTGTGTGAAGCTACTACTTCCCTCCTTCTTGTTTATAAATAAGTCCTTGTTAACAAGAGTTTAAGGAGTACTCTTTGGGTTGTCTTGAGTGAGTCCACATACACTTACACATTTTCGAGTTGATTGTTCTTTTTTATTCAAGTTTTTAGCTAGAGCATTGATATCCTTATGCAATGTTTTGAGTTCCCCTTACCTGTAGAATGCTTCTTTCGCACTTTTGGTGAACCTAAGACCGAGCATTTTGATGAGCGTCACGCGACAAGCTAAAAAAGCTAGCACGTGACTACCCGGCCGCAAGTGTACGGGTCGCCAAGTAATAACCTCTCACGCGAACACGAGAGGGTCGTATTCCCAAGGGCCTCGAGATCTACTATTACTTCTTTTTGGGGTTCACTGTCTAGTCAATCGAAACAGTGTTTTTGCAATTATAAAGGTTAAAAATGATAGACAATTAAGAAAATAAAAGTGGGACAAAGCTCGATCCGGGCAATGATTGAGGTGAAGAATCCAAGAGTTTAGGAAGGCCTCGCGCGAGGATTCCCTCGGGAGGAGAATAAGTACGGATGACAATGACAATCAAGACAATACGATTGACTTGGTTTTGGTCCGCTAGACTCGGATATCGATTACCCCGGAACCTCCGTAGTATAGCCCTAATCCAGTACAAGTTCTTCTATCCAGAAGATACTCCTATGTTGTCAATGAGAACAAGAAGTCTTGAATAGGGTTAATCTAATGCACACTTTCGGCTAAATTAACCCTAAACACGCGGAAGGCTACTAATACCCAGAACCTCCGGTATACTAGTACAATGAGTAAAAGAGTCATCCATTGTAGAATGAACAAGATAGTGATGAATTAAAACCAAACAAACAAGCCACACATTCAATAAGTAAAAGAGTCATCCATACAAAGTCTCCTCCCAAGGTTCACCGGGAGCCCGGTGGCCTTGGGAGTTTAGTTTGACATAACAAAATAGAGGAGTTCACAATACATAAGGTTCATCAAACAAACAACAAGGAATCTCCCCTCGAAATATCGGCTAAGGGTTGATGATGTAGCTCGTCGGATCCGTGCCACCGAGCTTGACACGACCTTTTTGCGTGCGTACCGCAAGTGCACGGCCTTGTCGAAGTAATAAAAGTTACCCCGGTGATTGGGTAGTCGAATCCACAGGGAATAGGGATTTAAAATACGAGAAGTTGCTATTGAGTCGTGTGATGTACGAAAAGAAACAATGATCGGAGTGATGAGTGAATTTATGGGAACTAGAGTAGATGCAAAGCAAATAAATCGAAAGATGAAAGAGAGAAAAGTGCAAGCAACGAGTAAAAAGAGAGAGACTAGTAATAAGTGAAAATAGGGTATCCGGACAAGTTACCTCTAGGACTTATGCTTCTAGTGCAAGACTATGCTATTATACCTTCTTATTGATGTTAATTGAGTCGAGGAAAATCCTGAAACACACGGTCCCAAATCTAAGGTCAACCGTGGCTAACCCCAACACTATGTCCCGGCAATAGGATTCATGTCAACCCTTCACTCTGTTGATTGCTCAACTAAGCCCCAGGGGAGTATTTCTACCTAAGCCTAACACTACGTGGGATTGCTTTAAGCTCTAGGGACTCCTAGTGATAAAACCTGTTCCTATGTATGATAGTTCTAACCCTTTGGTCCAGGAGGAAGAACCATTGTCTAAATTAAGCCCCAGTGCGTAGGATTCACGTCACCCCAAAACCTTGGGGGAGTTTGTCTACCTAGCACTTCACTCTATTTCGACCTCTAATGACTCAAGGAATCGGAGGTAGGGAGAAATCACAACGGAAGGGAAAGGGGTACGGTGCTACCTCACAACTCTCCCTCTCAACCCTCTTCAATTTTAAGTAGTCTAATCCTATAGGAGTTGTCACACCTCCAAAGGATAACCTAGATTGTTCTCAATCCTTAGTGTCACGGCTAAGAGAAAACAATAGCACAAGAAATCTAAAATTGAAACTCGAATTTATTCATCAATTAATGGAAAAGCATAATAACAATGTCAAAGAAACATAATTATCCTAGAGTTTTACAAGTCCGAATACCCACGAGGGGTTTAGCTCCTCATGAAGCTATACATGTTCATCAATTTATGAAAGAAAGAACAAAATAAAGACATCAATGAAAACCCCCACGCGTATGGTGTGGCCGTGGTCTTGTGCGGCCGTCGAACGTCGGTGACGATGCCGATGACGCGCTCCAATCCTCCACAAAGTCCTCTCCGAAACCCTAGCCGCCCTCTCCAGAAGTTAGGGAGAAAGATAGGTTAAAAGATTCTTCAAAAAGTCTCCAAATCGGCTTTAAATAGGCTGAGTGCGGCTTTAAATTTGAAGTTATCGGGAATTCACACGGCCGTGTGGAATTTCCACACGCCTGTGTGAAGTTTCTGTCTTTCCTGAAAATTACTTCACACGGCCGTGTGTTAATTCCACACGCCCGTGTGAAGTTTCTGGCTTGCTGGAAAATCAATCCACACGGCCGTGTGTTAATTCCACACGCCCGTGTGACGTCTCTGGTTTGCTGGAAAATTAGTTCACACGGCCGTGTGTTAATTCCACACGCCCGTGTGAATTCTTTGGAACCTTGATTCTTCGACAAAAGTGCACAGTAACTTGCTACAGTGATTCGCTACAGTAACAAACTACAATGTTGCTACAGTACACTCCGAAATGCTCCCGAATATGTTGTTTCTTCATCGAGGCCATTGAATTGGGCACACAATCAATGGTAGATCGTGCCTATTGCTTCGAGTCTCCTTCTTGGTGAAGTTTTCCTAAGCTACACGAGTTAGACTTGTTGTGAATGTGACTGCCTTTGTGCCCCTCCAAAGGAGGTTGGCACACACTCACAAGTCTAACCTCGTGCCTTGTTCCTTGCTTGGTCTGAAAACCTCCCAACAACGGCGAACACGACCTAACTTCGTTCTTCTTTTCCAACTTAGCTCCACGAAACCTACAATGCTCAAGAATACACAAATGCACACTATTTAGTGATAAAATCTGATAAAAGTATGTTCATTTGTAAGATAATAACGCTTCGCATTACTACAACACAAGCACTTATCAAATCCCCCCACACTTAAGCTTTTGCTTGTCCTCAAGCAAAATAGAACGTGAAAGTACTTGGGAAGAACAATTGAAAGTGCTCGGCCTTAGGTTCACCAAAAGTATGCAAAAGAAGCATTCTACAAGTAAGGGGAAATCAAAACATTGCATAAGGTTATCATTGCTCTAGCTAAAAACTCGAATCAAAAAGGAAGACGAACTCGAAAATGTGTAGTGTGTGTGAACTCACTCAAGACAACCAACGAGTACTCCTCAAACTTTTGTTAACAAGGACTTATTTATATACGAAAAGCAAGAAAGGAAGTAGTAGCTTCACACAACCTCGAAGGTAGCCCTTTCCTAGGCGGCCGCCAAAGGTGGCTTTCACACTTTCGAGGAGGTAGCTCTTTCTACCGGGGTAGTAGCTTTCACGCATCCCATGAGATAGCTCTTTCTCTCATTAGGGCATAACTTGTATCCGACTTATGAGAGTAGCTACATACTTCATAGGTGGTAGCTCTTTCCACCCCAAATGCATAAAACAAAGCAAATATTCACAAACTCATATATTTATATATATATATATTTTTTTTTCTTTTTTTTTTCTTTTCTTTTTCTCTTTTCCATATTTTTTTTTATATGCATTTTCCAAAGTAAAACTAAGAACGATGATAAACTTGTCCTTAAAAACTTCAAGATTGAGTTTCCAAAAGATCCCAAGAGTAAGTTGTGCAATATGAGAATATCGAGCAAAAAAAAAAAAAATTCCTAAAATTCAAGTAGAAACTAGAGCATGATAAGATACAATGTTAAAAATTCTCCTAAACTATAAGAATACAACCGTTGCAACTAAGGTGAACCGCCATAGGCTACATGAACATGATCAATTAACTGCACAAGTAAAGGTGTGTGTAATGTGAATTCTCCCCCCCACACTTAAGATGTACATTGTCCCCAATGTACGCATGCAAGCATTATAACCAATAAAACAATGAAGAACAATTAGTGTGGAAGTTGCAATTGAAACATTACTCCCCTGAACTCCAAGTGTTGCGTTTGATGGAGCTAGGTCATTGAGAGTTGAGTCTCAATGGTTTGTGGAGCACACACGGTCCAATGACCGTGCCTATGACAATTCCTCAATTTCTTTAAATCCAAGACCATCTGCACACATACGCAAGGGTTCAGTATAGCTCAAAATAAAGCTCGAGTATATAAAGATATGATAATGAAGTAAACTCGAGACAAAACAAATAAAAACATACCCAGAAGGAGAGTCCTTTCTGGGTACTACAAGTCCAACAAAAATAAGAAAATAAAAGTGCGAGAAAAGAAAGATAAAATCTACGACGCCTCAGCGTCGGTGTCCTGATGTGTATCCTCTGGTGCTGCTGCTGCTACTGCTGGTGGTGGTGAATCTGATGCTAATGGGGATGGAGGCGGAGTCGGTGAGGGAACCTGTCGGGGTCGCACCACAGATCGCTCAAACAACTGGATCACTGTGGCAAGCTGTGCCGACAAGTGAGCGAACTGTGATGCCTGAGTAGTCCTCAACTCGGCAAACCCTGCTGCCTGAGCGACCCTCAGCTCTGCTAACTCCTGCTGCATGATACCCACAGCACTCTTGAAGAGCCCACCAGCCCAAGAATGCCCTTCAGAACCGGATGAGAGCCAACAGCCCAAGAATGCCCTTCAGAACCCTTGAAGAGCGGCTGAAATATCCCAAAGCTGTGCGGGCACTACGCAGTGGCTGTGCTGTGCGGCCAGTGTGCGGCCCTGCGCACAGGCCGCATAGGCTTCTGTCTGGTGCATGCGGCCAATGTGTAGGGCTGCACAATGGCCGTGCAGATGCTTCAGAATTAGCTTCGCACGCGATCCTTGGCGTCCGGAGCATGTAACGATTTTCTTTCTTCCTTATTTCCTTCCGGAATGACTCAAATATGTATGTTTATCACGAAAACCGTCACGAAGCCCTGAAATGAAAATAAATGCATCAAGCGCACCAAATGTCATCGAAATAAATACAAGTTGCATGAAAGTAAATAAATTTTATCGCTGAAATATGATGTATTTAGGTACTTATCAAATACCCCCCACTTGAGCATTTTCTTGCCCCAAGCAAATAGACATGAGGAACAGGAGAGACTGATAAGTGACTAAATGCAAAACCTCAGGCCAGTAAATAGTATTAAAGCAAAAGTAGAACTCAAAACACTAAGCCATTACCACTTAAGACTCTCCATGCATCCATTGGCTGTATCGTGATAATGTGTGTGTGCAATCTCCCTAGTTTGAAACCCCGTAGTCCAAACAAGGTAAACAGGACCCCGAGGACCACTTCTCGAGGGCAATTCACGCCACTCAGTGGAATTCGACCTTGAGATGGTAGGGATACTCCTAGTAAACCCCCAAGGATCTTTCCTCTTCTATTCGAACAAAAAACCAGTCATAAAACATTATTTTGCTATATAAACATGTTTTAATTTTACTTCGAGACTAACATGAACTGCAAATCCACATTACCTGGAGCTTTGCATGTTCATATACACGCGCTCATGCTTTTATAGCTTTTGGCGAGGGGAACACTCTGGTTAGTTCGCTAGTAGGGCAAAGGAGCACTGTCTCACTTTTTATTTATTTATTTTTATTTTATTTTATTTTTATTTATTTATTTATTTTAACCAGATTGCAAGAAAAATGAGGAGGAAAGTCCTTAAGAGCTCATTAGAGAGCATGCCTAACATACCAAGGCACGAAACCACTAGAATGGGTTAGCATTAAGAGGGTCACGAAGGTAATTGTTGTTCCTCGCCTAGGTGTCCAGGGTTCTACCTAGGGGAAAAGTGCAAGGAATGCCAAGAATGACACAGAAATCTTAAGTGTGCAGGGTCACAAATAGCTTAGCATCTATCATAGTTTCATGTTATAATACATTCACAACTAAGCATGCCTTCCTAGGTTTAACAATCATGCAACAAAACAAAAATTTTCAAACAGGTTCACACAAAAATTGAGTAGACCCAAAACATGCACATCCACCCCCCCACTTAGAGTAGTACATTGCCCTCAATGTACCTAGGTTAACAGCGAAAAACAATTATGCAGTGAAAAGAAAGAGGGTGGGCTCGTGAACTTCCTCGAAAGAACTGTCATGAGACTTGTGGAGCAAGAGTTCCAGGTGGCTTTGCAAAATATCACAGAAGTTGGAGAGAAGAAAACATATGACGTCTAATTCATCCTGCACGGAGAAAAGACGCTGAATCAAGCATCCATCAACCACACAAAACACAAAGAAAAGAAAAGAAGTAGTGAAAGGAAAGTGAGCTTTCGAGATAAAAAGATCGATGGATTCGATGAAAGTTCTCCACGTGTCCACAAAGTGTCTCAATCGGAATGTTGGCCAACATTCATAAAAACAAGGGTCAAGCGATGGGAAATGGGTGAAGTGCTCGAGCAACGAGTTGAAAAGGAGGAGTGGAGAATAAAGCAATGTGATCGTGATCCAAATCTACCATCATTACAAATCCCACGAAACTCCAGCATGACTAAGGAGTTAAAAACCCAGAAATCACTTCAAAAGAATAACGAGAATTAGGGTTTTGAAAATGTTTTTAAAGGTGAAATGACGCGACGGGGGGTGATAGGGTGAAAATGAGAGCCGAACGATGGAGAGAAACGGAGGGAAAATCATTCAGACACGAAACCAGGATAAGTGTGCGGGTGGTGTGCGGGCGGCACACCAGCCGCACACCCTTCTGGCTACCATGTGGGGCCAGTGTGCGGGCCGCACAGTGGCCGCACATAGCCTGAATGGAGTTTGGAAAGTCTGTCTTCAACTCATCAAGATACACAATCAAAATTACAAATACAGCAAAGTTCATCTCGGACATAGGATATATGTTGTGAAACACACGGTGCACGGGAATTCACCGAGATTTGAAGGTGACAACAACATACAAAGTAAAGCATTCAGAGAACGAACGAGAGGAGAAGCTCACAAATCAATTACAACACATGAATAACAAAAATACGAAAAATGAAAGAGTACGGAATTGCAAAAATTATGGGCTACCTCCCAAAAGCGCTTGTTTAGCGTCACGAGCCTGACGTTCAAGTTTCTCAAGATCAGGGTGGTTCAAAGGAAGGGACTTTAATTGAATTATTGATGGATGCGAAAGATGACCCCACTGGTAAATTCAATGAAAGGAGAAAGTCAATGCTGTGGCATACCTAGGTCGATGACGCATGCCATGTGTACCTTGTCATGAGAATTCTTACTTTCTTTGTTGACCTTAGGATTCACTTTTTTCCATGCTCGCTTCCACGATCTTTCTCCTTTGCCTTTTCCTTGTGCCTTGTCCGGTTGTATTGGAGGAGGGCCTTCTTGTGACTTCTTTGGTGCTTCCTCCTCCTCAACGTAAGTATCTTGCAAAAATTCATCAAGGGGGTTTATCATGAGTACTTCATGCACACAATCCTCAACTTGTCTCTCTGTGTCATCAAGTGCATAGGAAGTGTCATCAAGCTCCTTGGGGTGCTTCATTGCCTCAGGAATTTTGAAAGTTGCTTCCTCTCTCCCGGCTCGCAACGTCATTGTTCCGTCTTGAATATCTAGTAGAGCCCGGGAAGTAGTAAGGAAGGGCCGCCCAAGAATAATAGGGACCTCAGTGTCTTCATCAACATCCAAAATGACAAAGTCGGCTGGAAAGACTAGACCACCAACTTTGACAATAACATCGCTCACGACGCCACGTGGGCGTCTAACTGTTCTATCTGCGAGTTGGATGGTGATCCATGTTGGCTCTAATTCTTGAAGGCCCAATTTTAGGAAAAGCTTGTAAGGCATGACGTTGATGCTTGCACCGGAGTCGGCGAGGGCTTTCTTTACAAGTGATTCCCCAAAGTGACATTCCACAATTAGGCCACCGGGGTCTTTTATCTTCTTGGGCAACTTCCTTTGAATGATTGCCGAGCAATTCTCTCCAAGAGACACCATGGATCCTTCTTCAAGCTTCTTACGGTTCGTGAGCAACTCCTTCATAAACTTTGCATACTTCGGCATTTGAGCGAAGGCTTCGACTAGCGGCACGTTGATATGAAGTTGCTTAATCAGTTCCAAAAACATTTTGAACTGCTTGTCATCCTTGTCCTTGTCAAGTCTCGTTGGATAGTGAATTTTTGGTTGATGCTCACGCAATTGTTTCTCTTTGTTGTGAGGTTCACATGGCTCAATATGGCTATTATTAGCTTCATCCCTAGCAATGGATGCATTGCCTCTCACCATGTTCGTCATTTTGTCTTCATTTGGCCTAGTGTTAGGCCGAACCTCGACCTCCTTGCCGCTCCGTAGAGTGATGGCCTGCACATGCTCCCATGGGTTAGTCTCAGTATTGCTAGGGAGACTGCCTTGTGCTCTCTCTACCATTGATGTAGCGATTTGTCCCAAATGCTTCTCAATGCCCTGAATTAAAGCCTGCATGTTCCTCACTGTTATTTCCAACGTGCTCAATCTGGCATCGGTGATTTGCATGTATTTTGCGAGGACATCCTCAGTGGTAAACTTGCGTTCTGTTGGAGTTGCATGCTGTTGTTGTGCTTGGAGCCCTGGTGGTTGTGAAAACTTTTGTTGGTTTGGATTTCCCCAAATGAAGTTTGGATGATTTCTCCAACCGGGGTTGTATGTGCCACCATAAGGGTTTCCTTGAAATTTCTACCCCTGGCTCACATAATCGACATGCTCGACTGGGGTGGCGTCGGAGACTGAAATCGGGCAATTAATGGCATCGTGCCCTCCTCCACAGGTTCCGCAGCTCAAAACTTGACTTACACTTGAGCTTGCCCGATCAGTTCTCTCATACATGAGTAGACTCACTTGCTTTGCTAATGCCTCAAGTTTCGCATCCTGGGCTGTTTTACTGTCCACTTCATGGACTCCTCGAGATTGAGTCATCTTCGCCCTGGAGCCCCAATGTGACTCGTTTCTCGCCATGTTTTCAATTAACTCTTCTGCATCTTCGGGGAATTTACTACTCAAGGAACCGCCAGCTGCGGGACGGTTCTGGTAACTCAACCCATTGTATAGTATCTGTACTCGCATCCATGCCTCGAAACCATGATGTGGGCACTTTCGCAGGAGATCTTTAAATCTCTCATGAGCTTCAAAGAGGATTTTGGAGTCTCTTTAACTAAAGACGGAGATCTCTTGCCTCAATCTTGTAGCCTTGCTCGGGGGAAAGTATCGGCCCATAAACTTGTTCACCATTTCTTCCCATGTCTTGATGGATCCCGGGGCAAGTGATGTGAGCCACCTGTAAGTGACGCCCCGCAGACTAAATGGGAAGAGACGGAGTCTTGCTGCGTCGTCGGACAGGCCATTGACCTTGAAAGTCGAGCACATCTGAAGGAATCGGGATAGGTGCTCGTTCGGGTCCTCATCGGCCAAACCGTCAAACTGTACTGTGTTCTGTATCATGCCGATTGGTCTGGCCAAATCGAAACTTCCTGCACTGATGGCCGGTGCTTTCACACTAAATTCCCCTCCCGTAAACTGTGGTCTCTCGTAATCTGACAGTGTTCTCCTTTCTTCGGCCATTGCAACTGAAATTTCCTTTGGTGCTTCAACTGATCTTGATGGTGACCCAACTTGGGTTTCTCTCAATCTTTGATGTACAACGCTCTCAATTTCTTCGTTTGGTTCCACAAACCCTGTGGGATTTGCGCGAGTTATACACAGAGTACCTAGACAAACAAGAGGTGAAAAGATAAGTTAGTTAATATATACAAAAGAAGATAGTACTGAAAATAAGAGACAGTGAAAAAATACAAATGGAAGTGAAACGACTAGAATATTGATCCAAACGTTTTCCTAGTATTCTTAGGAGCTCCCCGGCAACAGCGCCAAAAACTTGATGAGCGTCGCGCGACAAGCTAAAAAAGCTAGCACGCGACTACCCGGCCATAAGTGCACGAGTCGCCAAGTAATAACCTCTCGCGCGAATACGAGAGGGTCGTATTCTCAAGGGCCCTGAGATCTACTATTACTTCCTTTTGGGGTTCACTGTCTAGTCGATCGAAGTAGGGTTTTTGCAATTATAAAGGTTAAAAATGATAAACAATTAACAAAATAAAAGTGGGACAAAGCTCGATCCGGGCAATGATTGAGGTGAAGAATCCAAGAGTTTAGGAAGGCCTCGGGCGAGGATTCCCCCAGGAGGAGAATAAGTATGGATGACAATGACAATCAAGACAATACAATTAACATGGTTTTAGTCCGCTAGACTCGGATATCGACTACACCGGAACCTCCATAGTATAGCCCTAATCCAGTACAAGTTCTTCTATCCAGAAGATACTCCTACGATGCCAATGAGAACAAGGAGTCTTGAATAGGGTTAATCTAATGCATACTTTCGGCTAAATTAACCCTAAACACGTGGAAGGCTACTAATACCCGGAACCTCTGGTATACTAGTACAATGAGTCCCTCTTTAACCATCACAAGACCTAATACAAGCTAGCATCCCGCCAAACAAGTATCATTCATAATCAATTCTACGGAAACCATCCATTGTAGAATGAACAAGATAGTGATGAATTAAAACCAACCAAACAAGCCACACATTCAATAAGTAAAAGAGTCATCCATACAAAGTCTGCTCCCAAGGTTCACCGGGAGCCCGGTGGCCTTGGGACTTTAGTTCGACATAACAAAATAAAGGAGTTCACAATACATAAGGTTCATCAAACAAACAACAAGGAACCTCCCCTCGAAATGTCGGCTAAGGGTTGATGATGTAGCTCGTCGGATCCGCGCCGCCGAGCTCGTTGATGCTTGTCAACGTTCTCCCCTTCTTCTCTCCTTCAATTCCCACTGAATTTGCCTCCAAAATGATAGAGAATTGGCCTGATGGAGTGAGGGAACCGGATGAGAGCCAACAGCCCAAGAATGCCCTTCAGAACCCTTGAAGAGCGGCTTAAATACCCCGAAGCTGTGCGGGCACTTCGCGGGGCTGCGCAGTGAACGCACAGCCAAAAACCGCACAGCCTTCTAGCTGTGCTGTGCGGCTCGTGTGCGGGGCTGCACACAAGCCGTACAGCCTTCTGGCTGTGCTGTGCGGCCAGTGTGCAGCTAGTGTGCGGCCCTGCACACAGACCACACAGGCTTCTGTCTGGTGCATGCGGCCAGTGTGCAGGGCTGCACAATGGCCACGCAGATGCTTCAGAATTAGCTTCGTGCGCGATCCTTGGCGTCCGGAGCATGTAACGAATTTCTTTCTTCCTTATTTCCTTCCGGAACGACTCAAATATGTATCTTTATCGCGAAAACCGTCACGAAGCCCTGAAATGAAAATAAATGCATCAAGCGCACCAAATGTCGTCGAAATAAATACAAGTTGCATGAAAGTAAATAAATTTTATCTCTGAAATATGATGTATTTAGGGACTTATCACACTTCCAATTGTTCTTCCCAAGTACCATCGACTCCTATAATAGCGGGTGATTTGATAAGTGTTCATGTTATAGTAATGCGAAGTGTTATTATCTTGCAATAAGCATTGATTTAATCAGATTTTATCACTAAAAAGTGTGCATTTGTTTACTTCTGTGCATTGTAGGGTTGTGAAGGTAAATTGGACAAAATGAACGAAGTTAAATCTTGTTCACCGTTGTTGGGGAGATTTTCGGACCAAGCAACGAACAAGGCATAAGCATAGACTGTAGTAAAAGCACTGTAGCAAGTTACTTTTCCCTTAGCTGTGACACTAGGGTTGAGAACAAACTAAGTTATCCTTTGGAGGTGTGACAACTTCTATAGGGTTAGACTACTTAGGATTGAAGAGGGTTGAGAGGGTGAGTCGTGAGATAGCGGAACGTCCCCTTTCCCCTCCGATGTGATTCTCCCTACCTCCATGTTCCATGATTTATTCGCGGTGGAGATAGGTGCTAGGAGATAAACTACCCTGAGGCTTCATTGTGCGAGCAACAAAGTGAAGGGTTGAAGTGAATCTTAGTGCCGGGACTTAATTTAGACTAGGGTTCTCTCACCTTGACCAAAGGGTTAGAACTACACATAGGAACAAGGTTAATCACTAGGAATCCCTAGAACTTAAAGCAATTCCACACAGTGTGAGGCTTAGGTAGATAGACTCCCCTAGGGCTTTTTTGACAGGTCAATGAGAGTCAAGGGTCGTAGTGAAACCTAATGACCGGAACATAGTGTTGGGGTTAGTTACGGTTGACCTTAGGTTTGGGACCGTGTGTTTAAGGATCTCCTCGATTCAGTTAACATCAATAGGATAGTATAATAGCATTGTCTTGCACTAGAAGCATAAGTCCTAGGGGTAGCTTGTCTGGGTACCCATCTTCTCTCATTGCTTGTCCGACTCTTTTACTCCTACTTGCACTCTCTCACCTTCCACATTTCTATTTTAAGTCTGGTTTTTATTAGTTTCTTTCGCACTCACTTATCGATTTCTTTCCATACATCGCATTGGCTACATAGTTCGTTTGAGAGCCTTCCCATTTTCATTGAAGGGAAAAGCAAGACATTGGCATCATTCATTACCGAGAGCATCTATAACTTCTTAGGAGGAGATGGACGAGGCATTCTGATTGCTTCCCCGCAAGTGTACGGGATCTCCAAGTAATATCCTGTGAGTGACACAGGGGTCGTATTCCACTAGGTCCAAGGAAGTACTATTACTCACCCTTCATCTATTTTCTAGCCTACCATTCAATATAAGTTGATAAGAAATAAAGCAAACAAATTAATTTAAACTAATCCTATGGCCTGGTAACTAGCACACGGATGTAAACAATCAAGGGAGTATCAATCATGAGAAGGGTGTGTTTGGACAAGGGATCCAGCTAGGGTTGTCATTTAGTCCAGAACAAGGATGATATAAAGATGCATTAATGATAGTTGAGACCTAGAGACCTCCTGAGTAGATTAGCCCCGATTTCTCGGTGACTAACCCCTGATCCCATACGAGTGTTAATCAGATCTCTCCGTATTAACCCACCTACGATCGCAATGAGCTCCGTGAAGTCTCTAATAGGAGTAAACCTACTATCCTTCGGCTTAAACCTAGCAATGGAGGGCTACCGGCACCCAATTTCTCGGCGTGTCTGCACAAGAATCCCGTTTCAATCTCTCCAAGATCTAGTACACGTGAGTAGGTCACATCTACGCATACAACTCATAAAAGAATTAGGGATTTCTCCACAAATGTAATTCTAGTCATGAAAGCATGAAAGATTGAATCTCAAACAACCATCAAACTAAATTAATAACAACATCCAAAGTTCATACACAAGATTAACCCTAGGGTTCATCCAAATCCAAACACATTGACAAGTTAATCCCTCATGACAAGAGATACATGAACAACATACAAGGAAGACAAAAACATAAAAGAAGCAATGAAAACTCCCTCTAGGTCTTGATCCACTTGAATGGATGAAGCTTCAAAGGTTTATCAATGGTGGCTTAGATCTTCACTCCAACTCCTTCTCCTTTGCTCCTCTCCCTCTTGGTGATGATGTGTGCTTGTTTCCCACTTTGATCCCCGCCGAAAGGTGGCCGGAAAGCCTCAAGATGAAGTGGTGGCGGCGGCCCAAAAGGCCAAGGAAAAGTCCCTTGAAAAGCCCTAAAAATGTTCTTTTATATTCCCGCAGTATCCCGGGGTGGATAGATTGATCCCGGGGTGGATAGGTAGGCAAAGATAAGGCAAAACTTGGCTCATGTGGGGGTGTATCCCGGGGTGGATGGATGGATCCCGGGGTGGATAGGGGACCGTGAACCCTAGTAAAAAATCACTGTCTTCTGATGCTCACGGCCCCTTATACGGCCCCGTATGCTGCACTGTTCATTCTTATGCACTTCCATCATTTCCAGCCCAAAACTCCTCAGGTGCAACAGCAACTGCTACAGTAAATATGCTACAGTGCTGCGACACCTTAATTTCATCCTTTTTCGCCCAAATTGTATTCTCGTGCTCCTCATGGCTCCCCCGTTTCCTACAACATAAATGATAGTCGATTAAGCACAAAACGGGCATCAATTCTTAACAAAATACATGCTAAGTGTATAAAATATGTATATTAAAATATATACAATTAGACACTTATCACATTCTTGGCTAGATACTTCCCTTCGGGAAAATCAGCTAGGCTCCGGAATGAAATTTCATCATTCATGCAAATGGAATTGGAGTTTCTATTCGAGACATGGGATAGGTTCAAGGAGCTCCTTCGAAAATGCCCACAACATGGATTCCCCGAGTGGATGATCATTCATACCTTCTATAATGGGTTGAATCCGAGTACCAAGCAACTTTTAAATGCAGCGGCAGGAGGAACTATGGGAAGCAAGACTCCCGGTGAAGGTCAGCACCTTATAGAAGAGATGGCTATGAATAGCACCTTATAGAAGGTGGCTGATAAAAGCTTGTGCTATAACACCGCGAAGCGTTATTATCTTACAATGAGCATACATTTTATCAGATTCTATCACTAAATAGTGTGCATTTGTGTATTCTTATGCATTATAGGTTTGTGGAGCCAAGTTGGAAAAGAAGAACGAAGTTAGATCGTGTTCGCCGTTGTTGGGGAGGTTTTCGGACCAAGCAAGGAACAAGGCGCGAGCTTATAATTGTGAGTGTGTGCCAACCGCTTTTGGAGGGGCACAAAGGCAATCACATTCACAATAAGTCTAAACTCGTGTTGCTTAGGAGAACTTCGCCAAGAAGGAGACTTGAAGCAATCGGCACGATCTACCATTGATTGTGTGCCCAATTCAATGGCCTCGATGAAGAACAACGAATTCGGGAGTGTTTTCGGCGAGTACTGTAGCAGCAATGTAGCAAGCTACTGTTCACTTTCAGCCGAAATTTAGAAATCCAGAAAGTTCACACAGGGGTGTGGAAATTCCACACGGCCGTGTGAAATCCCGATAAGTTCAATTTTAAAGCCGCGACTCAACGTTATAAAAGCCCGATTTGGAGACTTTTGACACATCTTTTGACCAATCTTTCTCCCCAACTTCTGGAGAGCGCGGCTAGGGTTTCGGAGAGGACTTCTTAGAGGTTTGGAGCACGTCATCGGCATCATTACCGATGTCCGACGGCCGCACAAGACCACAGCCACATCATACGCAAGGGGGTTTTCATCAATGTTTTCAATTTGTGCTTTCTTTTATATTTTGATTAATTTGTATAGCTCCATGAGGAGCTAAACCCCTCGTGGGAATTCGGACTTGTAAACCCTAGGATCATTATGTTTCTATGACATTATTATTATGCTTTTCCATTATTGATGAATAAATTCGAGTTTCAATCTTAATTATCTCTTGTAATTGTTTTCCCTTAGCCGTGACACTAGGGTTGAGAACAATCTAGGTTATCCTTTGGAGCTGTGACAACTCCTATAGGGTTAGACTACTTAAGATTGAAGAGGGTTGAGAGGGTGAGTCATGAGGTAGCAGAACGCCCACTTTCTCCTCCGGTGTGATTCTTCCTACCTTCATGTTCCATGATTTCTTAGCGGTCGAGATAGAGTGAAATGCTTGTGTTATAGTAACGTGAAGCGTTATTATCTTACAATGAGCATACATTTTATCAGATTTTATCACTAAATAGTGTGCATTTGTGTATTCTTATGCATTATAGGTTTGTGGAGCCAAGTTGGAAAATAAGAATGAAGTTAGATCGTGTTCGCCGTTGTTGGGGAGGTTTTCGAACCAAGCAAGGAACAAGGCGTGAGCTTATACTTGTGAGTGTGTGACAACCTCCTTTGGAGGGGCACAAAGGGAATCACATTCACAATAAGTCTAAACTCGTGTTGCTTAGGAGAACTTCGCCAAGAAGGAGACTTGAAGCAATCGGCACGATCTACCATTGATTGTGTGCCCAATTCAATGGCCTCGATGAAGAATGACGGATTCGGAAGCGTTTTCGGCAAGTACTGTAGCAGCACTGCAGCTTGTTACTGTAGCAAGCTACTGTTCACTTTCGGCCGAATTTCAGAATTCCAGAGAATTCACACAGTCGTATGGAATTAACACACGGCCGTGTGAATTAATTTTTCAGCAAACAGAAACTTCACACGCCCGTGTGTTAATTCCACACGGCCGTGTGAAGTCCCGATAAGTCCAAATTTAAAGCCGCACCCAGCCTATTAAAAGCCCGATTTGGAGACTTTGAAAATATCTTTTGACCTATCTTTCTCCCCAACTTCTGGGGAGTGCGGCTAGGGTTTCAGAGAGGACTTTGTGGAGGATTAGAGCGCGTCATCGGCATCGACATCAACGTTCGACGGCCGCACAAGACCACGGCCACACCATACGCGAGGGGGTTTTCATCAATGCTTTTACTTTATTCTTTCTTTCATATTTTAATGAACATGTATAGCTCCATGAGGAGCTAAACCCCTCGTGGGTATTCGGACTTGTAAAACCCTAGGATCATTAAGTTTCTATGACATTGTTATTATGATTTTCCATTATTGCTGAATAAATTCGAGTTTCAGTTTTAATTATCTTTTACTATTGTTCTTCCTTAGCCATGACACTAAGGTTGAGAGCAATCTAGGTTATCCCTTGGAGGTGTGACAACTCCTATAGGATTAGACTACTTAAAATTGATGAGGGTTGAGAGGGAGAGTTATGAGGTAGCGATGTACCCTTTCCCTTCCGGTGTGATTTCTCCCTAACTCCGTTTCCTTGGTTAATTAGCGGTCAAGATAGAGTGTTAGGGCTCAATCTATACTAGGGTTCTTCCACCTGGACCAAAGGGTTAGAACTACATAGAGGAACAGGTTTTATCACTAGGAATCCCTAGAGCTTAAAGCAATCCAATGTAGTGTTAGGGTTAGGAAGATAGACTCCCCTGGGGCTTAGTTGACAGGTCAACAAGAGTCAAGGGTCGTAGTAAATCCTAATACTGGGACATAATGTTGGGGTTAGTTACAGTTGACCTTAAGTTTTGGGACCGTGAGTTTAAGGATATCCTCGACTCAATTAACATCAATAATAAAGTATAATAGCATAGTCTTGTACTAGAAGCATAAGTCCTAGAGGCAACTTGTCCAGATACCCTATTTCATATTCATTGCTAGTCCTTCGCTGTTTACTCCTGTCTGCACTCTCTCACCTATCATCTTTCTATTTTTAATTCTTGTCTTTTTATATTTGCCTTCATACTCACTCATTGATTCTAATCTCACTTTTCGTACTTAATTCTTGTGTCTTTATATTTGCCTTCTCTGTTTTCTCTTTATATTTCATATTTGCCGATTTTTAGAGAACTTTTTGCGCACGTTTGAAGGCAAGAGCGGCTAGGGTTTCAAGGACGAGGTCTATGGCAATATTGGGAGTCGTTCTTCACCAACTTCGATAGATCTTTCGACGAGATAGCATCAGGGAGCCATTGGCGACCTAGCTTCGGAGAAGGTTCCTTCTAGACGTTGAACGATTCATCAAGGCCATCATCACGAATTTGAGGGGGTTTACTCTCATGGATTACATTGCTTTTTACTTCATTATCATTTGCTTTGTAATAAGTCCCATGGAGGGCTAAACCCTAGTAGATACTTGGGCGTGTGAACCCTAGGCTTTGATTCATGTATTAACTTTCTTTATGCTTTCTTTTAATTCTGAGTTAATTTGAGTTTTAACCTTGTTTAATCATTGCTTGCATGCCTTATTGATTCGTATAGTTGTTTGGTATGTTTGCGTTGTTACCTTAATGAGAGAGAGATCTCCATTGGGGATTAGAACATACAAGGCTAAAGAGGGTTAAGAGGGTGAGTCTTGAGATAGAGGAGTGTCCCCTTTCCCTTCCAATTGAGTGTTTCCTATCTCCGTATTCCCTAAGTTTTATGCAACCATATGGGGTGTGAGGCGTGACATTGATAGATTTCTCCGCCGGGACCTTTATAGGGGGTTAGGGATCTTTCACCTAGAAGTAGGGTTAGATCTAATTTTAGGAATCGATTTCACTCTTAGGTATCCTTAAAACTCATTGCGGTCATATGGGGTGTGAGGTGTTGAGATTGAGTTATTTCTCCACCGGGAACTTGTAGGGGACTAGTATCGGTGGCCTGAAAGTAGGGATCGATTGTTCTTGGATTACCTCGACTCATAGAACTCGGTTGAGAAGCATTTAGTTAGTCTTGCACTTCATGATAGAGCCTAGGGGGATCATTGCCCGGGTATCTCATTTTCATTGATAGAGATCTCCTTTACCTTTTCCTTTTACTTGCTTTCTTTCTTGTGATTTTCTTATTTTACACATTGCATCCATTGCTTCATATTATTGATTCGACTAGATAACTGAGAATCAGTCATTACTAGTACTTCCGTTCCCTGTGGATTCGACTACCCACTCACCGGGGTAATTATTACTTCGACAACCAGTGCACTTGCGGTACACACACGCCCGTGCACTTGCATTGTAAGATAATGCAACTTGAGAGTGATGATGATGATGTTTTTATCATATACATGACCATGTGACTTGGTCGTGCGAGCTTCACAACCCGTGGAACAATAACACACCATCGAGTCAGCTTCACCGATCGATCACTAAGGAGTTTAGGGGAGTATTGTTTCAATTGCATTTTCACCCACATCATGCTTTTATTGCTTATATTTTTATTGTGCTTACATGTGTACATTAAGGACAATGTACATCTTAAGTGTGGGGGAAGGTTCACCTTATACATGGCCTTTACTTGTGTTTTCATGATCATGCTCATGTTGCCCATGAAGGTTCACCTTAGGGTTGAGAGTTTAATTCTTAATTTTTGGAGGTTGTAAACATTAGGTTTTATCATGCTCTAGTTTTTATCCAATTTTCTTGAAATTTTTGTCCGATTACTCTTTAATGCACTTTTCTCACTCATTAAACCTATGGAAACTTACTCTAGTTCATTGCTGCGGGATTTTATAGTGTTAATTTATTCGAATTAAATCAAAAAACAAAAAACAAAAAAGAGAAAATTCAGAATTTTAGCTTTGTTTGTTTGTATATAGGAGGTGGAAAGAGCTACCACCTATGTTGTATGAAGCTACTCTCATAAGTCGGATACTTGTTATGCCCTAATGAGAGAAAGAGCTATCTCATAGGATGTGTGAAAGCTACCACCTTCGGTAGAAAGAGCTACCACCTCGAAAGTGTGAAAGCCACTCGGGATGCATCTCGAGAAAGGGCTACCTTAGAGGATGTGTGAAGCTACTACCTATTCTTTTTGTTTTTAAATAAATCCCATTGCTAATAAAGACTTTGAGTAGTGATATAGTGTTGACATGAGTTGAGTCTTCACACACACACGCTTTCGGACCTTAGTATTTTCATTTTTTATTGGATTATTTGCTAGAGTATTGATTGTTTCATCTATTGTTTGTTTCTCTCCATGATTTTAGAATTTTATTCTTGTACCCTCTTGGTGAACCTAAGGCCAAGCACTTCTCTTTGCTTTTCATGAGTTTATGGTTAATTTTGCTTAAGGACAAGCAAAGGCTTAAGTGTGGGGGAGTTTGATAAGTGCTTGAGTATACATGTTTTACCTACTTGTTTTACATGCATTGAGCATCATTTCACCATGGATTATGTCTCATAAACTATATTTTGGTGTTCTTTTATGCAATTAGGTTGTGGAAGTGTTAAAGGAGGAAAAGGAAGCAAAGATGGGTTATAAAGACATATTGTTGGGAGCTTTTGTACAACACAAGTGTCAAGGCACAAGAGGGGATCATGCACATGAGGGTGTGTGCCAACTTCCTGAAGAATTCAAGATGATTTGTGTGATGGAAGGGCACAAAGGCAGTCACACTTTCATGTCCCGACTTGTGTGAAGATAGCTAAAGCTTTCAAATGATGGTTCGATGGAGGAGAAGTCTTATAACTCACCACATGGACGTGTGCCCGACCATGTGGCCTCAACATAAGAGAGTTTGGACCGCGTTTTATGAAGAGTACTGTAGCAAAACACTGTTCATTTCACTGTAACAGTACTGTAGTAGAAATCACTGTTCGCGTGACCGCGTCAAAATCCCACATGACCGCGTGGAATCTCACGTGGTCGCGTGAAGACACGTGACTGGCGTGTTTTCAGATTTATAAATACCCTGATTTGCCGATTCTTTTGGTATCTTTTGTGTGGCTTTTGAGAGGCGAAGCGGCTAGGGTTTGAGGAGGAGGTCTTTGCCGAATTGGAGGGCCGTTCTTCACCAACTTTGATAGTTCTTTCCTGCGTCATAACATCGAGGGAGTCATTGGTGACCTAGCTTCGGAGAAGGATCCTTCAAGACGTTGAGCGACCCAACAGAACTCCCCTGGGGCTTAGTTGCGTGAGCAATAGAGTGAAGGGTTGAAGTGAATCCTAGTGCTGGGGCTTAATTTAGACTAAGGTTCTTCCACCTGGACCAAAGGGTTAGAACTACACATAGGAACTGGTTTTATCACTAGGAATCCCTAGAACTTAAAGCAATCCCACGTAGTGTGAGGCTTAGGAAGACGTACTCCTCTAGGGCTTAGTTGACAGGTCAACGAGAGTCAAGAGTCGTAGTGAAAACCTAATGCCGGGCCCTAGTGTTGGGGTTAGTCACGGTTGACCTTAGGTTTGGGATCGTGTGTTTAAGGATATATCCTCAACTCAATTAACATCAATAGAAAAGTATAATAGCATAGTCTTGCACTAGAAGCATAAGTCCTAGGGGTAGCTTGTCCGGGTACCCTATTTCATCCATTGCTAGTCCTTCTCTATTTACTTGTTCTTCCATTCTCTTGCATTCCATCTTTCTATTTAATTTCTTGTTTCTTTATATTGCTTTCCTATTGACTCATTAGTTCTTTTCATACCCACTCACTAGGGTAAATTTATTACTGTGGATTCGACTATCCACTCACCAGGGTAAATTTATTACTTCGACAAGCCCGTGCACTTGCGGGATACATGACACTACCCCTTGCGTGTGTACCCCACAAGTGCAAGGGTTATCAAAGTAATAAAATACCCTGGTGAGTGGGTAGTCGTATCCATAGGGAATAGTATTCAGAAACAAGTGTTATCACTATTTAGCTATGAAGGGAATCGATGATGAGAAAAGTATATATATATAAATGTTAAAGAAAATAATAGAGTGCAAGAACAATAATGAGGGTAGGAGAGGTAATCGATATAAAGATGGGGTACCCGGACAAAGCTCCACCTAGGACTAATGCTTCTAGTGCAAAACTTGTATTATGCTCTACAATTGATGTCTAATGAGTCGTGGAAATCCTTAAGCACACGGTCCCAAACCTAATGCCAACCATGACTAATCCCACACTATACCTGGCTCTAGACTTCTCTACGACCCTTGACTCTCGATGACCTGTCACCTAAGCCCTAGGGGAGTACCTCATACTAATGCCTAGCATCATGTGAAATTGCATGGAGTTCTAGGGATCCCAACTGAAAGACCCTATCCCTAATTATAGTTCTAACCCTTTGGTCCAGGTGGAAGAACCCTAATCTAAGTTATGCCCCAGTCCTAGGATTCTCTCAACCCTTTGTAAGGGAGTTCATCTCCTAGTACTTGACTCTACTTCGATCGCGATTAACTCTTGGGATACGGAGGTAGGGAAATTCACACCGGAGGGGAAAGGGGACGTTGCGCTACCTCTCGACTCACCCTCTCAACCCTCTCCAACCTTGTGTAATCTAATCCTATAGAGGTTGTCACACCCTCAAAGGATAACCTAATAGATTCTCAACCCTAGTGTCACGGCTAAGGGAAAATCTCATACAATCGGCATGCAAGATTAGAACTCAATAAGAAAACATCAAATTAATAAAGTATAATAAAAGTTATAGAAACACAAGCATCCTAGGATTCACAAGTCCGAATATCCACTAGGGGTTTAGCTCTCCATGGAGCAATACAAAATCAATAAATAGTTTAAGAACATATGCATGAAAACCATAAAGAAAACCTCCTTGTAGATCATATTGATCGTCTTGTGGAGCCGCACGTCTTCTCCAACGAATCCCTTGTCAAGCCTAGGCATACCTCGCCGAATCGATGCCGAC
This sequence comes from Dioscorea alata, assembly GCA_020875875.1. NCBI lineage: Eukaryota > Viridiplantae > Streptophyta > Magnoliopsida > Dioscoreales > Dioscoreaceae > Dioscorea > Dioscorea alata. The sequence goes on from CM037011.1 coordinate 3,171,181, forward strand.
GAAAGCTCCCCCAATAGCTTCCTTCCAATGGATGTCGATGCCGATGCCGTATAATCAACTCCAAAGATCTCCAAGAACCTCTCCAAACCCTAGCCGAAAGCCCCCCAAAATATAGGCAAGAGATAGAAAGGGGGGGTCCCCCAAATAGATCTGAAAACGGGCTATTTATAGGCTGAAATCGGGCTGAAATCGGAGTTCCACATGCCCCTATGGATTTTCCACACGGGCTACAGAATTTCCACACGCCCGTGTGGAAATTCTGTTTTGCTGATTTTCGGCAGACTGCGAACAGTAACTTGCTACATTGTTTTGCTACAGTAATTTGCTGCAGTGATTACTACAGCACTTCGCCGAAATGCTCCCGAATTCATCGTTCTTCATCGAGGCCATTGAATTGGGCACACAATCAACGGTAGATTATGTCGATTACTTCATTTCTCTTCATTGGCAAAATTCTCCAATCCTACATAAGTTAGACTTTTGTGAATGTGACTGCCTTTGTGCCCCTCCAATGGAGGTTGGCACACACCCACAAGTCTAGACTCGTGCCTTGTTCTTTGCTTGGTTCGAGAACTCCTCAACCATGGCGAACATAACCTATTCTTGCTTCTTTTTCTCCAAATTGGCTCCACAACTCTACAATGCACAAAAGCACACAAATGCACACAAATGCACACAAATTAATGATAAAATCTGATAAAAGTAATGCTCAATGTAAGATAATAATATTTTGTATCACTATAACATGAGCACTTATCAATACACACAAAGGGTCGTGTCAAGTTTTTGGCGCCGTTATCGCGGAATAGGCGTATTTTTTATACTTGTTTTTGCTATTTTAGCTATTTCACTTCGTTTTCTATTTCACACTTCTTTATCTATCATTGTTCTTATTTTTCTTTTTCTTTGCTTTGGCTTCAGGTCATGACCCGCGGGAACCCTTCGATTCTTGTTGAAGGAAACCCGAAAATTGGTAGAAGAACACATCGTAAAGGGAAGGAACCTGTGGAAGAACAGTCCAATCAAGCCAATATTGATTCAGAAGGGTCATAAGCAATGGCAGAACAGAATGAAGAACAGAGGACATTGTCCAATTTTTCTAGATCCGCGGTGATGGGGACCCAATCAAGCATTGTGAGGCCCCCAATTGCCACAAACAATTTTGAGTTGAAGCCATCGTTCATTCAAATGTTGCAACAGTCCACACAATTTAATGGGTTGGCCGATGAAGATCCCAACAACCATATAGAGAACTTCCTTGAAGTGTGCGACATGTTGAAGATCAATGGAGTAACAGATGACACGATTCGTTTGAGAGCCTTCCCATTTTCATTGAAGGGAAAAGCACGACATTGGCTACATTCGTTACCGAGAGCATCTATCACTACGTGGGAGGAGATGGCCGAGGCGTTCTTGGCTAGGTATTTTCCTCCGGGAAATTCAGCGAGGCTCCGGAATGAGATTTCATCCTTCATGCAAATGGAATTGGAGTCTCTATTCGAGACATGGGATAGGTTCAAGGAGCTCTTTCGCAAATGTCCGCAACATGGATTCCCCGAGTGGATGATCATTCATACCTTCTACAATGGGTTGAATCCGAGTACTAAGCAACTCTTAGATGCAGCGGCAAAAGGAACTCTAGGAAGCAAGACTCCCGGTGAAGCCCGGCACCTTATCGAAGAGATGGCTATGAATAGCTATCAATGGAACACAAGGCACCGAAAGAAGGTGGCCGAAATTCATGAGGTTGATGCGGTTACATCGTTGGCGGCACAAGTAGAGTCATTGAGTAAGAAGTTAGATGTTCTAACCTCACCAAGAGTTGCGGCCATCACTACTTGTAACGGTTGTGGGGGAGGTCACGTTTCGAGTGATTGTCCGATTGCTATTGGAGGCACTAGTGCGATGGAGCAGGTCAATTTTGTGGGCAATGCTTATAGAGGACAAGGCCAAGGCAATCCGTATAGTGGAACATACAATTCGGGGTGGAGGAACCACCCGAATTTCTCATGGAGCAATCACGAGCAGTCGCAACAAAAGAGCACTGTACCGTCGGGATTTCAAAGTGAACAAGCACTGAACCTAGAAAGCCGAGTGACCGGGCTAGAGGGGAAAATGACCAATCTAGAGAAAGCCCTCATGAGGTTCATTTCTTCGTAGGATGCTAGATTTCAGTCGGTGGAAGCTACACTTCGCAATCACACCGCCTCCCTACGTAATTTGGAGAATCAAGTGGGGCAAATTGTGAAGACTTTGGCGGAATGACGTCAAGGAAGCTTGCCTAGTAATACGGAGACCAATCCGAGGGAGCAATTGAAGGTAATCACCTTGAGAAGTGGAAAAGAGGTTGAGAGAAGTCTCCCTCTAGAGAAGACAAATGAAGCACCCGAAGTGGAAGAGGTAGGGGGAGAAGCATCAAAGGAGAAAGAGGTGGTACCACCACCTTACAAGCCAAGGATCCCCTATCCTTCGAGGTTGAAGAATGACCAAGATAATGAGCAATACAAAAAATTTTGGGTATTTTCAAACAGTTGCACATCAACATACCGTTCGCGGAGGCATTGGCCCAAATGCCTAAGTATGCGAAGTTCTTGAAGGACCTCTTGACCAACAAGAGGAAGTTGGAGGAAAGTACAGCTGTAGTTCTTGATGCTAATTGCTCAGCCGTCTTGCAAAAGAACATGCCGAGTAATAGAAAAGATCCCGGAAATTTTATCATACCTTGCAACATTGGCAACTTGGGTGAAGAGATGGCATTAGCTGATTTCGGGGCAAGCATCAATGTCATGCCCTACACCTTCTTCCAAAAGCTAGGCTTGGGCAAGCCTAGACCTACTCAGATGACACTTCAACTTGCGGACCGATCGGTGAGGCATCCGAGAGGGATTATGGAAGACGTGTTGGTGAAGGTGGACAAATACATATTTCCTGTGGACTTTGTGGTGTTGGACGTCGATGAGGATGTCGAGGTGCCGTTGATCCTTGGAAGACCCTTCTTGCGTACTTCCAAGGCTTTGATTGAAATGGACGGCGGGGAGCTCATATTGCGAGTTGGAGATGACAAGCTTATATACCGACTCGCCGAAGCCATGAGATACTCTCTTGATTTTGATGATACTTTATATTTTATTGACATCACCGATGAGCTAATTGATGATTATGTGCAGGAAATGTTGAACTCGGATCCGTATGAAGGGTGGTCGGACCAAGACGTGGAGATCGAAGAAGAAGTATTTTCACTTGGTCTAGTCGAGAAAGAGGTCAAGCCGGACCCAGGACTTATGAAAAAGATGAGAAGAAAGACGAAGAGTGAAAAGAGGCGCCACACGAAGAGACCCAAGGACAATGGGGATGAGCATTCACGGAGTAAGGGTGGTTCATCCTTGTGTGGTAACAAAATCGCTAACCCTCCCTCTATTCTACAAAAATTATGTACTACATGCTTTCAGGTTGTAGGGAAGAGGGCAACCTTCATTCATGAGTCACCGTAAGGTAAGACCAGGTACGTCAAGCTAAGTGACATTAAACAAGCTCTTCTTGGGAGGCAACCCAAGGTTTTACAGTTTTTCTAGGTTCTAGTTTAGTTCAAGCGTGAATAAAATTCTTAGTTTTGGTGTCCTAAATTGTTAATGCATATGCTGCGATTTTATTATGGATTGTTAATGTTTTCGTGTGCCTAAAGGATAATTGATGAAGTTTGAGTTGGTTGAGTATGTTTTCCATGGTATTTGGTCGTGTTTTGATGGTTTTCACAGGATCTAAGTATCGTATTTGTGTTTCTGAATTTTTCTGCAGAGTCTGTAATTTTTCTAAGTAAACCAAAAAAAACACACGGCCGTGTGTTACCAAATAGGGCTCAACCAGACAGGGCACAGGGGCGTGACCTTGCCCCTGTGAAAAACCTCAGAAAGGGCACACGGCCGTGTGAATTATTGCAGAACTTGGACTTTCATTCCTGAGCGTCACAGGGGCCATGTTAGTGCCCTTGTGAGTGCCCATGTGTAAGGCACACGGGCGTGTGGAATTTCCACACACCCGTGTGAAATTCTGCAGAGACCCCCCTTCTTTCCTGAGAAACCACAGGGGCTTGTGGCTGCCCTTGTGAGAGAGCTTGTGAAAGGCACAGGGCCGTGTGGAACACTTAGAATTTCTCAGGGTTGATCCAGAGAAGTCACAGGGACGTGTGGGTACCCCTGTGGCTGGCCTTGTGCTTGGCCAGGTTGGGCACACGGCCGTGTGACATGCTATCTTATTGTGGACACTAACCGGGCAAGGAGACAGCACAGAGGTTATGAACCTATGAGATCTATATTTTCTATAAAGGATGGTAGCCATAGAACGGACTTACATTGGTCATGATCTTGTCTACCGGCTACGTCATCAGTCCCATGACCCTTACCTGGCAACCATATTCCTTGGTCCTTACATCACCAAGCTTGCATGGGGTCTAGGGATGATTGACCGCTGTGCAAGCATGAGATGTGTAGGAGGTATGCTGCCGCTTGGGGTCAACAAGTTCTGAGAGATGCGCATGATAGAGCAGCCGGACACACTCCATCAAGTGCAGTACTCGATAGTCCATGGGTCTGACTCAGAGTCTTCGGACGATGAGTAGTCTCTCCCGGATACCACTGTCACCACAATTCCTCCAATCGCATCTCTAGATCTAGTCACCGTTGCTACTACTACTTCTTCTCCTTCCTCGACCATGACACCGAAACCATCTATTCCACCAGATATCGAGGAGTGTCTGACACATCTCGAGGAGGGTTAGGTGATGATTGAGGGACTCATCAGACAGATCCTAGTGCATCCATAGCATTAGGACCCCTTATCCGCTTCGGTGACTACTTCACCGACAATTTCAGCTCCAATGTCACCGGAGTCTCTGCCTACTTCACCAACACCACCTATCCTCCATCGTTCATATACAAGGACAAAGTTTCCATATCAACATCAGTCGTTCTGATTTTTTCTTTTATTACATTTGTATTTTCAATTTCAGTTGTACATTGTACTTTTTATTTCAGCAAGGGACATTTAACCTTCTGCTTTTGTACTCATCTTTTGATCATAGTGGACTTTATTTTATAGTATTTTATTATATTCTTGTATTTAATTTTTTTATTTGTTTCTCCATCAGGGTTTAAGATGATCGGGTGTTGTTTTGGCCTGCACAATTTGGACCCTGGATAAGAGTAACTTCATCACCCTCATTGGGGCAAACTAAGAAACCAAGGGAGTACTAGTGTCCATACACTCTTTTATTTTCTTTTATTATTATATTTTACTACACTTATGCATGCATGCGTGCATTGGAGACAATGTATATCTTTAAGTGTGGGGACGAAGTGTGTGATGATTTTTATATTTGTGGATATTTGTGGAAAATTTTTTGAAAATATTGGTGCTTGTGCTTTATACATGTCAGTGTAGACCTTTGCACAATTTAGACTATAAGATAGTGGACCAAGATATCAACACTTGGGAAAGTATTTTAACCGTAGAGTAGACTCCTCTTTGTAGAAGCATGTCCATGTTACCTAGCATTTGATTGTTCCCTAGTATTATTGAAACTCCATCTCTTGTTGCTTGAGGTCAAGTACTTATCATGTCTTTCATTTTTATCTTTTCTATTTGCTTAAGGACAAGCAAACAATTAAGTGTGGGGAGATTTGATAAGTGCTTGAAAGAGCACATTTTCCATATCATTTACACTTCATTTAGCATGAGATTTAACATGTTTAGTACCAAATTAGTACCAAATTTTATTCCTTCGTTTACCATGGGCTTTAATTCTCTTTTATGATCAAACAAACAAATTTTGGGGTGTTTTGAGGGTGTTTTGGATGCATTTTAAGTGCACGTGGGCTGTGCACAGGCCGTACAAACTTGTGTGGGCTATGCACAGGCCTCACAGCCCCTCCTGGGAGCTGTGTGACCTCCTGTGCGGGCCACACAGGTGGATGCACACCCCAAGAAGAGGGGTGTGCGGGCACTATGTGGGCAACACATGAGCTGCACACCCGCGTTTTTGTTGATATAAACCCCATTTGGACCCCTTTTCTTCACCTTTCTTCTCCCAAAACACCCCCATGCCCTCCTCCTCTCTTTCTCCATGATCTCTTAAGGTTTTAAGGTTGATTTAGATGGGATTTTTGAGCTTGATTCTTGGATCATTGAGTTGCTCATTCCTTGGATCAAGGTAAGCTTCCATCCTTTCTTACTTCTTCTTTGTTCCTTGAATGGATATGGTTAGGGTTGGTTGTGAACCCATGTGAGAGCTTAATTCTTGCCTCTTTTTCTTCTTCTTTGATGGTAGAGCTTTGGAGGAGTAATTGTATTGATTTAGAGAAATCCTTGAACCCTCTTCACCTTGATTTCGGAGTTACTGTAGCGCAGAACCAAGTTAGGTCTTTCTTTCTTTCCTTGTTTATTTTAAGAGTAGTGAGATGTATATTCTTGCTAGAACTTCTTGATATGGTCTTTAGCAAACCCTAGAAGCAATCATTTCCCATTTTGAGTATTTTTCCTTTATTTTAGTTAATTAAGTGTTTGATGATGCATGGTTGCTTGTTTTAGTTGTTTAAATGCTTCTAGGAGGTGAACCTTCAAGTAAGGGCAAATAGCCGGTGGAGAAGTAACACCGGGGTGTGTCGCTCGCCAAGTTTGTGAGTGAGAATTACTAAAGTTTGGACTATGATTCATGTATATTTGTCTTTCATATTTGAGTTGCTTGCTTTTGAAAGATAGACTTCTTATTGCTAAACCTCTTTAAAAGCTTTAAATGAAGTTTAGAAATCATGGTGATTTATGAATTGGCTTATTTCATGAATATTTGTAAAATATATATATTGTTTATGTTTTGGAACTCTATGTTTGAAATATATGTTTCAAATTATGCATTTTTAAGAGATTTGATGTTCTCATTATGATGACCAAAAGGCATGTGAAGTCAAGTTGAATTTCATTGTGATGATGAAATATTTGAAATGTATTTTCAAAAGATACCTTTGTATGATGCTCTTAATGAAAATGATTTCAGTACAAATGTTATGATCAAATAAATCACTCTTGGAGTGATAGTTGAAATTGTGAACACTTATGATCTCTAATTGAGAGTTATGCTATCATGTTGATGTATACATTGAGCCTACGGGCTGGGTTATTATTTAAATGCTTTGATGGTGACATGGGAGCCAAGCTCCAGTACTTACTGCAGTAAGAAGTGGATGGTTTCCACGGGCCGACCTATATAAAGGTGGCATGGAAAACTGTCAAACCAGTTATGCCATGTCAGGTGGGAGTGTAGATCCTTGACTTTGATATAGTTGGTTTGTTCAAAGTCACCACATGAACTTCCCAGCGGCCAATGCCAAGATACGCGCATCTTGGTAGCTCCAGACCTAACCAAGGCCACGATTAGCGATGGAGAGTTTTCGAGGCCATTCTGGATACTATTGATTATTTGTAATTATTGAATTACTTATTTCTAAGCATCTTTATATTTGAAACTATCGACAAGAATGTGCTAATATTAGTTTCCAGAATGGTATGGATTTTCTTGATGATTTCAAAGGAATTTTTGCTTTGCATTTCATTGAGAAAGCTTATATTCTTATGTGATAATTGTTATTCAAAGTATCTTAATTCTTGTTAAGAATTGAAACATTTTTATGGTATGTTATTTTTAATTGATCATGCTTGAGCTATAGTCCCATGTTTAGCCCCTCACTGAGTAACCTAGTTACTCACCCCCGCTTTCTTCCTCCTAGGTGATAGCACAGCGTAGGGGGTGAAGGCGTGAAGTGCTTAGCAAGAGTCATCTTTGTCTTCCCATTTTGAGTTGTGTATGTTACTTATTTCAAGGCATGTATTATCAAGGATCCACTACGTGTGATTGAACCTTATTATGTCTTCCCTTAATTAGAACACTTTATATGCCTGTCTGATCTATATTATGTAGGAGATGATGTACCTTGAGTTGGGACTTATTGTGATTGTCATTGTTGTGGTTAATGTTGTTACTTATACTTCTTACCTTGGTGTTAAATTAATGAACTTGAGTAAGATGAGTAAAATATGTACTTATTGTTGAGTTATTCCTTGTGATTGTAAATGTAATATACAGGGAACAGGTTAGCCTTACGACTACCTAGGGTGGAGGCGGTGTTGGACCTCCCTGGGGTTGTCGTGGTAGTATGTCACGTGTGGGACCCGTGGGTTGGAGCATGACACCACAGCCATTTTTTATTCTCAACACTATTGTTATCACATCGTGGCAGTGTGAAATCAATAGGAGCAAAACAGAAACCACAACAACCTCACCATGGCCATCGTGAATCCATCATAACCGTGATCCATCCACACAACGCCCAGAGAAGCTCAACCAAGATGCCACTTCAGCCCCAAGCAACATCTTACTCACCACTGGCATCACAACACCCTTGATGAGGTGGTGGCAGACTCAACATTATATAAACCCTAGGGTTTTCTAATCAAAGGGGAATTCTTTGGCCAAATAAGGTAAAACGACTAGAGTTCTAGAGATCTAAGTTGTTGGAGATGACTTTTTTTCACTTTTTTAGCAGATTCTAGTGAGTTTTCCAAGGGAGAGTCAACGCACATCATTAGAGGAGGGCGCACGAAGGATTCGATGCCATCTTGTCAATCTTGGGATTCTCTTAATCTCAACCTTCGGAGATCTATTGGAGGCAGTTAGTTTAGGAATTTTTCATACATTATTCTTTGTTCTTCTGGATCTATTTTTATTCATATCTTTATTTTTAATCCATAGCACCCAAATTCGAGGAGAATTGTATGTCTAGGTATTTTGATGATTTCTTATGAAGTTTGATCAATTATTCAATAAATCAATCTAGTATTTTGTGATTCATTGCATGTTTCTTGAATGCTTATCTTGTTAATGTGGTGAGGAAGATATGCCCCTACAATAGAACACACATGCCATGTTAGATCAATTTATGCGCTAAGAAATTATGCATAGCTAGGTTTATATATTAGGGATCGATTGTCCCTTCTAGAGGAGTTCTTGCACTTAAGGAAAACATAGGAGGCTGGGTTAGGAAGAGATTCCATCTTAAGTTCCTGGTGATTTAGACTTGGTTGCCAAGAGATTGAGATTAGTAGGCCTTTAAATTCCCCCGGTCCAATACTAGAATATGATTGTCATACTCAGCGTATACCATAAATAACAATCAAGAAAACTATCATACAACTACCCAACTCCTTTCAAGTGTGCTCAACAATTCTCCATTGTATTGTTTAATAAATTGTAGAAGTAGAAAAAGAAATAATAGATATTTAGACTAGTGATCAAGTGAAAAGGAAGTAATAGGAGTCTCTCACCATTTATAGGGAAATACGACCCTCATGCTCGCCCACTAGGAATTACTTGATGACGCTTACACTTGTTGTATTCATGAACTCACTTTGACATTATTTGCTTATTCACATATTTATTTTCTCACACTCTAGTGGTCCATCTATGAACCGGAGGAGTACTTATTTTCCATCCCCTCATATTTTAGATTACATTGTCTTAAATATTCATATTTTACACACATTGAATGTAATGTATAATTTTAAGTATGGAGGAGGGGTTTAACTTCATTGAATTCTTTTACTTGCCAAGATGTTGCCTTATGAATGTTGATACACCCCTTGCGTGTGTGTACCACAAGTGCATAGGGTTGTCGAAGTAATAAAGTACCCTGGTGAGTGGGTAGTCGTATCCATAGGGAATAGTGTTTAGAAACAAGAGGTATCACTATTTAGCTATGAAGGAAGTCGATGATGAGAGAAATATACATATATAAATGTAAAAGAAAATAAAAGAGCGCAAGAAGAGTAATGAGAGTAGGAGAGGTAATCAATATAAAGATGGGGTACCCGGACAAAGCTCTCCCTAGGACTAATGCTTCTAGTGCAAGACTAGTATTACACCCTCTAATTGATGTCTAATGAGTCGTGGAAATCCTTAAGCACACGGTCCCAAACCTAAGGTCAACCGTGACTAGTTCCAACATTATGCCCTGGCATTAGGTTTCCCTACGACCCTTAACTCTCGTTGACCTGTCAACTAAGCCCCAGGGAAGTCCATCATCCTAAGCCTCACACTACGTGGAACTGCTTGGGGTTCTAGGGATTCCAAGTGAAAGACCTTGTCCCTAAGTATAGTTCTAACCCTTTGGTCCAGGTGAAAGAACCCTAGTCTCAGTTAAGCCCAAGCACTAGATTCACTACAACCCTTCACTCTGTCAGGGGAGTCCATCTCCTAGCACTTCACTCTACTTTGACCACAAAGAACTCTTGCAACACGGAGGTAGGGAAAATCACACCGAAGGGGAAACGGGACGTTTCACTATCTCTAGACTCACCCTCTCGACCCTCTCCAATCTCGAGTAGTCTAATCCTATAGAAGTTGTCACACCTTCAAAGGATAACCTAGATGATTCTCAACCCTAGTGTCACGGCTAAGGGAAAATCAATACAATTAACATACAAGATTGGAACTCAATTAAAAGCATCAATTAAGAAAGCATAATAAAAGTCATAGAAACAATATCATCCTAGGGTTTACAAGTCCGAATACCCACTACAGTTTAGCTCTCCATGGAGAAATACAAAGTCAATAAAGAGTTTAAGAACATATGCATAAAAACCATAAAGAAAACCCCCTTGTAGATCGTATCGATGGTCTTATGGAGCCGCACGTCTTGCCCAACGAATCCCTTATCAAGCCTAGGACGCACCTCGCCGAATCGATGCCGATGAAAGCTCCCCCAATAGCTATCTTTCAAAGGATATCAATGTCGATGCCGTAGAATCGCCTCCAAAGTTCCACAAGAACCTCTCCAAACCCTAGCCGAAAGCCCCCAAAAGATAGACAAGAGATAGAAGGGGAAGGTCCCCAAATAGATCTGAAAATGGGGTATTTATATGCTGAAATTGGGGCTTCACACGACCCTGTGGATTTTCCACACGGCCCTGTCGAATTTCAACACGGGCATGTGAAATTTCCACACTGGCGTGTGGATTCTCTGTTTTTCTGACTTTCGGCGAACAGTGAACAGTAACATACTACAGTATTTTGGTGCATTGCTGCTACAATGCTCTCACCGAAATGCTCCTGCATTCATCGTTCTTCATCGAGGCCGTTGAATTAGGCACACAATCAATGGTAGATCATGTCGATTACTTCATTTCTCTTCATTGGTGAAGTTCTCCGATGCTACACGAGTTAGACTTTTGTGAATGTGACTGCCCTTGTTCCCCTCCAATAGAGGTTGGTACACACCCACAAGTCTAGACTAGTGTCTTGTCCCTTGCTTGGTCCAAGAACTCCTCAACAATGGTGAACATAACCTATTCTTGCTTCTTTCTTCTCCAAATTGGCTCCACAACCCTACAATGCACAAAAGCACACAAATGCACACAAATTAATGATAAAATCTGAGAAAAGTAATGCTCAATCTAAGATAATAATACTTCCTATTACTATAACACGAACACTTATCAAATGTGCATTTGAAATGTAGTGGGAGTTTCTTATTATAAGGGTGGACAAATGCAAGTTTGTTCATTTTTTAGTTTTACTTTTTTTTTTTAGTTTTTGATAGGGGCCCGAAAGTGCACGGGTTGTGATAAGTGCTCATGTTATAGTAATGCGAAGCGTTATTATCTTGCAATGAGCATTAATTTAATCATATTTTATCACTAAAAAGTGTGCATTTGTTTACTTTTGTGTATTGTAGGGTTGTGAAGATAAAGTGAAGGAAAGGAACGAAGTTAGATCGTGTTCGCCATTGTTGGGAAGATTCTTGGACTAAGCAAGGAGCACAGCATGAGTAGAGACTTGTGAGTGTATGCCAACCTCCTCCAGAGGGGCACAAAGACAATCGCATTCACAATAAGTCTAAGTCATGCTAGCAAGAAGAACTTCACCAATTAGGAGATCTGAAGCAATCGGCATGATCTACCGTTGATTGTGTGCCCAATTCAACGGCCTCAATGAAGAACGACGAATTCAGGAGCGTTTCGGGACAATTACTGCAGAATCACTGTAGCAAGTACTGCAGCAAAAATATTGTAGCAAGCTACTGTTTATCTTCGGCCGAAATTCAGAATTCCATAGAATTCACACGGGCGTGTGGAAATTCCACACGGCCGTGTGAATTAATTTTCCAACAAGCCAGAAACTTCACACGCCCGTGTGGAAATTCCACACGGCCGTGTGAAGTCCCGATAAGTCCGATTTTTAAAGCCGCACTCAACAATATAAAGAGCGATTTGGAGATTTTTAACATATCTTTTGACCTATATTTCTCAACAACTTCTGGAGAGTGCGGCTAGGATTTTGGAGAGGACTTCGTGAAGGTTTAGAGCGCGTCATCGGCATCGTCACCGACGTCCGGCGGCCGCACAAGACCACGGTCACACCATACGCAAGGGGGTTTTCATTGATGTCTTTACCTTGTGCTTTCTTTCATATTTTGATGAACATGTATAGCTCCATGAGGAGCTAAACCCCTTGTGGGTATTCGGACTTGTAAACTCTAGGGTTATTATGTTTCTTTGACATTGTTATTATGCTTTTCCATTATTGATGAATAAAAATTGAGTTTTGATCTTAATTTCATCTTGTTAATGTTTTCCTTTAGACGTGACACTAGGGTTGAGAACAATCTAGGTTGTCCTTTGAAGGTGTGACAACTCCTATAGGACTAGACTATTTAAGATTGAGGAGAGTTGAGAGGGTGAGTCGTGAGGTAGCGAAGCGTCCCCTTTCCCCTCCGATGTGGTTTCTCCCTACCTCCATTTCCTTGATTTCTTAGCGGTCGAGATAGAGTGAAGTGGTAGGTAGATAAACTCTCCTGGGGCTTAGTTACGCAAGTAACAGAGTGAAGGGTTGAAGTGAATCCTACGCACTGGGGCTTAATCTAGACTAGGGTTCTTCCACCTGGACCAAAGGGTTAGAACTACACATAGGAACAGGTTTTACCATTAGGAGTCCCTAGAACTTAAAGCAATACCACGTAGTGTGAGGTTTAGGTAGATATACTCCCCTAGGGCTTAGTCGTGCCAGCGACAGATTGAAGGGTTGACGTGAATCCTAATACCGGGGCATAATGTTGGGGTTAGTCATGGTTGTTCCTAGGTTTGGGACCGTGTATCTAAGGATTTCCTCGACTTAATTGACATCAATAGGAAAGTATAATAGCATCGTCTTGCACTGGAAGCATAGATCCTAGAGGTAGCTTGTCCGGATATCCTATTTCATCCATTGCCAGTTTCTCTCTATTCTCTTTTACTTGCACTTTCTTATCTTCCATCTTTCTATTCAATTTCTTGTCTTTTATTATATTTGCTTCCATATTCACTCATCGATTCTATTCTTTTCTTTCCATACTCCACATAGCTTAAATAGTGAAATCTCATATTTTAACTCCCTATTCCCTATGGATTCGACTACCCACTCAACGAGGTAAATTTTATTACTTTGACAAACCCATGCACTTTCGGGGCATTGCCAGGTTGTCGAAGTAATAAAATACCCTGGTGAGTGGGTAGTTGTATCCACAGGGAATAGGGATTTGAGATATAAGTATTCACTATTTAGCTAACGCGATGTGTGAAAAGAAATCAGTGAGTGAGTGCGAGAATAATTGGTAAAAGCAAGAATTAAAAGAGAAGTGTGGAAGATGAGAGAGTGCAAGTAAGAGTAGAAGAGTAGGACAAGCAATGGGAGAAGATGGGTATCCGGACAAGCTACCCCTAGGACTTATGCTTCTAGTGCAAGACTAATAGGAGTTGTCACACCTCCAAAGGATAACCTAGATTGTTCTCAACCCTAGTGTCACGGCTAAGGGAAAACAATAATAAAAGAAGAGAAATTAAGATTGAAACTCAATTTTATTCATCAATTACGGAAAAGCATAATAGCAATGTCAAAGAAACATAATAATCCTAGGGTTTAAAAGTCCGAATACTCACAAGGGGTTTAGCTCCTCATGGAGCTATACAAATCCATCAAAATAATAATAAGAACACAAATTAAATGCATAGATGAAAAACCCCTTGTGTGCGATGTGGCCGTGATCTTGTGCCGCCGTCGGACGTTGATGTCGACACCGATGACTCGCTTCAAACCTCCACGAAGTCCTCTCCAAACCCTCGCTGTTCCTCTCCAGAAGTTAGGGAGAAAGTTTAGTCAAAAAGATCACCAAAATAGTCTCCAAAACGGGCTTTTATAATGTTGAGTCGCGGATGAAATTTGAATTTATCGGGATTTCACACGACCGTGTGGAATTTCCACACGCCCGTGTGAACTTTCTGGTTTTCCGAATTTCGGCCGAAAATGAACAGTATCTTGCTACAGTACTTGCTAACATGCTGCTACAGTAACTCACCGAAAACGCTCCCGAATTCGTAGTTCTTCATCGAGGCCGTTGAATTGGGCACACAATCAACAGTAGATCGTGTCGATTGCTTCAAATCTCCTAATTTGGTGAAGTTCTCCTTGTTAGCACGAGCTAGACTTATTGTGAATGTGACTGCCTTTGTGCCCCTCCAAAGGAGGTTGGCACACACTCACAAGTTTATACTTATGCCGTGCTCCTTGCTTAGTCCGAAAATCTTCCCAATAATGGCGAACACGATCTAACTTCGTTCCTTTCCTTCACTTTATCTTCACAACCCTACAATGCACAAAAGTGAACAAATGCACAATTTTTAGTGATAAAATCTGATTAAATTAATGCTCATTGCAAAATAATAACGCTTCGCATTACTATAACACGAGCACTTATCAGTTTTCATTCTATTCTTGGTTATTTATCAAATTAAAGCGCACAACCTTTCTATTGTAGCAACTTAGATTTTATATGACTTTACATAGTTTATAGTTCATTTTACTTCAAGAGAAATAATTGAGAAAATTTTTCATAAATTTGAAAGTATTTGTTTGAAAAGAGAAGTATTGAAGGTAGAAAGAGCTACCACTTTTAGATGTGTGGAGCTACTCTCGATAAGTCCGATACTATGTATGCCCTAAAGAAAGACAGTGCAACCACTTTACATGAGTAAAAGCTACCGTGTCTGAGAAAAGATATGGAAAGAGCTACCTCTCCAGTGGGGCCACGTGAGAAAATGCTAAGTTAGGAAGTTGTGTAAAGCTACCACCTTGAAAAGAATTTGAAATTTTTTGTGAAAGTTTTGCTATTAAAGTCATGTACGTCAAAATAATCGAAGTAGAGAGTTACATGCACACACAAGCAATAACCTTGAATAGAGTTTGAACTATTTTTTGGAACTTGAAATTTTTAGCATTATTGCTTTGTTTTACCTGATTACTTTTAAAACTCCCCAATTCTTGAGCACACGAGGTCCTACACTTTTTCTTTTGGTTTGTAATTTTTTCTTTTTGTTTGAAGACAAGCAAAAGCTTAAGTGTGGGGGAATTCGATGAGTGTACAATTATTCATTATTTTGTTTCATTTTGTGCACTCAATAGGCATGTATTAGAGATAAATTATAGAATTCGATGTTAAACATAGTGTGTTTTGCATTCTCAGGCCTTGGGTAGCACTTAAAGATGAGAAAGAGCCAAAATGAGTATTTTAGACCTAAACAAATAAGAGGGAGCTCTCTCAGCACAAATCAATGAAGGACAAGGCAAACATGATGGCTTTCAGGTACCTTATGGCCGAGCTTATAGTTTTAAGCCTCTTTTAGAGAACCTTTCGGGTATGCTTATGCCCATAAGAAGGAGTATAAAGACAAATCAAAGGACCTTACGGGTAGGAATTAAGCCCATAAGTGTGACCATAAGGACCATACAAAGGAGTTTAAGAGCACAACTTACACCCATAAGGGTGGTCTTTAAGGACTATACAGAGAAGCTTACGGTCCAGCACTTGTGGATGTAGGCTAGACTGTAACACAAGATAGAAAACCTTACGAATGGGACTTGCGGCTGTAAGTGATCCCATAAGGCTCATGGCCTATCATCTCTAGCTCCTTACGAGCATGTCTTTACGCCCTTAAGCATCCCTGACATGTCCTTTGTGTGTATGTACCACAAGTGCATGGATGACAAAGTAATTAAGTACCTGAAGGTCGGGTAGTCGAATCCACAAGGAATAGGAAGTTAGCAACAACTAAGACTTTGTTAATTAGCCAAATCAAATCACTGAGTGTGATATGATCAAGATGCTATCAAATACAAAGAAGAAGTAAACAAGAAAAAATCAAGGAAGAGAAATCAACTAATGATAGATGGGATACCCGGACAATACCCCCCTATGATTATAAGTTAAGTGCAAGACTAATAATATGCTTTCCCAATTTAGATTAATTGAGTCATGGAAATCCAAATCTACACCAATTCCCTGACCTAGGCCAATCGGTAACTAGTCCCCTATATGGTCATGGCTGAGAACTATCTCAACGACTCACACCACATATGGCTTCTTGTAGTTCTAAGGATTCCAATTGATAAACCCTATTCCTAGAATTAGATCAAACAATTTAGTCTAAGTGAGAGATCCCTCATCCCATACAATGGTCTCGGCAGAGAGGATACTCTCGACGCCTCACACCACATACGACTGCTAAGAGCTCATGGAATATGGAGGTAGAATAAATCAAATCAAAAGGGAAAAAGGACTCTCCGCTACCTCTTGACTCACCTTCTCAACCCTCTTCAACCTTGGTAAATCTAATCCTAGTGGTGATGGTTACTCATCACTAAGATGATTAGGTTCAACTCTCAACCCTAGTGTTACTCTAAAGGAAAGCCAATCACAAAGCACACAAGATTGAAACTCAAATAAAATCTCAATTTAAGGAAGTATAATAGAAGTCAATAAAATAATGAATCATAAGGTTTACAAGTCTAAATAGCCCCAAAGAGGTTTAGCTCTCCATTGAGCAATACAAATAAAAGTGAATATAATCTATAAGAATAACCACATTTTGATCTGTGTTGATAGTCTCCAAGGATCGCTCTTTCTTCTCCAAGGGTCCCTCAGTCAAGCCTAGGCAAACATCTCCGAATCGATGTCGTTGGCTTTGCTAATAGCTATCCTCAGAAGGATTCGATGAAGAACGGCATAGAAGCGTTCCTTTGATGGCCAAATACCTCCTCCAAACCCTAGCCAACCTCTCTCCAAAAGATAGGTAAAAAGATCCCTCAAAATTGTTTGAGTCTGCTATTTATATTGTGAATAGTACTCTAGAATTTCGTTTTTCACTGAGGCCACACAGCTGGGCACAGGCCCATGTGGTAGATCACGTGGCTTCCTTCGATTAAACTATTGGGAGAGAACTCTTGAAATTCTTGCACAAGTTGGAGCATGAGCACGTGATTACCTTTGTGCCCTTCTGACCAACAAATTATCTTGAAATTCCTTATAAGTTGGCACACACTCTCATGCATACAAGAACGGCATTGTGTCTTAATTGTTTTGTCATAGAAGAGAAACCCAAAATGAGCCTCCATAACCTATCTTTGCTTCCTTGTCTCTCTTCATGCCTTCACAACCCTATTTGAAAAAAAAAATATTACAAATACACATATATGAGCCAGAAAGTCTGATAAAAGTGTTGCTTGGCCTTACGTCCAACAAAAGTGTGCAAGAATAGAATTCTAGAAGTAAGGAGGGTCTCGAACACCAAATAAGAAAGATCATTGCTCTAACAAAAACTAAAACAAAAATAAAATAAAATCGAAAGCTTATGTGTGTGAAGACTTAACTCATGCGAACCGAAAGTCCACTCCTTAAAGTTCTTATTGGCAAGGACTTATCTATAGACAAAAAGAATAGGTAGTAGCTGCACACATCCACTAAGGTAGCCCATTCCCAAGTGGCCACCGCAGTGGCTTTAATACTTTCGAGGTCGTAGCTCTTTCTACCGGGGGTAGTAGCTTTCACTCATCCTATTAGATAGCTATTTCTCTCATTAGGGCATAACAAGTATCCAACTTATGAGAGTAACTTCATACATCATAGGTGGTATCTCTTTCCATCCCCTATGTACAAGCAAAACAACTTCTCTTCTTTTTTTTATTTTTAACTCAAAGAATGCTACTACAGTCCCTTAATTACTGAATTGAACTAGAGCTTTCAAGAGTTTAATAAGTGAGTAGTGCACAAGAGAAGCAATCGGACAAAAAATTTCCAACAATAAAAGAATAACTAGAGCATGATTGCATTCAATGTTCAAAGTTCTCCTAAACTTAAGGATAAAACTCTTGGCCTTAAGGTGAACCGTCATTGGCTACATAAGCATGAACAAGAAAGGCATGGATAAAATACATATGTTATGTGAACTTCCCTCCACACTCGAGATGTACATTCTCCCCAATATATGCATGTAAGCAATAATAAAGATAAAGAACATAAGAGAACAATACTACCCTAAACTCTGGGTGTAGAATTTGATAGAGTCTAAATCATGGAGAGTTGAGTTCCAATGGGTATGTGAAGGTCACACAGTAGTGTGGAAATTGCACACGGCCGTGGATATGGCTGATTCAACATCTACAAGACTCTCAAGACCATCTCCATGTATACAAAATGGGGTTTCAGTGAAGCTCATCACAAACATTACAAAATGAATTTATAAAGATAGAACAATAAAACACAAACTCGATACAATCAAAATAACCAAGCAATAAGATAAACTCAGAAGATAGAACCTTTCTAAGTGCACAAGCCCAAAGGACACAAAAAGTACAAGCAAAATAAAATGTAAAGTAAGATGTCTATGAGTAAAAAGCTTCAGCTATCGGTGGCGTCAGCTGGTACTATTGAGTTAAGGGTAGTAACTGAATCATTATGGCTTGCCAAGGCCTACTGAATCTAAGAAAGTCGTGCCATGACCTCAGCATGGTTTGATACTTGGGTCGCTCTCATGGTCGCCAAATTTTCCTGTAATACTCCCACAGCGCTCTTGATCCTCTCTAAATGGTCACAAGGTCTAATGAAGGCCTGCTTAGACACTAGTGGTTAGACGTGCCCATTTTTAACCGAAATCGTGGAACCAAACCAGAACCGAACCAGCAAAAACCGGAACCAGAACTATCCAAAAGCCCGAACCTGAACTTTCATACAAGGTTCGGTTCCGGTTTCAAAATTTGAAAACCGTGGAACCGGCGGTTCAACCGGTGGTTCAACGCCGGTTCCAATTGAATCAAAATATTATATATATTATATAAATAATGTCATGGAGTCATGATATCTCTTATCTGATTAGGTTTGGCCATTTGAGTCTTGTGACTGGTAATAACCAAATGTGTATAATAAAAATAAAAGAACTACGTGGGCTTTGATTCCTCGAGAGGATATATAGACAACTTAATATAATTAAGTTCAAGCCCTTTATTTTTTTTATTTCTTCTTCTATTGTACTTTTGTTGGAAAATATTGTTTTAAATTATTAATACTTTTATTTTTTAATAAAATATTGTATTAAATTAATTCTTATATTTTTGTGTTCATTTTAATTTGAGATATTTGATTATTTAGTTTAAAAAAAAACATGAACCTTATGAACTGTCAAACCGGAACAGTTGAAACAAACCACCAGAACCAGAATCGGAACCGAACCGGAACCACCAAGAACCTTGCCTAGGCGGTTCAGTTCCAGTTCAAGGTTTTTTTAAACTGGAATCGGCGGTTCCTGAACCATAGCCATGTCTATTAGTGGTACCTTATGTGCTGCTGAGGGGTTCTCGATATCCATAGGGACAAGCTCTAAAGATGACCCGATATAAACATACTCGGGTTCACCACTCTCTTCCTCTGACTCATCTGAGGAAATGATAACTAATGCATACCTACCCGGAGCTATCCTCTTAACTACGCCCATCAAGCACAGTGTCTCTAAACCCAATGGTGATGCAACAATGGCCTTCTTTGTCTCTCAATCTGCCTCAAGAAGACCCATCCCATGGATGAGTCACGTGATAAAAGACCCAGAGAAAAAGACTCCCACATGAACATACTAGTCCTTGTGTTGTAAGCAATCAGCCATAAAATATCGTAAGTGGAGGGCTCACTCTACACCATGGAGTACAAGTAGAGAAAGTCCAAACGGCTGAGGATGATAGTACTGTCACCACACCCATTCACTGACCTGCTAAGAATGGAGTGAATGTACCTATGAGTTGGGCGGGTGAGTAGGGAGGCCATAGAAGATCTTGGCTCATATTAATGCTCCCCATACATCATAGGGCATGCACCGCTAGGAGTTATCCTGACATTATAGTCCGATAGTAAATGGACATACTCCTATATATGAATGAAATCATTGTTGTATAATTCGAGTGAGAAAGAAAAGTGTGTCAAGCTCATTCCATGATACTAGCTGAATTCTCATTATCAAATCATGTCCTCTCAACTGAAGTCTGAGTGAGATTGGTCAAAGTAAAATGATGCGAGCACCTCCAATGTCAGATCACGGTGGACGAGGCCCCAAATGGAACCCAGAACTAAGAGATTGGCCACTTACGCTTCTGCAGACGGTTAAACCTAACTTCATATTCTAGCACCACAAACTCTAACTCCTTGGGGGATGACTCACAGGTCTCTCGAGGGCGCTTGGAGGCCAATCTCCTACTTCGGGGTGCCATACCTACAAAAAGATAGAATAATAAATTAAATTCGGCACCAAAACTGATTGCTGCAAAAATCCACATGGTAGTGTAGAAATTCTATATGGCTATGTGGTTTCTCAAGAATCATCACTGTAAAAATTTCACATGCCTATGGATCGGCGACCGCAGCAAGAATGTCGCGGCTGGACCACCACGGCTCCACATAAACTTCTAATAACTTCAACAAAGCATGGACAAGTAATTTCCATAATGATACATGCTAAATAAATAACAAACCACCAACAAACCTAAAGAAAAAGAAGAATGACAAAGAAAGAAAGGAAGAAGAGCTTACTGAAGAAGATGAAGATGAAAACTTGGGATAAATGACCAGAGAAACTCCTAAACGCCCTTCAATAGCCAAGAGAATACTTAGGGAAAAGCAAGAGGCACGGCATTTGGTGTGGAGGCATTTGAAGATGAAAGGGTGCGAGAATGGAAATGAAGAGGAAAAGGCCCCTTTTTATACTTTAATAATCCACACAGGTATGTGTAAATTCCACATGCCCGTGTGTCTCCACACAAGAGGCAATAAGGGCATGTGAATACCCTTGTGGATTCTCTGGACAACACACAACACTCTGAAACAATTTCACATGGCCATGTAGAAATTCCACATGGTCATGTAGCTCAACCTAAAAATTCACAAGGGAGGTCAAAGGGGCATGTGAGTGCCCTTGTGGATCCTCTATTTGCTAAAGAACATTCTAAAATAGGTTCACACGTCATGTGCCTCAACATGGAAGTTCAAAAGGGCATGTGAGTGCCCTTGTAAACTCTCTGGAAGTTAGCCAAGTTCTCTGAAACAAATTCATACGGTCGTGTGGCTTAATTTTTTTTTTTCTCAAAAATTGTCTAGTTTCTAGTGCTGATAGTGAAACGAGTAACAAATACAGAAGCTAAAACTTATCAAATTAACTGCCAAATCCTCTACTAAAATCATGAAATACACCCTAAATTTTGCCACACACATGAATACATGAATAGACACCAAAAATTGACAAAATAAACTCAATACTAACAAAAATAAAAGAGGGCGACTACTCAAGGAAATTATTATTGTAGAATGAAAATTTAACTAAAACAAAAGAAAACACTTGGGTTGCCTCCTTAGAAGCACTTGTTTTATATCACGAGCTTGAGGTACCTGCCTTTTACCTCACGGGGGTTCATGGAGAAAGGATTTTCTCTTACATGCAACCCTAAAGCACGAGTGATGGAGCATGTTACCAAATGAGGGATTATCACTCTCAACTTGTGTGTGTGTATTCCCAAAGTTGTTGGGTGCTTTTTGCAATGACATCTCGACCTTGTCATCCTCTGAAATATCTTCTTCATTATTCCTAGGGATGATTCCTTCTTATGTTTTTCATCACTTGTTGATTCTTCCTCCTCCATATCTTAATCAAGCCATCCTTCAAATGGATCTGGGCATAAATTCTCCTGCACATAATCATCAATTAACTTATTAGTGGTGCTAATAAAATACAAAATATCATCAAAATCAATTGAGTGTCACATGGCTTCAACAATGCAATAGGTTAATTTCTCATCCCCAATTCTCAAAGTCATCTCTCCACCATCCATGTCAATAAAAGCCTTGGAAGAGTGTAAAAAGGGTCTCCCAAGTATCAATGGTACATCGACATTCTCATCCATATCGAGCACCACAAAATCTTCAGAAAATATATACATGTCAACCTTGACAAGTACATCTTCAATAATGCCCCGTGGGGCATCTAATTGAGCCATCAGCCAACTGAAATGTCATCCGAGTAGGCCGTGGTACTTCCAACCCCAATTTATGAGAGTGTATAAGGCATCACATTAATACTGGCCCCAAATCTGCCAATGTCTTCTCTTCACACAAGTTTCCAATGTTGCAAGTTATGATGAAACTTCCAGGATCCTTCATCTTGCTTGGCATGTTTTTCTGCAGTACCGTTGAGTAAGATATATCTAAAATCACAGCTGCACTCTCCTCCATCTTCCTCTTGTTGGTCAAGAGGTCCTTTAAGAATTTTGCATAGTCAGCATTTATGTCAACGCCTCTACGAATGGGATGTTAATTTGCAATTGCTTGAATAGACCCAATTATTTCTTGTATTACTCATCATTTTGGTTATTTTTCAATCTTGAATGATAAGGGATTCTTGGTTTGAATGGTGTGGAAGCTACCTCCTTACCCTTACCCTATTCCTTAAGTTCTTGTTCCTTGGGTATATCTTGTGTAACCTTCTCATCTTGGAGCTTGCTTTTAAGCTCTCGACCACTCCTTAAAGTGACCACTTTCAATTGCTCCCTCAAGTTTTTTTCAATGTTGCTAGGCAAACTCCCTTGAAGTCTTTCTACCAGTGACTTCGCTATTTGACCAACTTGATTCTCTAGATTATGCGATGAGGCGGTGTGGTTGTGAAGTGTAGTCTCTACATTCTGAAAACACATGGCAGAGGATTGAATGAACTTGGTTAGCACCTTCTCTAACTCTAAAACCTTATTATCCAAGCTTGAAGGTTGTGTTTGCTGAAATCTTGGTGGAACAAAAGGTTTCAACTGTCCTTGATTGCTCCATGAAAAATTAGGGTGGTTTCGCCACCTTGGATTGAAGGTATTGCAATAGGGTTGCCTTGACCTCTCATTGCATTCCCTACATAGTCTACCTACTCAACAAGTGTACAATACCGACAAAAATGGGATAATCTGATGAGTTATGTCCACCTCCACACCCTTCAAATTTCATTACTACTGCCACTCTTGGAAAAATTAGAGTACCTAACCTTTTGCTCAACGCTTCTACTTGGGCTACTAGTGATGTTACCTCATCAATCTCATGCAGACCCGCTACTTTCTTCTTGTCTCTAGCATTCCATTGATAGTTGTTCATAGCCATTTTTTTTTTTTTTTTTGAGTTATCTAGCAATTTCTAGGGTTTTGTTTCCTAAGGTACCTTTGCCACAACATCTAACAATTGCTTAATGCTTGGATTCAACCCATTGTAGAAAGTGTGTACAATCATCCACTCAGGGAACCCATGTTGAGGAAATTTTCGCAAGAGGTCCTTGAACCTTTACCATGTCACAAAAAGAGACTCCAACACTAATTACACAAAATAAGAGATTTCATTTCTGACCTTCACTAATTTCCTGGGAGGAAAATACCTACCAAGAAATACTTAGCTCTCCCCTTCAAGGAGAATGGGAAAGCTCTCAACCGCATGGCATAATCTGTAACTCTGTTGATCTTAAGCATATCAAACACTTCTAGGAAGTTCTCATTATGGTTGTTTGCATTTTCATCGGTCAAACCATTAAACTGTGCAGACTGTTGCACCATTTGGATGAACCCAGCTTGAGCTCAAAGCTTTGAGTTGTAATCAATGGCCTAACAATGCTTGATTGTATGCCATGAACTGTAGGTCCTGCATAGTCTGATAGTGTTCTCTATTGCTCATTCTGTTCAGCTATATTCTTAAACCCTTCAGCCTTTATTTCAGCTATGTAATTCTGTTCTTACACAGGTTTCTTTCCCCATCTATGAATTCTGCGCTTAATTTCAAGATCACCTTCAACTAATGTAGAAGGGTAGCCTCGAGTCATAACCTATAGCTGAAATCAAGAAAGGAAAAACAAATTAGAATGATGGAAGAATAGAAAATGTGGAATAGAATAGATGGCGAATAGCTAAAAGTAACAAAGTAAAAGTGTTTCTAAAATCTTATTCCCTAGTAACGGCACCAAAAACTTGGCATGCCCTTTGCGTGTATGTACCGCAAGTGCACGGGAGTCAAAGTAATTAAGTATCCGAAGGTCGAGTAGTCCAATCCATAAGGAATAGGAAGTTAGCAATGACTAAAACTTTGTTAATTAGCAAAATCAAGTCAATGAGTGGGATGAGATCAAGATGCTATCAAATATGAAGAAGTAAACAAGCAAAAGGCAAGGAAAAAAAATCAATCAATAAGAGATAGGATGCCCGGACAATGCTCCCCTTAGGATTCTAAGTTGAGTCCATGATAATAATTTGCTTCCCTAATTGAAATTAATTGAGTCATGAAAATCCAAATCTACAACAATCCCTAACCTAAGCCAATCAGTGGCTAGTCTCCTACGAGGTCCAGACGAAGAACTATCTCGATGCCTCACACCACATATGACTTCTTAGAGTTCTAAGGATGCCAAGTAATAAACCATATTCCTAAAAGTAGATTGCCTTTTGGATCAGGTGAGTGACCCCTAATCCCATACAATGGTCCTAGCGGAGAGGATACTCTCGACGCCTCACACCACATATGATTGCTAAGAGCTTGTGCAATATGGAGATAGGATAAATCAAATCGGAAGGAAAAGGGGACGCTGCACTACTTCTCGAGTTACCCTCTCAGCCCTCTTCAATCTTAGTAAATCTAATCCTAGTGGTAATTGTCACTCGTCACTAAGATGATTAGACTTAGCTCTCAACCCTAGTGTCACTCTAACCGAAAAGAAATTACAAAGCACACAAGATTTAAACTCAAATAAAATCTCAATTAAAGGAAACACAATAAAGTCAATAAAATAATAAATCCTAGGGTTTACATGTCTAAGTACCCACTAAGGGGTTTACCTCTCCATGGAGCAATACAATGTCAAAAATGAATACAAATGAAAGTGAATGCAATCCATAAGAATAACTCCCTTTTGTTCCTTGCTAATAGCCTCCAAGGATGGCTCCTTCTTCTCCAAGGGCCCCTCTATCAAGCCTGGGCCACACCTTTCCAAATCGATGTCATTGGTGACTCTACCGATAGCTATCCTAGGAAGGATTCGATGAAGAATGGTGTAAAAGCGTTCCTTTGATCTACAAAGACCTCCTCTAAACATTTCCCGACCTTTCTCCAAAAGATATGCAAAAAGATCCCTCAAAACTGATCAGGTCAGCTACTTATATTCTAAAATCGGGAATCCACATGGGTACTCACACGACCACTAGCCAATGTGGAATTTCCACACGGGCACTCACACGGCTGTGTGAAATTACCACCTGGCGGTGTGACTTTTTGCTATAGTAATTATGAACAGTAATCTCGCTACATCACTTGTGAACAGTACTCTAGAATTTTTCCTTTCTCTGAGGCCACACTGCTGGGCACACACCTGTGTGGTAGATCATATGGCTTATGATAAACACCTGAATGTACGGGAATTCCATGCAGGCAATCCCCTCCACAATGGAGGCCACATTGCTGGGCACACTACTGTAGCACGAAAACTAGAAGAAATGGATAAGTCTGGAATTCCAAGCAGGCAATCATACAGGTGCATAAACAGCCTTACGCAGTCCTATAGTAGTTGCACTGTAGAAGAGTTATTGTAGCAATGTTACGGTAGCACTCCACTGTGACAACTTACATGAAATTCGGGGAGCTACAGGAACCGTATACTACCTGCATGCCAGGCCGCATGGCATCCCGAGAATACATTTTAAAGAGGGTTAGGGCACTTTTCTTTGGGTCTTTTGGCCACTTCTCCACCATCATCTTCTTGGGTTTCAAGGGGCTAGAGAAGGTAGATCTGAAGAGCAAATCGAGGGGAGAAAAGGGATCTATCAAGGAGCACATCTAGGAGTTTGTCGGCGCCGATCCGTTGGATTCTCATCACCACCTCCTAGTCTTCATCTTAGGCGAAGTTTTATGAGCTTTTTTTTATATTTTTTATTTTCTATACTCTTTCCTTTATTGATGATGAACTAGACCCCCAAGGTCACCGAGCATCCGGTGAACCTTGGGATGAACTTGCTTTTATGGACACTTTGATTTAGATTTATGGTATTTGTGTGGTTTGTGGTTCAAGCTTGGTGCACTTTGATGTATTAGTATGCATGAGAACTCTGTATATTGATTTCTAGGTTATACTAGGTTGCGTGACCATCGTCTTAGTATTAGACACACCAAGTTTGGAAGGGATTCGTGTATGAATACACCGTGACCATCGGGTATTTCATACCCCTCCAACCATTAGGGTTGAGCCTAGATATTTTGTGTTTGACCCTAATTAAGAATTTCCCTAGGCGTATTACAACCGTAGGAGGATTAGAGCAGAAGTGATTCCGTATTCCAATACTCGTACCGGATTAGGGGTTATCACCGTGACCATCGGGGTGACTTATCTTTGGACATCTCTTGGCCTAACCACCTTTGCCTGTGTAATTCGAGTATCCTTCTAGCTTTAGTAATCCTAAGGGGATCCTCACCTGGGGACCTCGCACTTTCATTGTTACTTGCTTCCTTAGTATGCTTATGTGGTGAGCCTTAGTTCACTTGTTTATAGCTTTTTCTTTTGTTTATTTTCTTATCTTGTTTTAAATCTATACTTGTGAGATTAGATGGTGCCGTCTAGGGGGAAGTAATAGAAGCTCTTGGGACCCCAAGGAATACGATCCCTATGTCACATACAGGGTATTACTTGAAGACCCGTGTGTTTGCGGAATCGCTTATCAAGTTTTTGGCACCATTACCTGGGAATTCCAAGAATGCTAGGAAAACCTTTAGCTCACTGCTCTAGTCATTTTTCTTTCTTGTTGTAAATATTTGTCTTTGTATGTGTCTTTTACCATTTTGAGCATATTTATTTATTTTACTTCTTATTTTTTTTATAGCTTATTGATTTTAATTTTGTTTGTTTAGACAGTGCCATGGACCTCATAGAAAGATTGTTGGCCACAAGAAACTATGCACCTGAGAAGGTGATGGAAGAATCTTCTGCCATGAGAGCACGCCAGGGCAATCCACACCATAATGACTACTATCCATATTGGCAAGGGCACCAAAATTTTTTGACACATCATCTTCTCAACAATGGGAACAACCTTACCAAGGATTGTCACAAGAACCCTTCTTTCAAGAACCATGGCACTACCACCCTCCAGTCATTCCTAGTAGGCCTCTTAATCAATGGGGTTTCAATACACAAGATGTGTTTGAAAAATTTATGATGAATGCGGACGCTGAACTTGAAGCCCTAAATGCCAAAAATTTTAATGCCCAACCACCTCTTCCAAGAATGGAAAATTGGATAGGAGAACCTTTCAAGATATGGGCAGAGTTGCCATCAATTCATGAACTAAATCCAGAAGCCCTATCTAAAATTGGCACTAGAATGAAAGAGATGAAAGATGAAATTGAGGTGGAAGTTGATATTGAGGTGTGGGAGGTTGAAGAAGCAATTGAGGTATCATCAATACCTTGTGAGCAAATGATAGATGTTCCAACTCAAGGTGAAGTTGAAAAAGAAAGTGAGTAGGATGACATCATGGTCATGGAAAAATGTGAGGAAGTAGAAGAACTCAACCGACCACATTTGAAGACACTACTTTCCTCAACATTGACCATTCTATTAACCAATCAATAATTTTCAAGTGCAGAAAGAAAATTCCGGGAATTGTATTTGATGATGTGGATAGGAAGCTAAGGCTATCCTTTGAACCCACCAATGCCGGGCTTGGACAATTCCCAACCAAAAATTTTTTCCTTGGCGGCCCAAGCAAATTTTATGGGCAATTGAAGTTCATTACAACAAGGTTGAGAAAAAAATTGTGGATAAGATGTTGAAGCCTCCAATTGATCCACCCATGCCAAGCTTGACAAGTTCTCAACCCAACTTGTTCCCTTGGAGACTCAAACAACACTTATGGGTAGTTCAAGACAATTTGATACGGGTCGAGGAAGAAAATGCGGGGTAGGAGGTTGTAACCATCCAAGGACCCACTCATGCCGAGTTTAAATAGATCTCGACCGAACCTTTTTCCATGGAGGCCCAAGAAAATTTGTGGTGGGATACTCAAAGGAATTCTTGCCGGGACCAAAGAAGAAGCGGGGAAGAGGTTCAAGCCATCTAAGGATCCGCCAAAGTTTAAATTGCACAATTCCTGGCGCAAGCTTTTTCCATGGAGATCAAAAGGTAGCTCATGCATAACCTCCATATTTAAATCATCCCGGAAGGTATGTTTCATATTTCTTGGTAGTTCCTATGCAACTTTTAGCCGGGATGAACACACCATTTTCAAGCCTCCTTAGGTAAGAAAAAGGTACGTCGAGCTAATGACGTTAAACAAACGCTTCTTGGGAGGCAACCCTAACGTTAAAATTCATTGCATTTGTGTTTTCGTATTTTTGGTGTGTTTGCTTGCTTGAGTATTCTTTGCTTTTAAGTGTGTGATTGTGGTTAGTTAGTCATTTTCCTAATTTATTTACTTGTGTTCTTTCATGGTAGTTGTGAGTTCTTTGTGTTATCATTCATCTTCATGCATCAAATATCATGTTTCTGTTGTTGTGGGTGAGTTCAGCGTTGTTTCTATAAATTTTTATGGTCATCAGTGTGAGATCTTTGTAAACAACTGGAAAATGGTCATTTGTTGACCGCATGGATGGCCATATGCAATCCATAAAGTCATGCGGGCATCCATGCGGCCACATGGATGGCTGCATGACCCACGGGTTGTACTTTAAGTTGCGTACCTTTTCACCGTTTTCTTCATATCTCTTTCATTTTTTCTCCGTTTTCCCTCATTATTTCACCATTTTTCTTCATTTTTCATCCTCTACGCTCCTCTCCTATCTCTTGCAACTTAAATCCAGTTGTTTATTCAATGTTTCACCATCATCTTCACCGATCTTCGTTGATTCAAGCTTTGAAGCCCTAACTTGTGTTTTGAAGCAAACTTGTTACTTTTTCTTGATTTTCATACTTATCTTGATTCAAACTTTGGGGAATATTGTATGAATGTTTAATATTTGATTTATTTGTATTTTGAGACATTATTTGTAAATTTTTGGGCTTCAAAAACAAGGGGAAACTCTACCTTTTTCAACACTGTGCTACAGTAACTTTGGACAGAAAATTCCCTTGAATTTATTTGTTCACTTGTAGCATCATTGTAGATCCCATACAACACTTGAAATAAAGAGTATGGGACTTCATAATTTTTATTGCACAAAGGACTTGGTTGGATTATTTCTTGTTTCATTGTTTTTGTTTGGTTGATTATTTGTTTGGTTGATTATTTGTTTGCTTGTTTGTGTGTTTTATTTTTCTTTGTGTGATGGGTACCATGAGATGATGTTCCTTGCTACCTTGCAGGGTGGAATGAGGGCATCAAGCACACTTTCTTTCTCCATTTTCAACAATGATCTTTGGTGGTCACCCCGACCTCATGGACTTCAAGACTCATGTTTTGAGACTCTGGGAAGTTCACGAAACCCTCTTACCATGTTTTCATT
The DNA here is from genome assembly GCA_020875875.1 of Dioscorea alata. Lineage (NCBI taxonomy): Eukaryota > Viridiplantae > Streptophyta > Magnoliopsida > Dioscoreales > Dioscoreaceae > Dioscorea > Dioscorea alata. Next base: position 3,201,117 of record CM037011.1, read on the forward strand.
GTCTATATTATTGCATTCTATAGATTTAGGCACATTGAGGGCAATGTGGATCTTTAAGTGGGGGGTGGATTTTCGTGAACTTTGAAAATTTTTGCAATTGCATGCTTGACTTACCTATGATAGCTATGAGATTTAGTTTAGAACTTCATAGCATGAAGGATTGACAGATGTGAGTTATATTTTATTCCTGTACTTGAATGATGTCTTGCTTTATCTTTAGTGCCCTGACAGACTTTTGCACATTTACTTCCACCTTATACAATCTAACTAACCCATTGCAATATTTTTGGCATTAAAATGTTAAATTCTATTTTCAATGCTCTTTTAAGAGCTTTTGAGGTCCTTTTTTATTTTCTTTGGCCTTAAGTGAGATTGTATAATAGGTTTTATATTAGGGAATACGAGATACTGTTTGTGGAAAAAAAAAAGAGAAAAGCGGAGTCTGTGACAGTATTCCTCTGCTGTTTTAGCATGAATGCGTCTATGTAGACTGTAATCGAGTAAGTTGGTTAGCTCTTGTGGCTAATTAGCATGTGCATCCTTCAAAAAGATTTTTGTGCAGTCTACGTTAGTCAGACTCAAAAAAAATTAGAAGAGAAAAGTAGAGTAAAAGTATCTATATATGTAAGTAAAGAATAGCGTATCTCGCCTGTGTCCCTTGGAGCCTGTTGCATGATCACTTGAGAGCCAAAGTTTTATTCAGGACCCAAAGGATTCTTAACTAGGTATTGAGAGTGTCTTTAATATGTTAATGCCAACTACATTGTGTGTCGAGTGATTGGACACCTTAGGGTGATCCATCGTATGGAGGTTAAGGTTGGAAGTCAGCACACACTCACAAGTGCACTTCAGATGAAACAGGACTGCTATTACCTAGTTGCCAATAGAGCAGCTCACTATCTGGCTTTCCCTCCACCTGTGCATGTGGAGTTCTTTAATGTTGAGCTTGAGGTCGTACATTTAGTCGTTTATCTTCTTTCTCCTGTTCTTCATGTTTGTTTGCTTGGGGACAAGCAAACGCTTAGGTGTCGGGATGTTTGATAAACGCCTAAATATACGTATTATTCATGTATTTGTGCGTACAAATAGAGTATTTTTGTATGTGTGGATACCCGTTTTATGTCTAAATTGTTTCTTTTCATGTTACAGGTACAAAAGAAGCCTTGGAGAGCTCGACAATAAGATCTATGGAGAAATTGGCAAGGAAAACACCATTTTCGAGCCCCAGGTGCTATAGCGGAACCATAGCAGCACTATAGCACGAAAACTAGAAGAAATGGCTAAGTCTGGAATTCCATGAGGGCAATCATACGGGCGGATAAACGGGCGCATGCAGTCCTGTAGCAATTTTACTGTAACAGAGTTACTATAGCACTCCACTGTGACAACTTACGCGAAATTAGGCGAGCTATAGGACCCATATACTGCCCGCATGCCAGGCCGCATGGCATCCCGAAAATACCTTTTAAAGAGGGCTAGGGCACTTTTCTTTAGGGTCTTTTGGCCACCACTTCTCCATCATCATCTTCTTGGGTTTCAAGGGGCTGGAGAAGACATATCTGAAGGGCAAATCGAGGAGAAAAGAGGGATCTATCAAGGAGCACATAAGGAGTTCGTCGGCGCTAATCCATCAGATTCTCATCACCAGCTCCTAGTCTACATCTTAGGGGAAGTTTTATGAGCTTTTTCTTGTATTTCTTGTTTTCTATACCCTCTTCCTTGTTGATGATGAACTAGACCCCCCAAGGACACCGGGCATCCAGTGAACCTTGGGATGAACTTGCTTGTATGGACACTTTGATTTACATTTATGGTATTTGTGTGGTTTGTGGTTCAAGCTTGGTGCATTTTGATGTATTGGTATGCATGAGAACTCTCTATATCGATTTCTAGGTTATACTAGGTTGCGTGACCATCGCCTTAGTATTAGACACACCAAACTTGGAAGGGATTCATGTATGAATATTGATAAGTGCTCGTGTTATAGTAATGCGAAGCATTATTATCTTGCAATGAGCATTAATTTAATCAGATTTTATCACTAAAAAGTGTGCATTTGTTTACTTTTGTGCATTGTAGGGTTGTGGAGCCAATTTGGAGAAGAATGAAGCAAGAATACGTTATGTTCGCCATTGTTGATGAGTTCTTGGACCAAGCAAGGAACAAGGCACGAGTTTAGACTTGTGGGTGTGTGCCAACCTCCATTGGAGGGGCACAAGGGCAATAACATTCAAAAAAGTCTAACTCATGTAGCATTGGAGAATTTCGTCAAAGAAGAGAAATGAAGTAATCGACATAATCTACCATTAATTGTGTGCCCAATTTAATGGCCTCGATGAAGAACGATGAATTCGGGAGCATTTTGGCTAAGTACTGTAGCAAAAGTACTGTTCACAGTGCCGAAAAATCACGATTTTAGAATTTCCACACGGCCGTGTGGAATTAAGACACGGGCGTGTGGAATTCCTGGTTTTTCATAGGGCCGTGTGGAATTAACACAGGGGCGTGTGGAACTCCGATTTCTGCCCGACTTCAGCCTATAAATAGCCCGTTTTCAGATCTATTTGGGGACCCTCCCCTTCTATCACTTGGATATCCTTTGGGGGGCTTTCGGCTAGGGTTTGGAGAGGTTCTTGGAGGTCTTTGGAGGTGATTAAACGGCATCGACATCGACATCCTTTGGAAGAAAGCTATTGAGGAAGCTCTCATCGGCATTGATTTGTCGAGGTGTGCCTTAGGCTTGACAAGGGATTCGTTGGAGAAGACACGCGACTACACAAGACCATCGATACGATCTACAAGGGGGTTTTCTTTATGGTTTTCATGCATATGTTCTTAAACTATTTATTGACTTTGTATTGCTCCATGGAGAGCTAAACCCTAGTGGGTATTCGGACTTGTAAACCCTAGGATGATATTTTTTCTATGACTTTTATTATACTTTCTTAATTTAATGTTCTATTATTGAGTTCCAATCTTGCATGCCGATTGTATGAGATTTTCCCTTAGCCGTGACACTAGGGTCGAGAATCTATTAGGTTATCCTTTGAGGGTGTGACAACCTCTATAGAATTAGACTATACAAGGTTGGAGAGGGTTGAGAGGGAGAGTTGTGAGGTAGCGATGTACCCCTTTCCCCTCCGGTGTGGTTTCTCCCTACCTCCGTTTCCTTGATTCATTAGCGGTCGAGATAGAGTGAAGTGCTAGGTAGATAAACTCCCCTGGGGCTTAGTTACGTGAGTAACAGAGTGAAGGGTTGAAGTGAATCCTACGCACTGGGGCTTAATCTAGACTAGGGTTCTTCCACCTGGACCAAAGGGTTAGAAGTACACATAGGAACAGGTTTTACCACTAGGAGTCCCTAGAACTTAATGCAATCCCACGTAGTGTGAGGCTTAGGTAGATATACTCCTCTAGGGCTTAGTTGATAGGTCAACGAAAGTCAAGAGTCGTAGTGAATCCTAATGCCGGGGCATAGTGTTGGGGTCAGTCACGGTTGACCTTAGGTTTGGGACCGTGTGTTTAAGGATATCCTCGACTCAATTAGACATCAATTAGAGAGTATAATACTAGTCTTGCACTAGAAGCATTAGACTTAGGGGGAGCTTTGTCCGGGTACCCCATCTTTATATCGATTACCTCTCCTACCCTCATTATTCTTCTTGCACTCTTTTATTTTCTTTTACATTTATATATATATATATATATACTTCTTTCATCATCGACTTCTTTCATAGCTAAATAGCGATAACACTTGTTTCTGAACACTATTCCCTGTGGATACGACTACCCACTCACCAGGGTATTTTTACTACTTCGACAACCCGTGCACTTGCGGGGTACACACGCAAGGGATCCTGTCAAGTTTTTGGCGCCACTGCCGGGGAATAGGCGTTTTAAAGACATTTGTACTTTGCTATTTTAGCTATTCATCATTCATTCTATTTCACCTTTTCTTATTCTTCCATCATTCTTATTTGTTTTTCTTTTGTTTTGTCTTACTTTTTCTTGCAAGGGGCCTAAATGGAGATTGATGCAATCATTGAGCTATATTCTCAAGTTGAAGCTCTCAGTACAAAGCTTGATAGAGTTATTACTTCACAACAACAGAGCAATCCAGGCTATAGCACACATCATCCAAGTGAGAGGAGCTACCAAAATTTTTTATGGAATAACGATGGACAACATTGTGAAGCATCTCAAGAGTGATTTCAAAAGGATGAGAGACTCGAAGAGGACGCATCTCCGTGGAAGAAAGTGCTAGATAACTTTATTGAAGCATCCGATGCCTCTTGCCAAAGTATGGAAGCCACACGAAAGTGTCATGAAGCCTCCTATAACAACCTTGAGCATAAATTAGGATGGATACTTGACACACTCTCCAAGGAAAATGAAGTATTTGAGCAAGCAACGCAAGTTCCTTGTAGAGATGATGTGGTATTGAACGATAATGAAGAAACGGGGCAGACCGAGTATGTTGTTGTAGAAATTGAAGAGGAAACAGAAGAAGATCATTTGGAGAATTGGAATTGCTTGAATGAAGATGGTGCTTGTGAGCAAGGAAATTTTCAAGGGGATTTGCTAGTGTCATATTCTTCCCAAGATAAAAATACACAAGAAGAAACAAACCCTAAGGTAATGGAACAAGTACCGTTCTTTGGGATTGATCAACTCATAAAAAGCAAGAAAAAGATTTTGGGAAGGGAAAAAGATGTGGGGAGGATATTTAAACCATTCAATGACCCACCTATGCTAAGCTTGGACAATTCCCAACCCAAATTGTTTCCTTGGAGGCCAAAAGTAAGATGGTTGGACCCTCCAATGAATACTCCACCCACACAACTAGATTTTTGGTTCAAAGGAAGTAGCTACGCAAATGCTAGTCGGGAGGAACACACTCTTTTCAAGCCGCCTTGAGGTAAGAAAGAGGTACGTCAAGCTTAGTGACGTTAAACAAGCGCTTCTTGGGAGGCAACCCAAGTTTTTATTGCTTTTCTAGGTTTTAGTTTAGTTTTAGCATGAATAATTGCTTAGTGTTGGTGTTTTCATTTTATTATGCATGTGCTGTGATTTCTTATGGATTATTGGTGTTGTAGTGTGCCTAATTGTGATTGTTGAAGTTTTGGGTCGTTTGAGTGTGTTTTCATGGATCTCTGGTCGTGTTCTTATCGTCTATGCAAGCTCTAAGTGTTATAATCGTGTTTCTGAAATTTTCTTTAGAGTTTGTAATTTTTCTAAGTCATCCAGAGAAAACACACGGTCGTGTGGATCTCTGCAGAGCTACAACTCTCCATCCCGAGAGACACAGGGGCAGTGTGAGTGCCCCTGTGAGTGCCCATGTGTATTGCACACGGCCGTGTGAAAATTCCACACGGCCGTGTGGAGGTTCTGCAGAACAAGAACTTCATCTAGAGGCTCACAGGGGACGTGTGAGTGCCCTTGTGGGTGAGCGTCTACATGGCACACGGCCATGTGGAATTTCCACACGGCCATGTGGAACACTTAGATGATTTTCTTGGGATCCAGAGAGTCCACAGGGGCGTATGGGTGCCCCTGTGGCCGGCCTTGTGTTGGCCAGGTTGGGCACACGGCCGTGTGGGATTTCCACATGGCCGTGTGTATGTTCTGGAAAGCAAACAGAGGAAGCACAGGGGGGTGTGACTGCCCCTGTGAACCCTTCTAGTGGAGGCACACGGCCGTGTGGAAATTCCACACGGCCTTGTGGATGTACAGAACATGATAGGTTGTTTTTAATTTTAAAATCTTCTTTTGCCTTTTCAATTCTAAATGCCTCCACACTCAAGGGATGTTTCCTCACATTTTCCCAACCCTCTCTTTGTCCATTTAAGGAGTTTTTAAGTTGTTTTCCGGCCATATTCGAAGATTTTGATTTTCACTTCGTCGGTAAGCATATTTTCTCCTTTTCTTCGTCAATCTTTTCTTTTTCAGCACCAGATCCACCAGTATCAGCACCGACAGCAGCACCGGAGATCGAAGAACGGAAGACACCGACGCTTGAGGCGTTTTTAGCTTTATTTTTTCTTTTGTTTTATTTTACTTTTATTGAGCTTCACTGAACCCCCTTGTGTACGTGCAGATGGTCTTGGACGCAAGGAATTTGAGTACTAGTCATAGGCACGGTCATGGGACCGTGTGTCCTCCACAACCCGTTGAGACTCAACTCACAGTGAACATAGCTCCATCAAACATACCACTAGGAGTTCAGGGGAGTATTGTTTCAATTGCCCACCTCCACACATTATGTTTTGATTGTTATACTTTTTATTGTGCTTGCATGTGTACATTGAGGACAATGTACATCTTAAGTGTGAGGGGGAGTTCACATTGCACACACTTTTACTTGTGCGTACAATTGCTTATGCTTATGTAGCCTATGGCGGTTCACCTTAGTTGCAACGGTTGTATTCTTATAGTTTAGGAGAATTTTTAACATTGTATCCTATCATGCTCTAGTATTCTACTTGAATTTTAGGAATTTTTTGCTCGATATTCTCATATTGCACAACTTACTCTTGGAATCTTTTGAAACTCAATCTTGAAGTTTTTAAGGACAAGTTTATAATCGTTCTTAGTTTTACTTTGGAAAATGCATAAAAAAAATTTTAAAAAAAAATGGAAAAGAGAAAAAGTATAATAAAAAAAAAAGTATATGAGTTTGTAAATATTAGCTTTGTTTTAATTATGCATTTGGGGTGGAAAGAGCTACCGCCTATGAAGTATGTAGCTACTCTCATAAGTCGGATACAAGTTATGCCCTAATGAGTGAAAAAGCTATCTCATGGGATGCGTGAAAGCTACTACCCCGGTAGAAAGAGCTACCTCCTCGAAAGAGTGAAAGCCACCTTTGGCGGCCGCCTAGGAAAGGGCTACCTTCAAGGATGTGTGAAGCTACTACTTCCTTCCCTATTTTTTGTTTTTTCTATATAAATAAGTCCTTTCTAACCAAAGTTTGAGGAGTACTCGTTGGTTCTCTTGAGTAAGATCGCACACACTAACACATTTTCGAGTTTTCATCCTTTTTGATTCGAGTTTTTAACTAGAGCATTGGTAACCTTATGCAATGTTTTGATTTCCCCTTACTTGTAGAATGCTCCTTTTGCATACTTTTGGTGAACCTAAGGCCGAGCACTTTCAATTGTTCTTCCCAAGTACTTTCACGTTCTATTTTGCTTGAGGACAAGCAAAAGCTTAAGTGTGGGGTGATTTGATAAGTGCTCGTGTTATAGTAATACGAAGCATTATTATCTTGCAATGAGCATTAATTTAATCAGATTTTATCACTAAAAAGTGTGCATTTGTTTACTTTTGTGCATTGTAGGGTTGTCGAGCCAATTTGGAGAAGAATGAAGCAAGAATACGTTATGTTCGCCATTGTTGACGAGTTCTTGAACCAAGCAAGGAACAAGGCACGAGTTTAGACTTGTGGGTGTGTGCCAACCTCCATTGGAGGGGCACAAGGGCAGTCACATTCAAAAAAGTCTAACTCGTGTAGCATTGGAGAATTTCGTCAAAGAAGAGAAATGAAGTAATCGACATAATCTACCATTAATTGTGAGCCCAATTCAATGGCCTCTATGAAGAACGATGAATTCGGGAGCATTTCGGCTAAGTACTGTAGCAGTCATTGTAGCAAAAATACTGTAGCGAAAGTCCTGTAACAAGCTACTGTTCACTGTTGCCGAAAATCAGGATTTCAGAGAGTTCACACAGGCGTGTGGAAATTCCACATGTCCGTGTGAATTAATTTTTCAGCAAGCCAGAAACTTCACACGGGCATGTGGAAATTCCACACGGCCTCGTACTGCAGCAAAAGTACTGTAGCAAAAACACTGTTCACAGTGCCGAAAAATCATGATTTCAGAATTTCCACACGGCCGTGTGGAATTAAGACACGGGCGTGTTAAATTCCTGGTTTTTCACAGGGCCGTGTGGAATTAACACAGGGGCGTGTGGAACTCCGATTTCAGCCCGATTTCAGCCTATAAATAGCCCGTTTTAAGATCTATTTGGGGACCACCCCCTTCTATCACTTGGATATCCTTTGGGGGGCTTTCGGCTAGGGTTTGGAGAGGTTCTTGAAGGTCTTTTGAGGCGATTAAACGGCATCGACATCGACATTCTTTGGAAGAAAGCTATTGAGGAAGCTCTCATCGGCATTGATTTGTCGAGGTGTGCCTTAGGCTTGACAAGGGATTCGTTGGAGAAGACACGCGACTACACAAGACCATCGATACGATCTACAAGGGGGTTTTCTTTATGGTTTTCATGCATATGTTCTTAAACTATTTATTAACTTTGTATTGCTCCATGGGGAGCTAAACCCTAGTGGGTATTCGGACTTGCAAACCCTAGGATGATATTGTTTCTATGACTTTTATTATGCTTTCTTAATTTAACGTTCTATTATTTAGTTCCAATCTTGCATGCCGATTGTATGAGATTTTCCCTTAGCCGTGACACTAGGGTTGAGAATCTATTAGGTTATCCTTTGAGGGTGTGACAACCTCTATAAAATTAGACTATACAAGGTTGGAGAGGGTTGAGAGGGAGAGTTGTGAGGTAGCGATGTACCCCTTTCCCCTCCGGTGTGGTTTCTCCCTACCTCCGTTTCCTTGATTCATTAGCGGTCGAGATAGAGTGAAGTGTTAGGTAGATAAACTCCCCTGGGGCTTAGTTACGCGAGTAACAAAGTGAATGGTTGAAGTGAATCCTACGCACTGGGGCTTAATCTAGACTAGGGTTCTTCCACCTGGACCAAAGGGTTAGAACTACACATAGGAACAGGTTTTACCACTAGGAGTCCCTAGAACTTAATGCTATCCCACGTAGTGTGAGACTTAGGTAGATATACTCCTCTAGGGCTTAGTTGACAGGTCAACGAGAGTGAAGAGTCGTAGTGAATCCTAATGCCGGGGCATAGTGTTGGGGTCAGTCACGGTTGACCTTAGGTTTGGGACCGTGTGTTTAAGGATATCCTCGACTCAATTAGACATCAATTAGAGAGTATAATACTAGTCTTGCACTAGAAGCATTAGTCTTATAGGGGAGCTTTGTCCGGGTACCCCATCTTTATATCGATTACCTCTCCTACCCTCATTATTCTTCTTGCACTCTTTTATTTTCTTTTACATTTATATATATATATATATATATATATATATATATATATATATACTTCTTTCATCATCGACTTCTTTCATAGCTAAATAGCGATAACACTTGTTTCTGAACACTATTCCCTGTGGATACGACTACCCGCTCACCAGGGTATTTTTATTACTTCGATAACCCGTGCACTTGCAGGGTACACACGCAAGGGGTGTGTCAAATATGCCGTGACCATCTGGTATTTCGTACCCCTCCAACCATTAGGGTTAAGCGTAGATATTTTGTGTTTGACCCTAATTAGGGATTTCCCTATGCGTATTGCAATCGTAGCAAGATTTGGGTGGAAGTGATTCCATATTCCAATACTCATACCGAATTAGGGGTTATCACCGTGACCATTGATAAGTGCTTGTGTTATAGTAACGCGAAGCATTATTATCTTACAATGAGCATATCTTTTATCAGATTTTATCACTAAATAGTGTGCATTTGTGTATTCTTGTGCATTGTAGGTTTGTGGAGCCAAGTTGGAAAAGAAGAACAAAGTTAGGTCGTGTTCGCTGTTGTTGGGAGGTTTTCGGACCAAGCAAGGAACAAGGCACGAACTTAGACTTGTGAGTGTGTGCCAACCTCCTTTGGAGAGGCACAAAGGCAGTCACATTCACAACAAGTCTAACTCGTGTAGCTTAGGAGAACTTCACCAAGAAGGAGACTTGAAGCAATCCGCACGATCTACCATTGATTGTGTGCCCAATTTAATGGCCTCGATGAAGAACAACGTATTCGGGATTGTTTCGGCAGTACTGTAGCAATTCACTGTAGCAAGTTACTGTGTATTTTCTGCCGAAGATCAGGTTTCCAGAGAGTTCACACGGGCGTGTGGAATTAACACACGGCCGTGTGAATTAATTCCCAGCGAGCCAAAGACTTCACACGGGCTTGTGGAAATTCCACACAGTCGTGTATAGTAATTTTTCCAAGAAGCCAGAAACTTCACACAGGCGTGTGGAAATTCCACACGGCCGTGTGAAGCCCCTATAAGTTCAAATTTAAAGCCGCACTCAGCCTATTTAAAGCCCGATTTGGAGACTTTTTGAGCATCTTTTGACCTATCTTTCTCCCCAACTTCTGGAGAGTACGGCTAGGGTTTCGAAGAGGACTTTGTGGAGGATTTGAGCGCGCCATCGGCATCGACATCGATGTTCGATGGCCGCACAAGACCACAGCCACACCATACGTGAGGGGGTTTTCATTGATGTTTTTAGTTTGTGCTTTATTTTACACTTTGATGAACATGTATAGCTCCATGAGGAGCTAAACCCCTCGTTGTTATTCGGACTTGTAAAACCCTAGGATCATTATGTTCCTATGACATTGTTATTATGCTTTTCCATTATTGATGAATAAATTCGAGTTTCAGTTTTAATTATCTTTTGCTATTGTTCTTCCTTATCCGTGACACTAGGGTTGAGAACAATCTAGATTATCCTTTGGAGGTGTGACAACTCCTATAGGATTAGACTACTTAAGATTGAAGAGGGTTGAGAGGGAGAGTTGTGAGGTAGCAATGTACCCCTTTCCCTTCCGGTGTGATTTCTCCCTGCCTCCGTTTCCTTGGTTAATTAGCGGTCGAGATAGAGTTTTAGGGCTCAATCTAGACTAGGGTTCTTCCACCTGGACCAAAGGGTTAGAACTACATAGAGGAACAGGTTTTATCACTAGGAATCCCTAGAGCTTAAAGCAATCCCACGTAGTGTTAGGGTTAGGAAGATTGACTCCCCTGGGGCTTAGTTGACAGGTCAACGAGAGTCAAGGGTCGTAGTGAATCCTAATACCGGGACATAATGTTGGGGTTAGTCACTGTTGACCTTAAGTTTTGGGACCGTGAGTATAAGGATATCCTCGACTCAATTAACATCAATAGGAAAGTATAATAGCATAGTCTTGCACTAGAAGCATAAGTCCTAGAGGTAGCTTGTCCGGATAACCTATTTCATCCATTGCTAGTCTTCTCTTTTAACTTCTACTTGCTTTTCTCTCGTCTTCCATCTCTCTATTTACTTTCTTATCTTTTATTCTAATTGATTCCATAAATTCATTCATCACTCCGATCATTATTTTTCGTACATCGCACGACTGAATAGTAAATTCTCGTATTTTAAATCCCTATTCCCTATGGATTCGACTACCCACTCACCAGGGTAATTTTATTACTTCGACAAGCCCGTGCACTTGCGGGATACACGCAAGGGGTCATGTCACCATCGAGGTGACCTACCTTTGGACATCTCTTGGCCTAACTACCTTTGCCTGTGTACTTGCGGGATACGACTCCTGTGTCACATACAGGGTATTACTTGATGACCCGTGCGCTTGTGGAATAGCTTACGAGCTTCCTTCGATTAAACTGTTGGGAGAACTCTTAAAATTCTTGCACAAGCTAGAACATGAGCGCGTGACTGCCTTTATGCCATTCTAACCCAATAATTGACTTGAAATTTCTTAGAAAATTGTGCACACACCCATGAAAACAAGCACGGCTAGTGTCTTGATCATTGTATCACGTAAGAGAACTCCAAAATGAGCCTCCATAAATTATCTTTGCTTCCTTTTCTCTCTTCATGCCTTCACAACCTTATTTGCACAAAAGAACACAAATATGAGCCATAAAGCCTGATAAAAGTGATGCTCAATATATGTAAAATATATAATAAAATATGTATATACAAGCACTTATCAAGCCCGTAAGTGGCATAATATAAATAGTTTTGATGAGGATTTCTAGGGCATCTTTTGTTCTATTTTGGAGGTGAGGCAAAGGGAAGAAGAGGGGTGAATCTCCAGTGCTTTTAAGATTATTTGAGAAGGATATTCAACCCATCCATCTTGGAGAGGAAGATCACAGCCATCAAGATTATTTGAGAAGAGGGTTTTTATGTGTATCTTATCTCTCTTCGTGTCTTATTGTTTGAATGCTTGATGGAGGGCTAATTTTGTAGATGTTTCGGCAGAGTTGGACTCTAGGGTTTCATCTTATTTGACATTGGTTGTGGAACTTTGTGATTTATTTATTTCTTAATCATAATCCATTTTATTTATCTAATTGCGTGTTTGTATTGCATGATTACTATCGTGACTAAAGCCCTAATTATCATATTTGTTGTGCTTTGTGACAAATAGAAATACCGACCCAGCATAGACATACCGTGATTAGAGGGGATTGTTAATAAGCCTAGTAATGGGGTAATTTGGAGAATTCTTATCCCTCAATCCTCCCATGTGTATTATGACAGGGGCCCGAAAGTATACGGGTTGTCGCAGTAATAAAATACCCCAGTGAGAGGATAGTCGAATCCACAGAGAGTATGGATTAGAGACACAAGAAATTGCTAGTTAGCTAGTGCGAAAATACGATGGTGGTGAGAAGAATCAGTGTGTGTGCAAGAAAGTAAAAGAGAAATGTGAAAGACAACAAAGTGTAAGCAAAGAGTAAGAGAGGGACAATCAATGTAAAATGGGATACCTAGACAAACTCCCCCTAGGACTAATGTTCTAGTGCAAGACAATGTATTATGCTCTCCTATTGATGTTTAATGAGTCGTGGACATTCTAAAACACACGGTCCCAAACCTAAGGTCTACCGTAACTAATCCCAACATTATGCCCCGGCATTAGGTTTCACTATGACCCTTCACTCTATTGATCTATCAACTAAGCCCCAGTGTAGTCCATCTTCCTAAGCCTCACACTACGTGGAATTGCTTTACATTCTAGGGATTCCAAGTGATAGACCATGTCTCTAAACATAGTTCTAACCCTTTGGTCCAGGTGAAAGAACCCTAGTCTCAATTAAGCCCCAGTACTAGGATTCACTACAACCCTTCACTCTGTTGCTCGCGCAACTAAGCCCCAAGGGAGTTCATCTCCTAGTACTTCGCTCTACTTCGACCGCTAAGAACTCTTGGAACACGGAGGTAGGGAAAATCACAAGGGAGGATAAAGGGACATTTCGCTACCTCATGACTCACCCTCTTGACCCTCTCCAATCTTGAGTAGCCTAATAATATAGGAGTTGTCACACCTCCAAAAGATAACCTAGATGATTCTCAACCCTAGTGTCACGGCTAAGGGAAAATCAATTACAATTAACATGCAAGATTGGAACTCAATTTAAATCATCAATTAAGAAGGCATAATAAAAATCATAGAAACAATGTCATCCTAGGGTTTACAAGTCTTAATACCCACAAAGGGTTTAGCTCTCCATGGAGCTATACAAATCCATCAATGTATATGAATAAACAAGAATAGAAAACATAGATGAAACCCCCCCCCCCCCCCACGATGCGTGGCGATTGTCTAGTGAGGTCGCTTCGTCCTCTCCACCAAGTCCCTTGTCAAGCCTAATGCACACCTCGTCGCATCAGTGCCGACAAAAGCTCCCCCAATAGCTATCTTCCAACAGACTTCGATGTCGATGCCATGAACTCGCTCCAATCCTTGACAAAGTCCTCTCCAAACCCTAGATGTGACCATCCAGAAGATAGGCGAAAAGATCCCAAAAAATCCTGAAAAAGTACTTTAAATAGTGCTGAGTCGCGGCTGTAAATCGACTAAAATCGTGTATCCACACGCCCGTGTGGATTCTCTAGAATCTGTTTTTCTAGCGTGCAGTGAACAGTAAAGTGCTACAGTTTCATGCATACAATACTCTCGATTTCATGTTCTTCATCGAGGCCGTTGAATTGGGCACACAATAAATGGTAGATCATGTTGATTGCTTCATTTCTTCTCATTGACGAAGTTCTCCAATGCTACACGGTTAGACTTTTATGAGTGTGACTGCCTTTGTGCCCTCCAAAGGAGGTTGGCACACACCCACAAATCTAGACTTGTGCCTTGTTCCTTACTTGGTCCAAGAACTCCTCAACAACAGTGAACATGACCTAACTTTGTTCTTTCTTCTCTAAACTCACTCCACAACCCTACATGCACAAAAGAACACAAATGCATAACAATTAATGATAAAATCTGAGAAAAGTAATGCTCAATGTAAGAAAATAATACTTCGTATTACTTTAACATAAGCACTTATCAAACTCCCCCACACTTAAGCTTTTGCTTGTCCTCAAGCAAAAATAAAACATGAAAGTACTTAGGTTCACTAAAAGTATGCAAAAGAAACATTCTACAAGTAAGGGGAAACCAAAACATTGCATAAAGGTATCATTGCTCTAGCTAAAAACTTGAATCAAAAAGGATAACAACTCGACAATGTGTAAGTGTGTGCGAACTCACTCAAGTTAACCCAAAAAGTACTCCTCAAACTCTTGTTAAAAGGATTTATTTATATACAAAAGTAGGGAGGTAGTAGCTTCACACAACCTCTAAGGTAGCCCTTTCCTAGGTGGCCGCCCAAGATGGCTTTCACACTTTCGAGGTGGTAGCTCTTTCTACCGGGGTAGTAGCTTACACGCATCCTATGAGATAGCTCTTTCTCTCATTAGGGCATAACTTGTATCCGACGTATGAGAATAGCTACATACTTCATAGGAGGTAGCTTTTTCCACCCAAATACAAAAATAAAACTAAAAAATATTTACAAGTTCACAATTTTTTCCTTTTTTTTTCAAAAAAAACTTAAAAACTCAACTAAAACGATAATAAACTAGTCCTTAAACATCGGGCTTAAGTTTCCAAAAGATTTCAAGAGTGAGTAGTGCAATATGAGATAATCGAGCAAAAATTCCCTAAAATTGAGCATGATGTGATACAATGTTAAAAATTCTCCTAGACTCTAAGAATGCAACTGTTGCAACTAAGGTGAACCACCATGGGCTACATGAGCATAAGCAATTGAATACACAAGTAAAAGTGTGTTCAATGTGAACTCCCCCCCACACTTAAGATGTACATTGTCCCTAATGTACGCATGCAAGCACAATAAAAAGTATAGCAATTAAAACAATTAATGTGGGAGTGGACAATTGAAACATTACTCCCCTGAACTCCAAGTGTTGCGTTTGATGGAGCTATGTTCATTGAGAGTTGAGTCTCAAAGGGTTGTGGAGCACAAACGGTCCCATGACCGTGCCTATGACTATTCCTCAAGTTCCAAACATCCAAAACCATCTGCACATATACACAAGGGGTTTAAGTGTAGCTCAAGAAAAACCAAAATAACTCGAGTATATAAGACAATAGCAATGAAATACAACTCGAGAGAAATAAAAGCAATAGAAAATAAACTCAGAAGGAAGATTGACAGAAGCCCGAAAGTGCACGGGTTGTCGCAGTAATAATAGTACCTCGGTGAAAGGGTAGTCGAATCCAAAGGGAGTAGGGATCAAAGACACAAGAGTTTGCTATCTAGCTAGTGTAAAGTATGGAAAGTGTGAGCAAAATCAATTGTGTGTGTGTAAGAGTAATCGAAAACAATAAGAAAATAAAGAGGAATATAGAAGATAAGAGAGTGCAAACTGAGAGTAAAAGAGAGAAACAATCAAGAGTAAAATAGGGTACCCGGACTAGCTCCCCCTAGAATTAATGTTCTAGTGCAGGACAATGTATTATGCTCTCCTATTGATGTTTAATGAGTCGTGGACAACCTAAATACATGGTCCCAAACCTAAGGTCAACCATGACTAATCGCAATAAATATGCCCCGGCATTAGGTTTCACTACGACCCTTAACCCTCGTTGACCTATCAACTAAGTCCCAGGGGAGTCCATCTTCCTACGCCTCACACTACGTGGGATTGCTTTATGTTCTGGGGATTCCAAGTGATTAGCCTTGTTCCTAAGTGTAGTCCTAACCCTTTGGTTCAGGTGAAAGAACTCTAGTTTCAGTTAAGCCCCAGCACTAGGATTCACTACAACCCATCACTCTGTTGCTCCCGCAACTAAGCCCCAGGGGAGTTCATCTCCTAGCACTTCGCTCTACTTCGATCGCTAAGAACTTTTGGATCACGGAGGTAGGGAAAATGAAGATAGAGGGGAAAGGGGATGTTTCGCTATCTTACGACTCACCCTCTTGACCCTCTCCAATCTCGAGTAGTCTAATCCTATAGGAGTTGTCACGCCTCCAAAGGACAATCTATATGACTCTTAACCCTAGTGTCACATCTAAGGGAAAATCAATGCAAGAATAAATCAAGATTGGAACTCAATTAAATTTATCAATTAAGAAAGCATAATAGCATGTCATAGAAATAAAGTCATCCTAGGGTTTACAAGTCCGAATACCCACAAGGGGGTTTAGCTCCTTATGGAGCTATACAAATCCATCAATGTGTATGAACAAACACAAATCGAAAACATAGATGAAAACCCCCTTATGTTGCATGGTTGTGGTCTTGTGCGGCTGATTCGTATCTCCACCAAGCTCCTCGTCAAGCCAAGGGCACACCTCGCCGGATCGGTGCCGACAAAAGCTCCCCCAATAGCTATCTTCCAAGGGGCTTCAATGTTGATGTCGATAACGCGCTCCAATTCTCTTCATTGGCGAAGTTCTCCAATGCTACACGAGTTAGACTTTTTGTGAATGTGACTGCCTTTGTGCCCCTCCAAAGGAGGTTGGCACACGCCCACAAGTCTAAACTCGTGCCTTGTTCCTTACTAGGTCCGAGAACTCCCCCAAAATGGCGAACATGACCTAACTTTGCTCTTTTTCTCCAAATTGGCTCCATAACCCTACAATATACAAAAGCACACAAATACACACTAATTAATGATAAAATCTGATAAAAGTAATACTCAATATAAGATAATAACACTTCGCATTACTATAACACGAGCACTTATCAAAGATCCTTTCTGAGTACTACAAGTCCAAATAAAAGAAATAAAACTACAAAATAAAAGAAAAATGAAACAAACTATGACGCCTCAGCGTCGGTGTCCTGAGTGGTAGCCTCTGGTGCTGTGGTAGGCTTAGCTGGTGGTGATACGGCCGGTGAAGGTGGCGCAGGGGAGGCTCGAGGCTGTACGATGGAAGGTGAGGTCATGGTCTGCTCGAGTAACTATTGTAGACTGCGGAACAAGGCCATGACCTCTGTGTGCTGCGTAACCTGAGTAGCTCTGATCTCAACTACCTCGGTCTAGAGGACCCCCACAGCACTCTCGAGGCGCTCCAATTTGTCCTGGCCTCAAGACGGGGAAAATATGCGCACTGGAGGTGGCTCCGGTGCTGTGGGTGGTACCTCGCTTATATGTGTGCATTTGTGTTCTTTTGTGCATGTAGGATTGTGCAGACCAATAGAGGAGAAAAGAAGCAAGAATAGGTCATGAACGTGATTGTTGAGGGAGTTCTTGGACCGGGCAAGAAACAAGGCACAAGTTGTGTTCAAAGACATGTGAGTGTGTGCCAACCTCCAACTGAGTTCAAAGTAATATGTGAATTGGAGGGCACAAAGACAGTCACACTCACATGTTCCGGCTTGTGCAACATTATCAAGAGCTTCGTCAATGTGGTTCAATTGAAGATGCAACGTGATCTACCGCACGATTATGTGCCTAATTCGGAGGCCTAGATAAAGAAATGAATTTGGGAGCATTTTGGTGCAAGTACTGTAGCAGTTGCTGCAGCAAAAAAAAAATAATGTAGCAAAATACTGTTCACTGTGCACCAAAAATCTGGAAAACAGAGAATCCACACGCCCGTGTGGAAATTCCACAGGGGCGTATGAAGCCCCAATTTCAGCCCGATTTCAACCTATAAATACCCTGTTTTCAGGTTTTTTTCAGGGACCCCCCCTTCTATCTCTTGCCTATCTTTTTGGGGGGCTTTTGGCTCCACAAGACCATCGATACGATCTACAATGGGGTTTTCTTTATGGTTTTTATGCATATGTTCTTAAACTCTTTATTGACTTTGTATTGCTCCATGGAGAGCTAAACCCTAGTGGGTATTCGGACTTGTAAACCCTATGATGATATTGTTTCTATGACTTTTATTATGCTTTCTTAACTGATGCTTTTAATTGAGTTCCAATCTTGCATGTTAATTGTATTGATTTTCCCTTAACCGTGACACTAAGGTTGAGAATCGTCTAGGTTATCCTTTGAAGGTATGACAACTTCTATAGGATTAGACTACCCGAGATTGGAGAGGGTTGAGAGGGTGAGTCAAGAGGTAGAGAAACGTCCCCTTTCCCTTTCGGTGTGATTTTCCCTATCTCCGTGTTCCAAGAGTTCTTTGCGGTCAAAGTAGAGTGAAGTGCTAGGGGATGGACTCCCCTGACAGAGTGAAGGGTTATAGTGAATCTAGTGCTGGGGCTTAACTGAGACTAGGGTTCTTTCACCTTGACCAAAGGGTTAGAACTATACTTAGGGACGGGGTCTTTCACTTGGAATCCCTAGAACCCCAAACAGTTCCACGTAGTGTGAGGCTTAGGATGATGGACCCCCCTGGGGCTTAGTTGACAGGTCCATGAGAGTTAAGGGTCGTAGTGAAACCTAATTCCGGGACATAATGTTGGAACTAATCAACTAGAAGCATTAGTCCTAGGGGGGAGCTTTGTCTGGGTACCCCATCTTTATATCGATTACCTCTCCTACCCTCATTACTCATCTTGTGCTCTTTTATTTTCTTTTACATTTATATATATATATATATATATATATATATATATATATATATATATATATTTCTCTCGTTATCGACTTCCTTCATAGCTAAATAGTGATATCTCTTGTTTCTAAACACTATTCCCTGTGGATACGACTACCCACTCACTAGGGTACTTTATTAATTTGACAACCCATGCACTTGCGGTACACACACGCAAGGGGTGTGTCACTCACAGGGGCAGTTACAACCCCTGTGATGCTTGGGATGAGCTCTGAGATGTATCACACGACCATGTGAAAATTTCACACGGTCGTGTGTTTTCTCTGGATGACTTTGAAAAATTACAAGCTCTGCAGGAAAATTTCAGAACGCAAATACAAGGTTCAAAGCCTGCACAAACTATGAAATTACGACCAGAGATCCATGAAAATGCACTCAAACGACCAAAAACTTCATCAATCAAGATTAGGCGCATGAAAAATATCAATGATCCACAAGAAAATCATAGCACACGCATGTATGAACAAGACACCAACACTAAGACTCTTATTCGTGCTAAAACTAAACTAACTCCTAGAAAAATAGTAAAAACTTGGGTTGCCTCCCAAGAAGCGCTTGTTTAATGTCACTTGCCTTGACGTACCTGGCCTTACCTCATGGGGGTTGAAGAAAGAATACTTCCTTATCATTGTTACAAACCTCGTCGCCAAAGTATGCCTTCAGCAGATGCCCATTTACTTTAAATATACCCTTCTCCGGATGAGTAATCTCAATTGCCCCATGAGGTGATACATGAGTCACCGTGTATGGGCCAAACCATCTAGACTTTAATTTTTCGAGAAATAGTCGCAATCGTGAATTGAATAACAACACTTGGTCACCCACTTTGAATTCCTTGGGTAACTTGATATGCATGTCATGCCACTTTCGAATCTTTTCTTTATAAATTCTATCATTCTCATATGCCTTTAACCTCCATTCATCAAGCTCGTTAAGATGGAGCAATCTTTGTTCGCCGGCTTTCCTCAAATCAAAATTCATCGCCTTGATTGCCCAATATGCTTTATGTTCAAGCTCCACAGGTAGGTAGCATGACTTTCAGTAGACCAAATTATACGAAGTGGTTCCTATAGGGGTCTTGTATGCTGTTCGATGAGCCTAGAGTGTATCATCCAAACGTTCAGACCAATCTCGCTTCCCTTGCTCTACTAATTTTGTCAAGATCCTCTTAAGCTCTCTATTTGTGACCTCCACTTGGTCACTAGTTTGCGGATGGTAAGGAGTGGCAAGGCTATGATGTACTCCATATCTCTTCAACACTTTTTCCAATTGGGAGTTGCAAAAATGAGTTCCTTGATCACTAATGATAATTTGTTGAGTTCTAAACCGAGTGAACAACCTCTTCAAAAACTTTATCACAGTTCTAGCATCATTAGTCGGCAACGCTTGAGCTTTAACCCATTTAGAGACATAATCAACTACCACTAAGATGTATTGGTTCCCATTAGATTTCGAAAACAACCTCATAAAGTCAATGCCCCAAACATCAAATACCTCATAGAATTGCATAGGGTTCTGGGGCATCTCGTGCCGCCGAGATAGATTCCCTGCTCTCTAGTAGTTATTGCATCGAAGAACAAACTGGTGTGCATCCTGGAAAAGAGTCGGCCAACAAAATCCCGCAGCCAGAACCTTCTCTGTAGTTCTACTTAATGCATAATGGCCTCCAACAGGTCCTGAGTGGCAATGAGCAAGGATATCGCATCCTTCTTCCATTGATACACATCTCCGAACTACATGGTCTGCACAGATACGAAAAAGGAACGGATCATCCTAGAAGTTATTTTTCAAATCACTAAAGAATTTCTTCTTTTGTTGGAATGTGAGTCCTTGCTTGAGAACCTTCCCTGACAAGTAATTGGCAAAGTCTACAAACCATGGAGTATCCTCTGATGATAATGAATCCTAAACCGAGTACAAGTGCTCCTCCGGCAAGAAATCATTAATTTCCCTGCTTGATGGCTCTTATCCCACACTTCCCTCTAAACGAGACAAGTGATATGCAACCATATTTTCAGTTCCTTTCTTGTCTTTTATCTCCATATCAAACTCTTGCAGGAGTAATATCCACCGGATCAATCTCGGTTTAGCATCAGCCTTGTTCATGAGGTAGGAGAGAGCTGAATGATCTGTAAACACAATGACTCTTGACAAGATGAGATACGGCCTAAACTTGTCGAGGGCGAACACAACTGCCAGTAACTATTTCTTTGTAGTGGTATAATTCTCTTGAGCACTTGTGAGGGTCTTACTAGCATAGTATATCGGTTGGAACTGCTTGCCCTTTCTGCCCCAAAACTGCTCCAATAGCATAGTCGCTTGCATCGCACATAACTCGAATGGTTCATTCCAATCCGGTGTGATCAAAATTGGGCTTGAACTAACTTCTCTTTTAACACGTTAAAAGTTTCCTCACATTCATCCCCAAAATCGAAAGGAGCATTCTTTTCGAGGAGTTTAGTCAACGGTTGTGTGCTTTTTGAAAAATCCTTCATGAACCGCCTATACAACCCTACATGCCCCAAGAAACTTCGAACTCCCTTAACATTTTTTGGTTGAGAAAGTTTATCTATGACTTCGATCTTTGCCTTATCTACCTCCATACCTATTTGAGAGATCTTGTGCCCTAGAACAATGCCTTCTTGAACCATGAAGTGGCACTTTTCCCAATTAAGTACAAGGTTTGTTTCCTCACATCTCATCAACACTTTTTCCAAGTTTTTTAAACATATCTCAAAAGAGTCACCGAACACCAAGAAATCATCCATGAATACCTCCATGATATCCTCCAAAAGATCATAAAAAATGGCAGTCATACAACGTTGGAATGTTGCCAGTGCATTGCATAGTCCAAATGGCATTCGTCTATATGCAAAGGTCCCATAGGGACAAGTAAATGTTGTCTTTTCTTCATCTTTTGGGGCCATAGGAATCTGAAAATACCTTGACATCCCATCTAAGAAATAATAAAACTAATGCCCGGCTAATCGCTCCAACATTTGATCAATAAAAGGCAATGGAAAATGATCCTTTCGGGTTGCATCATTCAGTCTTTTGTAATCAATGCATACCCTCCATCTTGTGACTGTTCTGGTTGGGATGAGTTCATTCTTTTCATTCTTGATCACTGTCATTCCCCCTTTCTTCGGAATCACTTGCGTTGGGCTCATCCAATCACTATTAGAAATGGGGTAAATAATCCCTGCATCCAGTAGTTTCACAACCTCTGCCTTGACAACTTCCTTAATCTTTGGGTTCAACCTTCTTTGAGGTTGGATTACTGACTTGAAATTATCCTCCATTAAGATTTTATGAGTACAAAATGAAGGATTTATGCCCTTCAAATCAGAAATCTTCCAAGCAATGCTGGATTTATATTTCTTCAACATGCTCACTAGCTTATCCTTCTGATCAGTAGAAAGATTTGATGCTATAATAAAGGGGAGCTTCATCTCTTCCGCTAGAAATGCATACTCCAAGTGTGTTGGTAGTGTCTTTAACTCCAAATCAGGTGGTTCTTCAATAGACGATGCCAATCGGCTCTCCTTTAATCTATCAATCTCTTCAAACTGAATTGATTCTTGTTCAATAACACTTTCTGAATTATTTTCCAATGGCTGACTGATAGAATGATCCTGGGATCCTACTGTAAAGCCTATCTCACAAACTTCCTTAGTCAAATCTATAATTTCCATCGAAAAGACTTCTTGCCTTTGTTCCCAATAACATGATTCAAACTGAGTAAGGACCCTCTCTAAACTTTCTTCTATATGACAACTTGAAGAAGAAAATTAATGCTGATTGCTCAAATTGATCCAACACACTGCCCAATTCATAACTCGGAATCTGTTCACTATAAGAATAATCAATAGCGGCTTCCTCTTCTGCAGAATAACTGCTCACTGGTTGTTCATTCACAATGTAATTTGTAACTGACTGTACTGTGAACAACTGTATTTTTTGTTCCACATTCTTCACCATTCCTGCAATTATGTCGAATATCTCAATTGTATCAATCATCCTTCCTAAAGAGGAGATCAAAGAAAAAGAAAAAACAAATAAGAATGATGATAGAAAAAAAAGTATGGAATAGACTATGTAGTGAATAGCTAAAATAGAAAAAAGCAAATGTCTAAAATACGCCTACTCCGCGGCAACGGCGCCAAAAACTTTGACAGGGGCCTGAAAGTATACGGGCTATCACAGTAATAAAGTACCCTAGTGAAAGATAGTCGAATCCACAGGGAGTAGGGATTAGAGACACAAGAAATTGCTAGTTAGCTAGTGCGAAAATACGATGGTGGTGAGAAGAATCAGTGTGTGTGTAAGAAAGTAAAAGAGAAATGTGAAAGACAAGAGAGTGTAAGCAAAGAGTAAGAGAGAGACAATCAATGCAAAAAGGGGTACGTGCACAAGCTCCCCCTATGACTAATGTTCTAATGCAAGACAATGTATTATGCTCTCCTATTGATGTTTAATGAGTCGTGGACATTTTAAAGCACATGGTCCCAAACCTAAGGTCAACCGTGACTAATCCCAACATTATGCCCCGGCATTAGGTTTCACTATGACCCTTCACTCTATTGATCTATCAACTAAGCCCCAAGGAAGTCCATCTTCCTAAGCCTCACACTATGTGGAATTGCTTTACATTCTAGGGATTCCAAGTGATAGACCATGTTCCTAAATATAGTTCTAACCCTTTGGTCCAGGTGAAAGAACCTTAGTCTCAATTAAGCCCCAACACTAGAATTTACTACAACCCTTCACTCTGTTGCTCGTGCAACTAAGCCCCAGGGGAGTTCATCTCCTAGTACTTTGCTCTACTTTGACTGCTAAGAACTCTTGGAACACGGAGGTAGGGAAAATCATACCGAAGGGTAAAGGGGACGTTTCGCTACCTCATGACTCACCCTCTCGGCCCTCTCCAATCTCAAGTAGTCTAATCCTATAGGAGTTGTCACACCTCCAAAAGATAACCTAGATGATTCTCAACCCTAGTGTCACGGCTAAGGGAAAATCAATTACAATTAACATGCAAGATTGGAACTCAATTAAAATCATCAATTAAGAAGGCATAATAAAAATCATAGAAACAATGTCATCCTAGGGTTTACAAGTCCGAATACCCACAAGGGGTTTAGCTCTCCATGGAGCTATACAAATCCATCAATGTATATGCATAAACAAGAATAGAAAACATAGATGAAATCCCCTTGCGATGCGTGGTGATGATCTTGTGAGATCGCTCCGTCCTTTCCACCAAGTCCCTTGCTAAGCCTAGGGCACACCTCACCGGATCGGTGCCGACGAAAGCTCCTCCAATAGCTATATTCCAACGAACTTCGATGTCAATGCCGAGAACTCGCTTCAATCCTCCACAAAGTCCTCTCCAAACCCTAGCTGTGACCATCCAGAAGATAGGCGAAAGATCCCAAAAAATCCCGAAAAAGTTCTTTAAATAGTGCTGGGTCACGGCTATAAATCGGCTGAAATCAGGTATCCACACGGCCTTGTGGAATTTCCACACGCCCGTGTGGATTCTCTGGAATCGGTTTTTCTGGCGCACAGTGAACAGTAAAGTGCTATAGTAATTGCTACAGTACTCGCGCATACAATGCTCTCAATTTCATGTTCTTCATCGAGGCCGTTGAATTGGGTACACAAACAATGGTAGATCATGTCGATTGCTTCATTTCTTCTCATTGACGAAATTCTCCAATGCTACACGGGTTAGACTTTTATGAGTGTGATGGCCTTTGTGCCCCTTCAAAGGAGGTTAGCACACACCCACAAATCTAGACTCGTGCATTGTTCCTTGTTTGGTCTAAGAACTCCTCAACAATGGCGAACATGACCTAACTTTACTCTTCATTCTCTAAACTCACTCCATAACCCTACATGCACAAAAGAACACAAATGCACTACAATTAATGATAAAATTTCAGAAAAGTAATGCTCAATGTAAAAAAATAATACTTCGTATTACTTTAACACGAGCACTTATCATATTAACAGGTTATTTTCTCGCTCTTTACAATTATAGAGAATCGATTTTAGGAGAAATCGCATTTCTATTCTATATGAGATTATGGGTAATCTCTTCGCAAGAAGGATTATCTATTTTAGAAATTTTTATTACATTGAGATTTCACAAAGTGCAAAGAGATTGTGGAGTGATTATATTAGCACAATACTAAATCAGTTACTATTTACCCTTGCAAGTGGGGTTTGGTATACTTTAGGAAATCTCTCAATTAAAAAAGGATTGCATGATTAGATAACATTTGTCCTGAACTTAACATAACCTTAGAGGGATACTATGCCTGGACATCACTTCTTGTGATTTTTCTACTCCTTTTATTTCGTATTTCTTGTTTTTTTTCTCTCTTGGTTCTCTTTTAATTCACACACATCACAAGTTTGATTTGGCTAATTTTCAAGATAGTAATTAGTACTAGTAGTCTCAATCTTCCCCTATGGACTGATACCCCGCTTTTGAGTACTTTATTACACGATTGACACATACACTTGTGTTCTTATCACTTATGAAGAATAATGGACTCAGTCTAAATCCAGAGAAAAAGATCCCAATGTGGCATCACTTTGCTAACAAGGCATCACTTGGCTGAGTCACTGTGCAACTTAAGACATCTGACGTAGCCTGGTAATGATGACTGGGATTCTCTAGTGGCCATGGCAGCAAATGAGGTTGGAATTCTCTGGGTAACTACTCGGTGAAATGAATTGAATGACTGATTTGATATAAATTGAATTATAGTAATCAAACTGAAAATTAGTCAAAGTTCGATTACCTATCCAAAAAATTAACTTAAGGGTGAACACTAGATATACTTAACATATCTAGTGTGATCTTATCATATTTAGTTTGATTTTTTATCCACAGTTAATATATTTTAGATATTATCTAAGTTATTATCCATGTATATTTCTCAACTTAACTCTTTAGGAGCTTATAGAGTTTGAAATAAATTAGTTAGGGTCCTTTGGGACTGTTTTTGTCATATTGTTTTTGGTTTTTGTTTTTGTTTTGTTGTTAATTTTTTTTAAGACAAATTTGGTTAAAAAAATATTGTAAATTTTTTTTATTATATTTCTCATATTTGTATTTTTATATTTTTTTATAAAGTTTTTTATGTTAGAAAACAAAATTAAGTTGTATTAGTAAACAAAGTTTTTCATATGTATTTTTGTAAAAAAAAAATATAAAAAGTCTGGCATCCAATGACCCGTTGCTGCCCAACCACTAGTAACCACCAACTCGCTGCTCTTGGTCATCAATAGCTCGCCACCCTTGCCCACCAACAACTCACCACCACATTGCCTCGCGGGCACTAGCAACTTGAGACCCACTGCCACTAGCCACCGCTAGATGTCTTGTCTCCGACGGTCCACCACCACACACTGCCAATTATTATTGGTCATGCAGCGATATGCCACTCTTGGCCACAGTCGACATGCTGCCACTAGCTACTAGCTATCAGCAACCAGCGCCCCTCCATCGGTCAGCTGGTCTCCCCCCATTGGCCACAAGCTACCTTGGCCACTGGCGATTGACGTCGCACTGTCGTTGACCATTGTCAGTCAGTCTTCTCTAGTGACTGTCGTCTGTGGGCACCTATGGTTGACTTGTAAAAAATAATAGTGGTTCAAAAGCCTTTAATTTATTAGGTTAAAATTAGAGAAGCAATATTTTGGAAATATTTTCAAAAAATATTGAAAACATAAAAAAAATTGTTTTTATTTTTTTAAAATCGCCATGTTGTTTTTAAAATTTTTAAAAACAAAAATAGTTTGCCAAATATGTTTTTTTATTTTATTTTTAAAATTTGAAATTGACAATAAAAATAAATAATTGTCAATAATTAATACCAGGTTTTTCTTCTGGAGTCTATTTCATCAAATCTTTGTTTTTACTTCTCTTCCACTTCTTACTGTTTATAGAAGAGAAACTCTTCCTATTTGTATTTTTCTTTTCTTCTCTCTTAAAAACCTCCGCCTCCACTTTTGAAAGTAGAAAAAGGTCACTTGATTATTGCTTAATATATACTATAGTATATAGACAAGATATTTCATCTTTGGGGTTAACTTAAAGCTAGCTCATGATTAACCACATACTGTCTATGCGTTTTTGGTGCTTATGGAGACGTTGATAGAGTGATAGGTTTCCTAACATAATAGATAATCTCCAAGAGAACACTAATATTTAGATGGTTTAGAGATAGAAGCCCAACCTCGATGGTGAATCTAGAGGGATGGAGGCGAGGGAGGTGATGGATTCCCTGAATGATGGCATGGATGTAATGATAGACCATTCATCCCCGATCCGTGAGGAAACACCTGGTGATCAGGATGAGATGTCTTTTGGCCCTTGGATGATCGTTTCTAGGCGACGAGGGAGGGGTGGTGGCCGCGGTGGCGCTAGCGGTGGTGCTCGGCGGTCGGCTCCACGTGAGTCGCATGCGGGCAACACACCCCCTCTAACATCTCTCCCGATGTTCCGCGTCCTGAACCGTCCAATCGTTGGCCACGTGGCAGCCCTTCTCTGCGTGGCAGGGGCGGCTACATCGGTGGTCGCTCTCATAACATGGCTCTTTCCAATGCTCTGACATCTGGTGTCTCTGACAACACGACTCCCTTTACTGATGACCCTTCTCGAGACCTTGGGCCCCCAACAGGTGTTGCTCCCTATGCCTCGAGACCTCCTAACCCTTCTGTTCCCTATGCTTCTGAGCCAGATCCCAGTAATGGGACAAGTTCCAAAGGAAAACAGCAGGCCACTTGTCAGTCTTTAATCCATCCTCCTGTGCTTAGGGTTTCTGAGGGCCTTGATGATTGCCCCAAAGACGTCTCTGTTTTTTCCTCACATACTGCTGCTGTGAATGAGTTTGCTGGAGTGCTGAATCCCTCCCTCTCTCCTTCCTCAGATAATGCTGATCTTTCCATGAGTGAATCCGATGAGGATGTCTCTGAGGAGACGAGAGTGATAGTGCTATGTCTGAGTATGATGATCCTGGCGAGCCTGACGACTCTGTGACCTTAGACCAGTTTCAATCGGGGCTCCGTAAAGAGGCTCTTGTTCGTCACATCTCACAGCCTGCTTCAGAAACCCACAAGAAGGGGAGGATAGATCTTGGGGACGTCTTGTCTCAGGGGACAGGCCCTTCCTCTTAACTTGGATCTTTCCTCTGTTTCTTTTATTCTTGGCTTTTCAGGATGATTTCTCTTCGTGCTCATTTCTTCTCAACTATGTTTATCATGATTATTAACAATGCTAAAATTTTGTGTTGGAACTGTAGGGGGATTTCGGGTCGGGACACCTCTGCTCGGGTCAGGTTTTTGTTAAAAAAGTTCAACCCAATTATCTTCTGTTTGGTGGAGACTCGGGCGGATGATTGCAGGCCTGACCGATTCTGTTTGAAACTTGGACATCGTTGGGCTTGGGTTGCCATCGTCTCCGAGGGGTATTCCGGTGGTATCATTGTTATTTGGCAAAGATGTTTGGGTAAGGTCTCCCCTTTTGCTAGATCAAGGTACGTTCTGCACTTGGTTATTACTAATGCTCATAATGAATCTTGGATTATCTCTGCTGTGTATAATTCTCCTCGCCTCAGAGATCAATCCTTGGTTTAGCTTGAACTTTCTAATATTGCGTCTATTAATTTTCCTTGGATTCTCATTGGAGACTTTAACTCTGTTGTGTCTGCCAATGAATATCAAGGGGGTTCTCATAATTATTATCGTCGCAAAGCTCGTATCTTCTCAGATTTTATTACTCTTAACAATTTTTTAGATGTGAATTTTACTGGCTCTAATTTCACTTGGTGCAATAATCAAGCTGGAACAGCTAGGAAATGGGCTCGCCTCGATAGGTATTTGCTCAATTCTCGCTGCTCTTCGCTTCTCGATTCTTACTTTATTAAGCTTCTCCCGCGCCTATTTTCGGATCATGCTCCTCTTCTCCTTACTCTTACCGCTCGTGTTTCTCGTAAAAATAAGGTTTTCCGGTTTGATAATTTTTGGCTTGATTACATTGGCTGCCACAATGCTGTTAGGGATGCCTGGCACTTTACACCTCACTCTACCCCAATGCATGGTTTCTTCCATCTCATCTCTCGTGCCAGGTCTAATCTCATCCATTGGAAGTCCAGAGGCTTAAATCCTATCGATTCTAGTATTAACAGGCTGGAAAAAGAGATATTGGAGGCGGAGAATGCTGATGCTTTGAATGGTAACACCACTAATTTTTCCAGTATTC
The DNA here is from genome assembly GCA_020875875.1 of Dioscorea alata. Taxonomy (NCBI): domain Eukaryota; kingdom Viridiplantae; phylum Streptophyta; class Magnoliopsida; order Dioscoreales; family Dioscoreaceae; genus Dioscorea; species Dioscorea alata. Next base: position 3,230,156 of record CM037011.1, read on the forward strand.
TCTGCCCTCTTTATAATAATCTTGTAGCTCTTCATAGACAGAATTCATCCAAATGGGCTCAACGTGCTAGACTTATGTGGGTTCAGAGCGGCGACCAGAACACAAGTCTTTTCCACAATATGATCCGTCTTCGCAATCATTTCAATAAAATCTCTTTTATTACTGATTCGAACAGGACCTGTTTTACTGATTCTAATGACATTGAAAAAGTTTTCTGTGATTTCTTTACTAATCTCTGGTCTGAGCCCTCAGGTATCTCTGTTCCTGATCTCCATCAAGCCCTTCCGAATGACTTACCATCTATCTCTTTCGTTGATGGTGAGATGCTGATTAAGCCAGTTTCTAAAAAGGAAGTCTTCCTTGCCCTTCAGTCTCTCCCCTCTGGTAAGAGTCTCGGTCCCGACGGTTTTAATTCTGAATTTTACCGATTTTTTTGGAATGACATTGGGGAGTCCTTGTTTAATGCTGTTAATTACTTTTTTACTCATTCTGTCATTCCTTCTTCGTGGGGCCGGACTTTTATCACCTTTATTCCCAAGAAGCCTAACCCTTATGCTGTCTCGGATTTTAGACCCATTTCTTTATGCAATGTTAGCTATAAAATTATTTCTAAAATCTTGGCCAATCGTCTTAAAATTGTGCTACCTTCCATTATTGGTCGGGAACAATGCGGTTTTGTTGCTAATCGTAGCCCATTCGATAATATCATTGCCATTCAAGAAGTGGTTCACGCTATGGATCGGGATTTTTCTTGCCCCCCTAGGATGTTAGTTAAGTTGGACATTGAAAAGGCTTATGATACCCTGAGTTGGAATGCTATTCTTGCTACTCTTGAATGAATGAACTTTCCTAAAAAATGGATTTCTTGGATTTATGCTTGCATTAGTTCTGCTACCTTTTCCTTTCTGATCAATAAACAACCTTCTACTTGGGTTAAGTCTTCTCGTGGCCTTCGCCAAGGAGATCCCTTATCTTCCAACCTGTTCATCATTGTTGCCCAAAACTTGACAGCTATCCTTAATTTTGCTTTACGGCATCACATGGTTCCTGGATTTAATCCTGTCCCTTCAGCACAATTTTAATCACCTTATGTATGCAGATGACTTGATCCTTATTACGCTGGCGTCCAGAAAAGTTGCTCGTAATATTAATCTTTATTTTAATATATATGAACGTCTCACTGGTCAGCGCGTCAATAAGACTAAGTCCGATGTTTACTTTCCTACCAAATTCAACTGTAGGCTTAAGAACAGCATCCGTTGCATTCTAGGTCTTAATCTGGGAACCTTTCCATTTACATATCTTGGGATTTTCATTTCTCCCAAAAGATTAGCTTTGTCCACCTTCTCCAATATGCTTGACAAAACCGAAAAAATCTTATCTTCCTGGAGAAATTCTCACATTTCTATAGCTGGCAAAACTATTCTCATTAATTTTGTGTTAATGTTCACCCCCCATTTATTACTTGTCGGTGTATCCTGTGCCTGATTCTATCCTTGATAGCATCACCAAGGCTGCTAGATTATTCTTTTGGTCTAAGAGTGGCAATCTAAAAGGCATGAATTCAGTCAACTGGACAGATATTACACTTAATCACACTGAGGGGGGCCTCTCTATCCGTAACTTGCGTGCTACCAAGATCTCACTTATGGCTAAAAATGTGCTTTGTTATCTTAATTCTACTGATGTCCTTTGGGTAGATATTTTGTTATATAAATATGGGAAAGTCAATTTTTGGACTTATCGCATTCCACCTAATTGTTCTTGGTTTTTTCGGGGTATGTGGCACATTGCTTCTATCATCAAGCCCCAGTTGTGGTTATATCATTTTAACTCAGCTTGCACTGATTTCATGCTTGACTCTTGGTATTTTGATATTCCGTTAGCCTTCAAACCCACATACATTAACATGGACATCAATTTGGATTTGTTGCATTTGGCTGACTTCTTTGTGGAGAATGCTTGGAATGTTACTTTGTTGCGCGTGGTCTTTGGTGAGCACCTTAATTTTGAGTATCTTCATCATGATAAGCTGAACAACGGTAGAGGCAATTGTTGGGTTTGGTATCCTAAATCTAGGAAGCATAAGCTCACTTCTATGGTTTATTCCCATTTTAACAAATCTGTTAGTAGTGAGGATCCTTGGGAAGGTTGGGGTAATGTTTGGCGTCTCAAAATTTCTCCTAGACCTAAGCATTTTCTCTGGCTTCTTCTTCATAATGGTGTTAAAACCTACGATTATCTTTATAGACTGAATCTTGGGCCTCAAACTCTCTGTAAGTTTTGTAATCTCAATTTTGAGACCTCTGAACATCTATTCCATGATTGTCCCAAAGCTCAGTTGTTCTAGAATCTGATAAGTAATGCCCTTGGCAAACGCATCTTGTTCCATGGGAGCTTCTCCTCTGGGGACTGGCTCTGCCCGTCAAACACTGCTTTTGATTGCCGTGTTCAATCAGTTATCGCCGCTGCCATCTGGTTTATTTGGAAAGCAAGGTGTAACCTCATCTTCCATAACGAAGTTCCTGACTTTCATCTTATATCCATTCGTGCAGTCAACCATGTCAGGGAGTACACTTATCCTTCTTCTCCTCAGTTTGGTAAGCACATTATTATTAACAACTTCGTCATCACTGACAGTCCTTTCCTTTATGTAGCTTCTGTTGGCAACCCTGACGCTGCTGTTTTTGGTGCCGGATTCTACATCACTTGCTCCAACTCCAAGCTTCAATTTGCAAGCTCTTGTAATAATCAGGTTGAATCTATCATTGAGGCAGAGGCAATGGCTTTTTTGGCTGCTCTTGGGAGCATTTTTGTGTCAGACATCAAGGTCAATACTATTGACACACCCCTTGCGTGTGTACCCCGCAAGTGCACGGGTTGTCGAAGTAATAAAAATACCCTGGTGAGTAGGTAGTCGTATCCACAGGGAATAGTGTTCAGAAACAAGTGTTATCGCTATTTAGCTATGAAAGAAGTCGATGATGAAAGAAGTATATATATATATATATAAATGTAAAAGAAAATAAAAGAGTGCAAGAAGAATAATGAGGGTAGGAGAGGTAATCGATATAAAGATGGGGTACCCGGATAAAGCTCCCCCTAAGACTAATGCTTCTAGTGCAAGACTAGTATTACACCCTCTAATTGATGTCTAATTGAGTCGAGGATATCCTTAAACACACGGTCCCAAACCTAAGGTCAACCGTGACTGACCCCAACACTATGCCCCGGCATTAGGATTCACTACGACTCTTGACTCTCGTTGACCTGTCAACTAAGCCCTAGAGGAGTATATCTACCTAAGCCTCACACTACGTGGGATTGCATTAAGTTCTAGGGACTCCTAGTGGTAAAACCTGTTCCTATGTGTAGTTCTAACCCTTTGGTCCAGGTGGAAGAACCCTAGTCTAGATTAAGCCCCAGTGCGTAGGATTCACTTCAACCCTTCACTCTGTTACTCGCGTAACTAAGCCCCAAGGGAGTTTATCTACCTAGCACTTCACTCTATCTCGACCACTAATGAATCAAGGAAACGGAGGTAGGGAGAAACCACACCGGAGGGGAAAGGGGTACATCGCTACCTCACAACTCTCCCTCTCAACCCTCTCCAATCTTGTGTAGTCTAATCCTATAGAGGTTGTCACACCCTCAAAGGATAACCTAATAGATTCTCAACCCTAGTGTCACGGCTAAGGGAAAATCTCATACAATCGGCATGTAAGATTGGAACTCAATAATAGAACATTAAATTAAGAAAGCATAATAAAAGTCATAGAAACAATATCATCCTAGGATTTACAAGTCCGAATACCCCCTAGGGTTTAGCTCTCCATGGAGCAATACAAAGTCAATAAATAGTTTAAGAACATATGCATGAAAACCATAAAGAAAACCCCCTTGTAGATCGTATCGATGGTCTTGTGTAGTCGCGTGTCTTCTCCAACGAATCCCTTGTCAAGCTTAAGACACACCTCGACAAATCAATGCCGATGTGAGCTTCCCCAATAGCTTTCTTCCAAAGGATGTCGATGTCGATGCCGTTTAATCGCCTCCAAATACCTCCAAGAACCTCTCCAAACGCTAGCCGAAAGCCCCCCAAAAGATATCCAAGTGATAGAAGGGGAGAATCCCCAAATAGATATGAAAACGGGCTATTTATAGGCTGAAATCGGGCTGAAATCAGAGTTCCACACGCCCCTGTGTTAATTCCACACGGCCCTATGAAAAACCAGGAATTCCACACGCCCGTATCTTAATTCCACACGGCCGTGTGGAAATTCTGAAATCGTGATTTTTCGGCACTGTGAACAGTAACTTTGCTACAGTATTTTTGCTACGGTACACGGCCGTGTGAAATTTCCACACGCCCGTGTGAACTCTCTGAAATCCTGATTTTCGGCAACAGTGAACAGTAGCTTGCTACAGTACTTTGCTGCATTACTACTACAGTACTTAGCCGAAATGCTCCTGAATTCATCGTTCTTCATCGAGGCCATTGAATTGGGCACACAATCAATGGTAGATTATGTCGATTACTTCATTTCTCTTCATTGGCGAAGTTCTCCAATGCCACACGAGTTATAGACTTTTGTGAGTGTGACTGCTCTTGTGCCCCTCCAATGGAGGTTGGCACACACCCACAAGTATAGACTCGTGCCTTGTTCCTTGCTTTGTCCTAGAACTCGTCAACAATGGCGAACATAACCTATTCTTGCTTCTTTTTTCTCTAAATCTTCTCCACAACCCTTTAATGCATAAAAGAACACAAATACACACTAATTAGTGATTAAATCTGAGAAAAGTAATGCTCAATGTAAGATAATAATACTTCGTATTACTATAACATAAGCACTTATCAAACCTTCACCGCCAGCGTTGAGCTGTACTCTCTGATTAAATCCGGACACTTGCAGCATTCGTGGAGACTTAACTCGCTGAGTCTCAGTATCAAGGAGTACTTGGCCGATCTAGGAAATCCTCAGCTTCACATCATTCCCTCTGCTTGGATGGCTCCTGCTGTTTCCTTAGCCATGTATGGTATCAATTCTCATTTGCTTACCCTTTTTCATCATGGCAAGGATCTTCCTTTCTGGCTAATGAAGCAGTTCTATAGGTTTGGGATCGACTTGTAATTCCTTTTTCACTTGCTGTTAGTTTAGTCTTATTGGTCTATATTTTAGTAGTTTTCCTCTGCTCAGGCTCTTTGGCCTTGCTTCGTTTTTCTCTTGAACTCTTTGTAAACCTTTATTTTTGTTTTAATAAATAGCTCTATGAGCTCCTTTCCCTCAAAAAAAAAAAATATTGATTCTCGCTTATAATAACAAATTATCAAACAAGAAGAGTATTTGGTAGTAGTATTTTTATTGTCAAAATTATCTTTCCAAATCTCTTAAACCTTCAACTTTTCTAATCAGTCTCTCTCACATCCATTTATGTTTTCAGATGCTCCTTTTCCATTCTTTTAGTTTTTGATCCCTTCCACCACCCACTTCATGAAACCTTTGAAAAATACCAAATAACTTTCGTGTGTCGGATGGAAAATTACTGCCAAGTTATATCACTAGCCTGTGTATACTTGTATTATTCTCACATCCATTTATGTTTTTCAGGTGCTCCTTTTTCTTACTTTTTGATCCCTTCCACCATCCAACTTCATGAAACTTTTGAAAAATATACCAAATAACTTTCATGTGTCGGATGGAAAATTACAGCCAAGTTATATCACTAGCCTGTGTATACTTGCATTATAGCTTGTTTAACAAGTAATGTAACTTATTGGTTTTCTTGATATCTCACTTATTAGGAAAAATATGTGTGAACATGATGTCCTTAAAACTTCTTAAGTGCAATTGAAGTTTATAATACCAAATGAAACAATGTATCCTATTGTTTCCAGACGCAAACATATATCCTATGTATATATGTGCAAATATATACTACATTTCGACACCAATGTGGTGGAGATGATAGTCGAAGATCCCTCCTAGTTGTCGTAGCGTTGTGAATATTATGTTCTTAATTTGTTTTTTTGACTTTTGAAAGTATAGCTCCATGGAGATGTGTTAATTCATTTTGGGAGTAAATGTTATGTATGCAATAAGTATAATGAAAATGTGTGTTCGATATAGTGAATTTACTAGTATTATGTTTTTGCTTATTATAATGTGTTTATGTTTAATTCATGACAATACTATTTACTTGAGATTTTTATTACTTAATAACTTTTTATTGTTTTTGACAAGATATTTACAATAACTATTTATTCATATGCTAATCACTAGGATCATATTACAAGAGATTATTTGTAAGGGTATTAACCCTAACAAACCTTCATTATGCTTTATACATATACACAATGCCTTAAAATGATGAACAAATTTATGAATGGTATGAGATAACATCATAGATTGACATGCAAACATAGGAATTACATCTGCAACATTTAAAAAAAACAATTCAACATCATTGTGCTATCAATCATATATATATAAGTTCCAGAGGGGCAGAAGTGTGATAATTTGTCTCTCAACCACACAAGTAATGCAATCACACATAAAAAAGAAAACATGCAAGAGAAAGAAGACACACGAATTGGTTACCCAGTTCGGCCCAACTTGCCTATAGGGGGCCGAGCATGGACAAAATAATCCACTAAAAGACGTAAAGAATGAAGAGTACAACACTCACTCTCACTCACACAATAACCAAGATTAACCTTCTCTACATTAATCTATGCCCACTCTCCTCAACCCACACACCAGAATTTCTCACACATGGTTCTTCCTAAATCTCAAAGCAGGGTATCTTACATGGGCATCCCTACGTCCCAACAAAGCTTTCTTTTTTAGACTCTCCGTGGCTTCCTAACTTGGACACCTTCAAAAATTAGACGCTACAACTCCAGTTGCAACTGAGCTTGCAACGTAGCCCACCTACTGATCCTGACTGAGTTCCAGCTCCCGTTGCAACACGACTTGAGGTACCTCCAACCCTCGCGGTTGCTCCAACTCGGGTCAACGCAGTCCATTACTCCCGAGCTCCTGTCATCAGCGGTTAGCCTTCTTCCTCATGTCATACCCCAACAGGTTCCTTTCTCGAGGGTTGCACTGACACACCCTTCCTGTGTACCGCAAGTGCATGGGTGTCGAAGTAATAAAGTACTCAAAGGGTAGGTAGTCGAATCCACAGGGAATAGACTCTAGAAACAAATAAATAAGTAAATAAGTAAAGGGTAAGAAAAGGATACAATCAATGATAAAGTGGGTTACCCAGACAATACTCCCCCTAATATACTAGTTTCAAGTTCAAGAATAAGATTACATTTCCCTAATTGAGATTCAATGAGTCATGGAAATTCAAAAGCACAAGGTCACAAATCTAAGGTCAACCATGACTAGTCCCCCATGAGATCCCGACAATGAGAAGACTCTTAACACCGCACATCACATATGACTGCTTAAAGCTCTAGAGATTCCAAGTGATAAACCTTATTCCTAAATCTAGATCAAACCCTTTGGTCCAGGCAAAAGATCGTTCTCAACCCTAGTGTCATTCTAAGGAAAAACCAAGCATCAAACACACAAGATTGAAACTCCAATAAATTCTCGATTAAAGGAAACACAATAAAAGTCAAAGAAACAAATGCATCCTAGGGTTTACATGTCCAAGTACACACTAGGGATTTAGCTATCCATGGAATAATACAAAATCAAAGATGATTTCAAATAAAAGTGCAAACAATCCATAAAGATAACCCCTTTTTCTCCCATGATGATGGTCTCCAAGAGCCGCTCCTCCTTCTCCAAAGACTTCTCCGTCAAGCCTAACGCACACCTCAACGAATCGATATCACCGGCGGCTCCCCCAATAACTCCTCTTCAAAGGAAATCGATGTTGAATAGTGTAGAAGCACTCCGAAACCTTGCAAAAATCTCCTCCAAATACTAGCCGCGCTCCCTCTCCAAGATAGGAAAAAGATCCCAAAATAACTCTTCAAACCAGCTATTTAAACCCTCAAATCGGTAATCTATACAGCAATGTGGAATTTCCACACCCCCCATATGGATTTTCAGCTTCGCTAAAAACTACTCAAACGGACTGCAAATTCCATTATGTTTTCTTCTGAGGCCACCTGGACGGACACACATCCTAGTGGTAAGTCATGGGGCATTTTTTTATGCATAAAAAAACCATGTGGAGAGTTTTTGAAATCTTTGAACAACCCGGAACATGAAAGTGTGACTGTCGTTGTGCCATTCTACAACGCCTATAACTTGAACTCTTTAGAAGTTATCACACACCCTCATGTATAATATCACCACTTGTATCTTGCTCGTTATGTTACACAAAAGCACTCCAAAAAGAACCTTCATGACTTATTTCTATATTCTTTATCCGCAATATGCCTTCACAACCCTAAATGCACAAAATAACACAAAAACACAATAATGAGCCAAAAAATCTAATAAAAACAATGCTCAATTTAAGAAAAGCATACTAATTAATATGCATACAGAAATACTTATCACGCACCCACCGAGGCGCGAATCCATCTAACCAAAGATGGGCTCCAAAGATCTCCCTGATCTTCTATCCAAACTTGGTCCAAGTTTGGTCTTCACAAAATCTTCAAACTTGATCTTCATTCATCCAAGTTTGGTCTTTAATATATTGTTACTAAACTTGAACTCCTCTCATCCAAGTTTAGCCTTCAATATCTTCCAAGCATGATCTTCTTTCATCTAAGCTTAGGTCATCAATCATCTTCCAAATCTAAGTACTTACCAAGATAACTTGTGTCCTTGAATAGCTCCACCCATAATTAACTTGGATCTTTTCTTTGCATTGCTTAATTATGGTCTTGAGAATCATGTTGGCTTGCCCTTGCCTTTCTTAGTTTGTGTTTTCAAATAGGTTCACACCAAACTAAGCTTCATGCAATGCTTGGTCTTCAAGAGATGATCTTTACCAACAATAGATTATTCCTCTCTTTAGAATATCCTTCACACGCTCTTCAATAAATCTCTCATGAAAAGAGTTTACCAAAGATATATTTAATCATCTCAAATCTTACCAAAGATAGATTAAATCATATCTATGCTAAACCTATTCAAAAAAGATTATTTCACCATGATACTCATTATTATAGATTTGCTTCATTTGATCCATTGAGAGAAATTCTCCAAACATAAGCTCCTCCCATGATCTTCATGCCTTCATGCCTTCATTTTCACTTCTTGCTACATCATCAGCTGTCTTTTCTAAGTCATTATCTTTGTCACATTATTTGCCAAATCATTTCTTTTGCCACATCACCATAAAATTTGCCATGTCAACTTCTTGTTTATCATATAATGCCAATTTAAGCTTCTAGACCTAACAATATATATGTATAACATATAGGTAATAAATTTAAATTGAGCATCTCCAGCTAAGATATATACCTCTTCTCCAAATATTAGATACAACTTTTCAGAATATTTCAAAGAAATTCATCCTAGTAATCAATAACACTGATAATACCATAACAACTACAACAAATTTGAATAGAAATAGATAAATAAATAAATAAAAACCTAAATAAAAAACTCTAAATTCCAAAAGCAATCAACAACTTGAATGAACAGTGCATCCATAGAGTGCAATACAATCCCCGTGATTATAGGGGCGGAACTAAAGAGACTAGAGAGATTGAAGCCCCTTTGGCACTAATGTGGCTGCCCTCTGGCATCTGTAAGGTTTTGATGGTTGTGTTGGCTGTATTTATATGAATATTTAATAATAGTTTCTTTTGTGTTTCTTAAATGTGGGTGATTAATGGAAGTTGTATATATGATTGAAGCCCACCGAAGTTCAAATCTTTGGTTTTCACCATTTTTTTAATCCATTTTATTTAAAAAAAATGCTTGAATTTTAAGATTTTAAGAAAATTTTATCAAATTTATAAAGAATTTTCGTAATTAAATTTTTTTAAAAAAATTACCCAAAATTTCAATTTTAATAATAATTTATAAAAATATATTATAAATTTATAAATAATTTTAGCAATTTAGGATAAAAAAGTTTAAGTTGATAATGTGGCATGATAAATATAAATTAGTTGTTATAATATAATAATATGATTACAATAATTTGGGTTTTAGGTGAACCCAATTATTGTTTTTGATCATATATGTAGCACATTTGACATCGTCAATGATAATAGTTTAAATTGTGATTTATACTTCTTTCCAGTTTATATATTCAAATGGTGATTATGTTATTCTATTATTTTTTAATAAAAACAATTATTTTATTAGTAGAAAATTTTTTTCTTAAACTTTGAGTTCAACCCCCCCCCCCTGCTAATGACTATGGGCCACTGATTATCATTTTTGTATATGAACATTATTTCTTTAAAATTGTATGATCATAAAAAATAAAAATAAAAATAAAAATAAAAAAACAAAAATATATAGCTTCTTCTCTTCGAATTCTCTTTCTAATATTCAAGTGGACAGTGCCTTCCTTTGTTGGGCACAACAAACTCCAGAAGCAACAGCAAATGGGATGTGGCCACAGTACTAGAAACACACAGAATATCTTTTAGGTGGGAAATATCTTTATATATAGCACACCAAAGAGTCCAACCATATACTCCTTCCTTTCTAACAACCTTTGCGAAGAAATGGAGAAGATGAAGTTAGGCATGGTTTTGAAGGAAGTCTTCTCGGCTCATCATGCCTATGATAAATGGTAGCTGGGTGGTTGAAATTAAAAAATTCAAGTACAACATGATAACTTCCACACCTATTTGAAACCCACTATTACTTTTGTAGGAGCTGTTTAGGGATAACATGGTTTTGAAATCCACACACCGACCATGCTGGAACTAGCTCCTTTGGCCTGAAAAGTGAAATTTAAGGCTGTTTAGGGATGTGAAAAATGTTTGAAGTTGTTCCATGGAATTATTGAAAGTTAAGAGGGAGGTGGTGTTAGTTTTCCTACTTTTATTTGATTGGCAACGATGCCTTTTTACTAGTAAATCATTTAAATGCATTTTGTTGACATAAAATATTAATTGCAATGTGCTACTTTATGATATAATAAAAAAAATTTAACAAATTATTATTGAGGATTATTTGATAATATTTATTTTATAAAAAAGACACTTAGGCTAATAGAATAAGGTTCTTTTTTTTTAAGGTGAGACACAAGTTCAATTCTCTATAATGCGATGGGTGAGAGTCTGTGCCGGTTAAGAGGACTTCTTGTTGGAAGAGTCTTGCTTCCAAAGAGAGTTTCTCTGCGCATACACATTTATAGCGCAGTTGCTTGTCGTGTGTGTGTATATATATATATATATATATATATATATTCAATTCTTCAATTGGTAAACCAGTTATTAAGCAGGTTATATTAAGCCATTGGAGATGATGCATTTTTTGAAAAATAAAATCAATTGAAATGGTGATCCTTGAGAATTATTTGATATTTTCTTTATTTTATGACCAAAATACCGGTTTATAAGTAAAAATTTGTAAAGGTATTTTGATTGTAAAATACTAGTTAAACATTATTTTATCATCAAATATAAATTTAATAAGCAATCAATTCGTGAAAAATATTTGATAATTTTTTATTTTATGATTGATGAAATACACATCCAATGCTAAATAAACAAAAAAAAAAATGTTAAGTAATTTATTCTTTAAAAATATTGGGCAATATTTTTTTGACCCCTATTTATAAATCATGTAAATAAAAAAGTTGATATTTATATGGTTTTCTTTTTTCAGATAATAGATATTGAAAAGCTGCTGATTGATTGGATTATATATAATTAGGCTACACGATGAAATTATAAATCAAAGACAATTTATACCACATGGGTAATTAATGTCTCAATAAATCAAGGCACAAGTTTAATCAGAATATAATCAAAATATTTCACTCGTTGATGATGAAATAGAGATCATTTCTAATTGGTACGTGCAAGAGCTATGCTCATATTTTATTAATTAACGCTTGTATTTTTTAATTAGGGTTTATACTTTGAATTTTATAATAGATTAATAATTTTTATTTTTATTTTTATTCTTTTATAAGGTAGGCAAGCAATTCACTTCAACTAATGTTGTGACAAAGAGTTGATCCCAACCTCTCTGTCAGCAGAAGAAATTATCATTCTTTAACCTGAAAGTGGTTATTAGGGATTACTTATATATTTAAAATAGTGTGTGTGTGTATATATATATATATATATATAAAGAGATTAATATATATCACAGATCCTAAAGTAATTTTCTTTTATAATTAATGCACATCCTAACTATCAATGGAAAGATGACATAGATTACAAGCATCTTCATGCTTACGCTATGACATAGTTGAGCATATATAAATCGAATTAATAATTAAGTTTTAACAACATTAACACAAACATACACGAGTGAATTTATTGAAATGGATGAAAATACATGCATCACTGGATTGGCTCAAGAATTAGAGGCACACCATGAGAAGGCCTAAGTGACAGCATATACCTAGGACAATGCAAGTAAGATGGAGAAACTTTGAATGAGAACTTGCTCAATAATAAGGTCAAAACAATCTTATACTCCATCATAGTAAGGTTCCTTCCCACACACAATCTCCCTCCAAACCCAAATGGCAAGTACCCCATCCTGTGCTTGCACCCTCCATTGTTACTCTCCTTGAACCTCTCTGGCCTAAACTCATTCACATCATCTCCCCAAAGTTCTCCATCATGGTGCATTGCCACAACATCAATCCACATGTTTGTTCCCTTTGGAATCACCATCTTGTTTCCCACCTTTATGTCTTTTATTGCTTGCCTTGTCACATTTGGTGCTGGTGAGTACAACCTCAGTACTTCATTCAACACCCATCCCATCTGCATGTGCATATATAAAATATTGGCAATTAGATCTCTAATATAAATACAAATATATGTATATATATACACACATATAGAAATTTGTTATTAACTCGCCTTTGTTAGTTTTGACAGAATGGTGGAGTCTAAAGAGTGAGGATCACCATTGAAGACCTCTATGATCTCATCTCTGAGTATATCTTGCCACTGAGGATACAAAGCCAAGAGAAACAAGGTCCAAGTGAGAGCAAGAGCAGTGGTTTCATGGCCACCAAAGAAGAAGGTCTTGCATTCATCGACGAGCTCCCTAGCGGTGAGCTTTCTTTCCCGGCCTGTGTTTTCTTGGTTTCCGGCGAGAAGAATCCCAAGCAAATCTTGATGAGTAGTACTTGTATTACCATAGGCTAACTCATTCTCCTTTCTAGATTTTATAATGGAGAGGAGAAGATGGTCTATCTCTTTTCCCAGCTTCCATGCTTCATAGGATTTCATGGGGGATAAGAGTTTGCTGAATGGGACTCCTACAAACCTTTGTGACTTGAAGAGCATGGTCTGCATGGCTTGCAACTTCTCAAACACTATCTTTCCTTCATCTTCGCTTATTCCAAAGCTTGTCTTTGCTATAATTTCAGCTGCGTTCCTTATGATGTATTTCTCCACATCTATTTCACTCTCACCAGTTCTTACTCTCTTACTCCATTCATCAATCATGCTTGTTGTTGATTCAACCATCAAACTCACCATTCCCTGCATACCATATATGACATATATAAGTGCGTCTAATAACATACGTACATACTTTTCATGCATGCATGCATGCATGGATGTATGAGAAATAGGTATAAATAGGATCATACGTTGAGATTGGCAGGAGAGAAAGCTGGTGAGATGATGTGCCTATGGTGTTGCCAATAATCACCATCAACCATGACTAACCCTTTCCCAAACATTGGTCTTCTGTCTTGTCTGAACACACTAGGCTTTCCCCAGCTCTTGCTCAGTACACCAGAAACTATTTGTTTGAGAAACTCTGGTTCAGCCACATACAAAAATGGTTCTGTCCCCAACCAATAAACAAAAACCTTCCCTGTATGTATATATAACATAAACATATATAAGATAAAGTTAAGATTTAATCAAAGAGAGAAGCGAAAAGAATAATATGGCATACCATAGAGGTTTTTCCATCTAGCAAAGTAAGGGAGCACCACTGAATGTATATCATGGTTCCCAGTAGAAGAAGAAGAAGAAGGAGAAGGAGAAGTTTTGCTAGTTTGTCTCATCTCCATAAGATTTCCAAAGGGAAAGTTGGGAGAAGGGCCAAGAAAACCATTACTCTTCAACCTTCTCGAACTAGCAGAAGGCAAGAGCCAGAAAACAGAAAGCAAGGCAAGAGACAACAAGAGGAAAAGAAGAGTTACAAAGTACTCCATTGATGGCAAATCTCTTTTTTGTCAATTATATGAATGCATTAGGCATGTAAGCAACCCTATTTATAGTGCAAAACGGTATGTTACTTTTTCATATCTTCATTCAATGGGTTGAATTCCTTGTATGGAATGAATGAAAGTCCAAGAAGTGACATGTAAGCTATAAATTGAAAATTGAACTGTTTGTACAAGACCAAGTTTTGCCTGACTTCGTGGCTTTTTTTTACTTAATGGATAAACTGAGTCTTATTTCTCTTAAATAATTTCAATGTTTTCAAAACAAGACCGGGTTGACCCGGATCCGACTTTAAAATTAATATGGTCTAATATATAAAGCCGGATTTTAATAAAACCGAAATTGAACCGGCAATCCGGGTGATCGGACTGGTGACTCGGCCGGGTTATCAACCCGGTTTTTCACATAATATTTTTTTAATTCTTATTTTATTTTATAATATTTGAGGGTTATAATGTAAAATTATAAAATTAAGGAAAAGAGAGACTAAGGAAATATTTTTATGTTTCTTTATTTAATAAATTTCTCAGTTGTTTATTTCCTCATTGAATATTTTTATGTTTTTTAATTAATTTTGTACTAATTAATTTTATACTAATTAATTTTTTTATTATTTGATGTATTTTCACATTTTTAATGTGGTCTATTTCAATATTTATTTTATATAAAATACTTGCTTAAAATTTTAAAAGTCATGTTTTTGTTTTTGTATTTTTTATTCTTCAATATTTGATTTTTTAATTTTATATAACTAAAATTTAGATTATTTTTAATAAAAATTGTTGACACCGGTTCAATCTTGATTCAACCCTGATAAACTTTTCGACTCTTGATCTCTAATTTTTATTGGGTCGATGTATGATTCGGCTCTAAGAACCTTGCATAATTCTTATCATCTCTTTAATTCTTTGGTCTTTTTAGGCGTGTGGAAATATCTTATATTTATTTATTTATTTATTTTTTTATTTTTATGCACATATTATTAGAATATATCTGATTCCAAGATAATGTCTTTGACCACATGAGAAACGCCCAGACAAGGTGAAGCTCTCAAATTTCCTTTTCTCTTACCTTTTTGATCATTTTATCATGTGCGTGATCAAGCATTAAAAAGCCATGGTTTTTTTTATATGAATGCTTTTGGGTAATAATTATTTTATTGAAAATTAAGCTCAAAAAACTTTAAAAGAAAATACAAAAATAAAATAAACCATATTTTGGTCATTGAACAAAGTGAGTCAAACTAAATAATTTCTCATATTGGGATAGGAAAATACAATATACGTACATATATTACTTCTAATTTTTCTTTTTAATATTTAAAGCCCAAGCTGCCAATAAATTAAAAGGGAATTATATATTATTTATTTTATGATTTCAAATAAAAATATATTTGTTTGGACCCTAAAGTTGTCCTTTCAAATTCATCTATTAATTCATAAGAAAACTAATGTATCTTACATATGCCACATCTTTTTGAGTTGACTGCCTCTATAACAAAAAAATTTATGTAATTCATAAATCAAAATAAATATATTATTATTTTAAAAAATTAAATTAAATAATGACCCTACCGAAGAAGGACGGCGCACTTCAACTTTTTTAAAACTCATAATGCATATAGGCATTAAAAGTCACATAAATTTGTGGATAAACTTTTGCGCTCATGTGAACCCTTTGATAGATGTATGTCCTTTTGTGCTATTTATATTTAGCACGCATGGACGGAGATTACTTGAGAAACGTTCATTCTTTGACAAATATGAAATTAGCATGTCTACTGTGTCTTCATTCTTTGAGAGTGAAAACACAATAGACTAGCTTCAGCTTACACTCAAAAATTGTTTATTTTAATTAAATAAATCTTGCTTTGAACGTATAATTTTGAGTTTTAATATCTACATTATTTACTTTTCAACCATACATTAGTAGAAAGTTAAACTTTTGATTTCTCAAATAGGAGTAAACTACTTTAACTACTCGATCATTATGACAGTGGCAAAGTGAATAAAATTCATTGTATTGAAAAATTAAAGTAAAAAAATAAAATAAAATAATTCGTTTCAATTATTGAGACAAGAGGAATATGTTTTCTTGAGTTTCATATATAACCGGGCCTGGAGATGGGGACAAGTGGGGTGGCCTCCCCTTTTCAATTATTGAGACAAGAGGAATACGTTTTCTTGAGTTTCATATATAGCAAGGGGCAGGGGGAGATGAGGACAAGTGGGGCGGCCCCCTTTCGTCGGCGCAGGGCGGCCCACTCCCCCTCTCTGTACTTTTACCTCTCTCTCTTTTTAATTTTCTTTTTTCCAAAAAACATCATTTTATTTTTAGAAATTAATACCTATCATTTAAAACATAATAATTTTTAAAAAATACCTATAAAAATTTATTATTAAATCTATTGATATTTTATAAATGCTTTTATGTACTATATTTTTTTTAAAATCTATATTTTATTTTTTTATAATTTTTTTAAGATAAGAGGTTAGACCACTAAAAACACAGGGACTTGTATAAAACTCGGCAAAATAAGTGGTGGCAAAGTCCGTGCACATTTTGGTAGTATTTGCACTTCGTGATTTGAACAAGTGAAGGGTTCTAATTGGTTCCAATTACAAGTAGACCACTTAATTGTTGGTTTTAGTTTTTACAAATTAGTTTATATAATATATAAAATTATATTATTAGCAAAGTTTTTTAAAAATTTATTGTTTGACACCTATTTTTTTATAAACTAAACTATACATTAACATAGAAATAAATTTTAAAAAAATTATATTTTTTTATTAATTTTTTTTTGCTATTCGCCCCAGTGTCCTATAATTTCTGGCTCCGCCACTGTATATAGCTACTAATATATGACTAACATGGATTTAAATATTATTTTTTTTTAATGCTAGAGTGAACAAAGGAGCTTACTGGAAATGATACTAATGTGTCATGCAACTTAATTTTTATTTTCTTTTATTTTTAACTTTAGTTGTTTTTCTGGAATATTGATACACTGCGACTTTGAAATCTCCGATATGTAATAATACAATATATAAGATTTAAATTCACCTCACCCATAGTCTGAATATTAATTAGTTTATTATTTGCAATAGTTTAAATTTTGAGTGGAGGTTTGAAAATTAAAACCGTAAATTTAAACGTTATTTGCCACTTGGTTCAATGTTTCTAACACCAAAAGAGCCTTAAGGCTTAAATGAAAAAGAATGGTGTTTGATTTTTAATGTTTCAAAAGATGAATAGCATGAAAAAAAAGGATTTATTTGTTATTTAGCATGTCAAACACCAAAAACACCAAATAACTTTGAAAATCATTAAAAAAGAATAAATATTTTTACATAGTTAGCACCTTTTCATTAATTGAGCAAGTGATTTGATGACGCTAGTTATTTTACTCCTATTAAAAAAATTACGTTTATTTAAATAAAAAAATCTTTTTAAATATATTTTTGTAATTATAATGTGGCGCACCATATCAATAAAAAAATTGTGGCTCTCAGCCAAATTTTCTTAAATTGAATATATTTCCTTTTTCTTCTTATACAAACTCGCTCACAAACACACAAACAAAAGAGAGATTTTAAAAGCAGGGGAAATAATAGATTTTATATATAGATTGTTTGATGTGATGACACTAAACAAATTAAAGACTGCAAACGAAAAATCTTATAAAGCATCTATTTAGTTAAGTTTAGCTATATATTTGCCAACATGAACTAAATGAAAAATGAATGCATTGTTTTGACAATATGATGGCGAGTTTGACTTGTTTTGTAATTATAACATTAATAATTATGATGTTACACGTTAATAAAACATGTTTGAGTTTTTTAAAATAAAGTTGGCAAGCCACAGCCTCCTATAAAGGTAGAACAAGATGGTGGTAACATTAGTTGAATGTAAACGATAAATTTAAAAAATAAAGGTGGCATGTGTAGATTATTTTATTTTATTTTTTTTAAAAAAATTTAATCATTGTCATCTACTTCTCTCCTTCCATATTTTAATTCTTTTGCCCATTATATTACAGCAAAATTGACTTTTTGCCATGAATGATTTCTCTCACAAAACCTTATTTACAACATTGAAAAGCTTCTTCAGATGTTTTAACTGTTTTACTCAAAATTTTACAACAAATTAACATTTTGTGATGAATAATTTTCTCGCAAAAATTTATTTGTTCTTAGAAGAAAGATTTTGTATGATATATTGCCCTCTAGCACAAACTTTTGTTACAAAAAATTCATTTCTACTGGCTCTTGTAAATATGGTGTTTGCAATAAATAAAAACTTTCAAAAAAAAAAAAACTTGTAGATAAATTATAGTTACTATTTGCAATTTCCTCACAAATGTTATAGTCTTCTTACAAAAATAAATAAAACTAAACTATTATTTGAGGAAATTTTTTCATAAAAATGGTAATCTTATTTGACTAATTATGTGGGTAAACTTCATTGCAAACAAATTAATGACAATTCATAATAGTTTTGTGATGACAATCGCCCAATCAAATAATTAATTTATAAAAAAATTAATTTTGAAATTATATGTATTTTCATAAAAATGTGTGTAATACACCAACTTTAGATTTAAAAATTAACACATTTGCAATACATTTCACACATACTATATTCACAAACTAACGCAAATTTATGGACTTATATCAAACTAATTTCAATAAGAATGTTATCAGGAATGTTATCATCAATTGGCTTAAATAGACAAGAATCATAATCCTGAAGTAAAATTTTTAAAAAGTTCATTTAAAAACCATCAACCCAGTGGACATTCGTCACCATTATTATCATCAATCTCGAAGCTAGCGCTATCTTCTTCCTCCGCCACTTCATCCGTCTTATCATTAAAACCATAATCATTGTCATAATCAATTTTATTAATTACTCAAAGTATATATTAAAAAATATCAAAATTATAGATGAATATACCTCATTCAAATTATGATGTTTAAATAGAAATACTAACAACTAAAAACTGTTAGGTGCTGTTTGGTTGCCAGCAACTAAGTGCAAGTAGATGTAATGTAAGTATTTTTACATGTAAATAGAACTTTAAAGGTGTTTAGTTAGGTGTAAAAAGTAATTTTATGCAAAACATTTTACAGCAAAGTACAACTTTTGCTGTATTTTCACTTACAGCCATTAGCCAATGGCTGTAAGTGAAAATACAGTAAAAAGTTGCAATAAAGTCACCACCTTCCTCTTCTCTTTACTCTTTCTTCACAGAAACTTCATCTTTTTCACACTTTCTTGTGGAAACTGAAATCCAAATCACACCTCGCCGGAGCATGTTGCTGGAGCACAGAGCACGGAGCACGGCATGCATCTCTTGAATTTTTAGGGCAATGTCGCTGGACAACGGCCCACATCTCTAGACGGTATCTCCTCTCTCCATTCTTGGATCCAGCCGTTTCATTCTTCTCCTTGTTTTTTATTTTTTTTATTTGCATTTTTTATGAGTTTTGTTGAGATTTTGTTGTTTGTTTTTGTGTTTGTTGATAATTTCTTTAAGGTTGTTTTGGTCTTGATCTGTTGCTTTTGAGTCTACCTTTTGTTGAGTTATTGTTAAAGATTCAGTTATTTGATTTGCCTCTGTTTTAGGTCATCCCACTCAGAAGCTTGACAAGGATAGAGGAAAAGTTTTAATTTGCAACTAATTTAGATATTTGTGGTTGATTCTTAACATGATTTTTTTTTTTATTAGTTGTATCTGAATTATAGAGATTGGTGTAATACAAGTCTCCATGATAAAAAGAGAATGTTCAAGGCAACTGTCTATGAATGGAATTGTATTTATAGATGCTTTTATAGATGCTTTTATTTTTACTATCTGTGAATGATAATTAATTCTTCATTGAATCTTGTTGCTAATGTGGCAACACCAAAATGTTAATTAATTCTGGTAAACATCTTTGCGATGCATCATGCATATCACCGCTATTAAATTTGGTTAAGGAAGATTGTAAATAAAGCTGGTATATTTATTAACAATAGATCATAGCAATTCACTAGGTTGAGGAACCAGTCTAGTCTACGAAATGGGAAAAAAAAATAGAGGGTGGGAACACCATTAGAGATTTAGAAACATTAATTGGTCTGAATGGTAATTAATGTCATATGCCTCCATTGATGGGGAACTTGGCTTGAATGGTAATTAATCTCATATTATATTTTTTATCTTAGAATTCAACTAGAAAAATTTGTGTATAATTCAAAACTAAATTATATAATTTTTCTTCTATTAGCCGCACCCATTTTTTACTATGTGTGCTATTTTACTCTGTTAGCCACACCCTTTTTTTTAAATTTTAATTTAATATATGCCTTATAGATGCATTCAAATTGTGAGAGTGTGCATGCTACAGTTGCAACGGTCTTATTTATCACTATTTTTGCTTCAATGTGTTATAAGCAAAGAAGAGGACTCAATTTATCATTAAAGCTTTATTATAATAGAGATGAACAACGGATAAATTATATGCAAGAATAGTACATGGATCGGACGAGATTAGTATATCGATGTTGAGTGTTGAAGAACAAGTAGCTATGTTTCTTCATATTGTTGGGCATAATGTGAGGAATAGTGTTATTAGAGTTAATTTATTAAGCTCTGGAGAAATTGTTAGCCGATATTTCAACCATGTTTTACATGCTATTGGAGAACTTCGAGGTGAACTAATTCAACAATCTAGCACAACAACTAGTTCACTCATCACATAAGATCCAAGATTCACGCCATATTTTATGGTAACTATTAGAGGATTAATTATAGTTAAATTCCTAATCAAACATTGACTAATATTATTAACAAATTTGTTAATATAGGATTGCATTGGAGCGCTAGATGGTACTCATATCCATGCATCGGTTCCAAATGATATTGTAGCCCGTTTCCGTAGAAGAAATCCCTATCACACTCAAAATGTATTAGCCGCTGTTGATTTTGAATTAAAATTTACATATGTATTAGCCGGTTGGGAGTGTTCCGCACACAATGCACTTGTCTTTCAGAATGCTTTGGAAAGAGAAGATGGATTTGTAATACCCGAAGGTATTATATCACTCTATAAAATGTTAAAAGTATTTAATTTGGTGCAATTATACAAGAAAGACCTTGTAACCATTTTCTTATAGGGAAATACTGTCTCACTCTACAAGGGGGGAAGGGGGGGGGGGGGGGGGGGGGGGGGGGGGTTATTTCACCATTTCGTGGCGTTCGATATCATCTTAAAGAATTTAGTGCATGTACACCATCAAACATGAAAGAATTATTCAATTATAGACATTCTTCATTACACACTTCGGTGGAACGAGCTTTTGGAGCTTTGAAAAATTGTTTCAAATTTTAACATCAAGACCAATTTTCTCTTTTAACACCCAAGTTGATATTTTCATCGCTTGTTGTATTCTACATAATTATATTTTACGAAGAGGTCAAGACATTTATATACCAAACCTTGAAGAATGGGAACCAAATGTGCATGAGGTGAGAACACAATCTCAAGTTCGAGAATAAACTAGAGAATGGCTAGTAGTTCAAGAAGCAATCATGAATGATATGTGGAGTAACATGTAAAAAGCTTCCCATGTTTTATGTGTTTTTTTAATTATAATTTTTTTGTGTCTTTTGAAGAGATTATATAACATATCTTCAAATTTTGTTATTTCTTATAGAAAACAAATCAAGTAATGAAACTTTTTCTTATAGCATAAATTTTTTTTGACCTTGCTTTCAATAATGGGGATATGGTGTATTTTGTAATTTATTGAATACCCTTGTGTGTGAAATAATTACTATAATGTTAATTATGATGCTTAGTAGATGGATTTTGAAGATATGACACCAGAGAATCATGATTTTGTTGGAAGGAAGACGTCAACTAATTTTCGATGGACACCCATGATGACCTCGTTTATGTTGACATCTCTAGTTAAGCAAGCAAACCTTGGGCTTAAGTCTGGCAAAAGGTTTAATGATTTTGATGAGGTTGGACAAACCTAAGGGTTTAATGATTTTGATGAGGTTGGACAAAGTCAATCTCCTATTAACGACGTACCGACAAGTTCTAGCTCCAAGGCTAAGGAAGGTAAAAAACGAGCAAAACGAAATCATGCGAGATGTTAAGTATAAGTTCGGTAGGATTGCAAATGCACTAGAGGTGGATAAGAGTAAATTTATTAGCAAAGACTTATTTGATGAAATCATGACTTTGAGTGATCATTATACTGAACATGATCTTGGATGAGCATATGATTATTTGCTTCAAAATCTCCCTTTAGCAAATGGGTTCATGAACAAAACACATTCCTTTCGGTGCATTTGGATGGATGATTTTCTTGATCAAGCAAGGGATGGTTGTCGAGCTTGAGTTGTTATAACAATGTGGTGACATGTACAATGTGGTATTTTTTTTGGCATAATGTTGTGACATGAACAATGTGGTATTTTTTTTTTCATGTTTGGACAATTGTGATGTTGTATTTTTTTCTTGTTTGGACAAATGTGTTGTATTTGGACAATGTGATATTTGGACAAGTGTGATTTTGTATTTTAATTTGATGTCTGGACAAGTATCATGTTAGTTTTATTTTTGGTTGGAAAGTGTCATGTTGAACTATGAATGTTAAATGCTATATTTTTAATGGTATTAAATGATTGTTGATCATGAATGTTAAATGTTGAATATTTTATTTGAATGACTATGGTAGCAAGATTAAGGATAGTTGCTGGTACTCCATAACAGAATGATGTTGTTCAATGGATGAATTAGACACTTCTTAAAAAGACTCAATGTATGCTTTCAAATGTAGTTTTGGGTAAGGAGTTTTGGAGACATAGAGAAACGAAGGCATAAAAATAGAGAAACAGAGACTAGGGATTTCATATCCACATTGCTACAAAAAAGAGAATACATATAAGAGGTTTTATATGCTAATATATCCTTATATATTAACATAATACTAATATATGCTAATATATCCAGATATACTAATATAGCAATGCTAATACATCCATATATACTAACATAATTCTAATATATGCTAATATATCCATATATACTAACATAATAATAATATATGCTAATACATATTATTAAAAAGCTAGGTTCCACTTATATATATATATATATATAACATAAGTTTAAAAAAAAACAAGTGGCCGTCCAAGGACCACACTTAGGTTTGCTTATGTTAGTTACATGGGTTTTGTTGTATTTTAAATATAAATAATTATTCTATTTGAATAATATTAACAAGTTATAATTAAATTTATATTTCTTAAGATAAAACTAAAGAAATCAATGAAAGCAAAACTTAAGGATTGAAATTTGAGTAGAGCATATTCAGAGCTAATTGCATGATTTAATGACATTTAATAAATCTTAAATTGTAAATCTCACTACAAGAAACACAATCTTGTGTGAGCAACTTTTTAAATATAAATAAATCTTTTTTACGACGAAAAACATATCTTCTTAAAAACTTGATTTTTTTTTTTTTTTTTTTTTTTTTTTTTTTTTTTTGTGATCAATTTCTATGTCGGCTCTTAATACCCTCACAAATAAATCTCTTTTGTAATAAACCGCTACTCTCCCCAAATTCCATTTTGTCTTGTTAAACTATGAAACATGAAAAGCGGTTGATTATAACCTCCTATCCTCCATCCATTAGATTTGGACCTAGTTACTCATCACTATTTATTGATTTGTTTATTTTAAATCACAATTAAATCATATAATCCTGCTTTCATTATTTTTCTATGTTATTTAGTTGAAATTGTATATATGACAATGACAAATTAAAGACAAAAAAAAAAAACAATTTAAAAATGTAAACTCCTTCTAAAGTTACTTTTGTATAAGAACATGAGCCCTCTTGGATGGCCTCAATTATCTCATGACATGCACCAATTATCAACCAAAGTAACAACTAACTATGGCCCTTCTTCTATTATGTTCTTCATGCTATCAATGATTAAAGCTAATAAGGCCTCTCTCTCTCTGCCTCACTATTTCCTTTCTCTTATTTTAGTATGACCACAAATAAAGTTTCTCCTTAAATGCTTTGATACTCATCCAAATGGTGAGCTTCTTCTCTCCCTACCATGCTATTTCCTTTCTCTTGTTTCAGTATGATCAACTTGTTAATGTCTGTTTCCTTGTCAAATAACTATTGTCTTTTCTTTCCTTAGATTTGTTTTTTTTAATTATTTGCATCACTTGATGATTTGGGTTTGACTTGTGTATTTTTTTTCTTACTCTAATCCTTACTTGATTTCTATAAATGCTCAAGTGCACCTAAGCTCTTTTTTTCTTGGACAAAGCTTTCTACTGCCATTTTTTTAATAAATTTTAATTAAATAAAAAACTAATTAAGAAGAAGAAGAAGAAATTCATAAGTAATTGTAGATGATGGTTTTAGGTAATGGATTAGAATAACCTATCAATAGACTTGAGATCAAGTGATTACTGTTTTTAAATACTATTTTAGTTGTTAATTAAGTTTAATTAACTTAATTAAAAACTAAAAATTAAATGGTGGAACTGGAGTTCAGATTAAGGTATATAAGATCATACATTGGAACTTAGAATATGATACAAATATCATGTTGAATTCATGGGTGATTACATTAGAAAGGTAGTTAGAAAGTATTTAGGATGATTAAACGTAGATTAGCTCATGTAAGCAGTAACAATAGGGGCAGTTGATGTGGGGTGAAAATGTTTATAAAATAATTAAGATTGAGAAGGATTGATTTAAGATTTAGTAAAATAATAGGAGTGGAGAAAACTTTAGAGTGTCTAAATTGGGCAACAAGGAAGCTAAAAAGGCATGAGTGAGGCGAAATGTGATGCTTATGATACGTTATTTACTACATTCGATACAAAAAAGGTAGAAAAAGATTTTTATCGGTTAGCTAAGGCAAGACAATGGAAAAAAAGGCATTTAAGGAGCTTTAGGTGTGTAAAAGATGAAAACAATAAAGTTATAGTTAAATATAGTGAGATTAAGAAAAAATGGAGAAGATATTTTTGCAAGTTGTTTAATATGTAGTAAGACTAAGGCTATTAATAGAATTAAGTATGTTAGGGATAGTAAAGTTGGTAAAATTAAGTATATTTGTTTAATGTAGTCATTTTCCTAGATGCTATTACAATAGAACTTTGGAAGTCCTTAGGAGATGAAGGGATATCATGGTTGACTACATTATTTAATAGGATACTGCATTCTAGGAAAATACCATATGAATGAAAAAAGAGTATTTTAATAAACCATCTTAAGAATAAAAGTGGCAACCAATACTGCAATAACTATCATGAAGCTAAAATTATGAGTCATACTGTGAAGCTTTGGGAAAGAAAAAGTGAGCAAAGGTTAAGATAGGAGCTAAACAAGTGTTTCTTTAAATCATTGGTTTGATGCTTAGATCCTCAACTATAGAAGCAATTTACATATTAAGATAGTTGATAGTGAAATATAGGGATATAAAAAATATTTGCATATAATTTTTATTAATCTTGAAAAAACATACTATAAGGTACCTGGGAAGGTCCTTGGTGGGTTTTAGAAAAGAAGGATATTTCTACTAGTACATAAACCTAATAAGAACATATGTATGATAGCTCTATCACTAGCATTAGAACCATAGGGGGAGAGGAACTAGAGAATTCCCTATTACTATAGGCCTACATCAATGTTCATCATTAAGTCTTTATCTATTTGCTTTAGTTTTGAATGAAATGACTAATCATATTCAAGATTATATCACTTACTATATGACTATTGTCAATGATGTGGTCATATACTTAATGGAAATCTAAAAATTGTGAAGTTAAAATTGGAGATGGGGAGGAGAACCACTTTGTAAACTAAGGATTTCAAGTTAAGTAGGGTAACGACGAAATATCTAAAACATACTTAAAGTTAAAAACTGATAGAAACGAGGGAAATGAGAGGATGGATGATACTAAGATTATCACAACTAGAAGTTTTGGTGCTTAGGCTTTATAATAAAATATGATAGGAAATTTAGAAGATGTTATAAATTGGATTAAGGCAAGTTGGACAAAATGGAGAGGAGCTTCATGAGTTTTATATAATGGAAGAAGATATCTTAGATTGAAAGGTAAGTTTTATAGAATGTTTGATAGGCTAGTATGAGTTAGAATATTTGGTAGTTAAGAAATAACATACTCAAAGGATAAGCATGACTAACATGAGAATGTTGAGATGGATGTAAGGCATTACAAGGAATGACGTATTAAGAAATAAATTTATTTGAAATAGATTGGAAGTAGCACCTATTACTGATAAGTTACGAGAGAATCGATTAAAATAGTTTAGGCATGTCTAGATGATTAGTAGATGGCCATAAAAATGATAGAAGCTTTTTAAATGGAAGGTCATATAGAAGGGGTAAATCTAATAGTGTTTAGCAGAAACTTCATGAGATAATATGTTTTAGTTTGGGTTATTTATTTTTTAGCCCTTGACAAAGCAATGTTGAATGAAAGGATTCATATAACATATCCCAAATAGTTGGGACAAACAACTTGTTGTTATTATTGTTATTGTTTATTGAATTTAATTCAGTAAGCATTAAGTGGGGGTTGCAAGTGAATATGCAGTGAAGTGGGCATATAAATTTGGGCAATACCATAGTAGAGTAGGTCGGTCATTGAATAGTCAATAAAGGGTTTTATTAAAAAAAATTGATGTATGATTTTTATGAGATTGGATCATTATTTGTGTGCTTGTGTTAAAAAAAAAAAATCATGTTTAGGTGTATATCACATACCTTTGTATATTATTAACTACTTTATTGCTTATATATTTATGAAATAAATTATATCTTTAATTTGAACTTTTAGAATTATTGTTTTATGTGAGAAAAAATAAAATCATTTTTAAGGATTAAATTTTTAACAATAACAATTTAACCTTTATTTATTATTGTTATTTCTCATTTACCTTATAACTATGCTTATTTAGGTAAGAAATTACATATTAATGTGAATGAAATATAGTATATAGCCAGTGGTTCTATTTCCTTCCAATCTTTCATTGTAGTTGTAAAAGTGTCATACTCATTCATAAGCTTTGTTCACCAAAGGAAACAAAGATCATGGCACAAACATTTATGTTTAGTTGAGGTCGATGATTGATGATTGGAAGAATCTATGGGAATGAAAGGTTCAAATATATGGCTCTTCACTAACAAAGATCTTTCAAGTGAAAGCCTCATTAATGTGAAGCATCAATGATCTTCTTGCCTATACCTATGTTTTTTGTTAGAGTACAAAAGAAAATTTGGCATACCTTGTTAACTACCATAGGTTACATTTTGGCTTTAGAATATTGTACATATATCATCATCATTTTTTTTTTCCCATTAGATCACAAGGAGCCTAAACAAAAGGTACAATTTGATAGGTGCAAAGAAATGAGAGAAATACCAATATATTAAATAAGTGATAGTATCCCGAAACAATCAAATGAAGCCTATAGCATTTGGAAAACTAGAAAGAATGAAGAAAATTTGTTGGTCATAACAAAGTTCATAATTTGAAGAAGTATAGTGTATATATAGATATATTAGCTAATGTTTTGGAGAAGCCACATACTACCATATTATTTGAATGCAATGCATATTAAGAAAAATACTTTAGATATGCATTTGAGACAATCATGAATATTGAAGGTACAAAAGATAAATGCTCTTCTAGATTTACAAGAAATGAGGTTTTCTTCTTCTTCTTTTTTTTTTTTTTGAAGGAAGTTAGTTGTCATTCAAAGTTGTTCTTCAAATAGTACAAATAGAAAAGGAAAGAAGAAGGGTCACTTCTTCTGAATCAAAGAAGAAAGGTTAAGAGCTTTTGCAAAAAAAATGGGTTGCGTTGTTGGCCATTCACCTAACATGTTTTAAGCTTGGTCTATGTGAAAGAAGGAAGGAGTACAAGACAATCACAAAGAACAATTGAGAGTAGGGATCTTGCTGGAAGGTGTAGCGTTAAGCTTAGATATCACTACCAAGGAGTCTTATTATGCAATAACTTGATCAAAGTTGTTTTGAAGTAACTAGAGGAGTGTTTCCTTACATGAAAGGGCTTCAGCTAATGTTAGGTTGGCTGTGATGTTGAGAGAACCTTGTGGCATGCTAAAACGCTCCTAGTTTGTCTCTAATGATAGCTCTAAAAGTTGATAGAGATTAGTTTGATGTAAATCTTGCATCAAAGTTGCATTTGAGGTGGGCGGGGTATAGAGTGTATCATTGTAGTTGAGGAGATGCGGCTTTGCATGAAGGTTGGAGATGTTATTGTGCTTGATTTCATTGGATTAAAAGTTGTATAGCACGTTGGAGTTGTGTAGTTGGGGAAAGATGCTTAATGCTCCGTATGGTAGCATTTCTGTTATTCTAAATTATCCACCAAATCATTGCAACTCTTGACCATTCTTTAATTGATGTTTAAGGGATCAAGGAGTCCAAGTACAAAATTCAGCAGCAACTGGCTCCATGATGGCTATTAAACTAGCACCCTTATTTTTCTGGTGCAAGGGCAGTCAACTAAGTCATATATGGTTGACGACATCCTAGCATTACACATTGGGTAGTGGGTCTCTTGGATGATGCTCCCGTGATTCATATTGGTGCAAGTTGGCAAGATATCATTATGAGCTCACTATAGAAAATTATGAACTTCTAGTGAAATTGCTAAGTTCTAACAATCATGCCAAATGTTGGAAGGTCAATGGTTTAAGCTTTAGCGTAAGCTAATAACCACTCTTTACTAAGTATTGTCCAGACTCTGTGAGCTTCCATACTATATGATCAAATATGGGTTGGATGGAGAGCAAGATTTGTTAGATGGCATTCACATCTCTTTTCTCAAATCGAACTTGGAGTAGGTCAATGTTCCATCTTTTCATGTTGGTAAGATAAGATCTTCATTAGGAATGTTTGCAATGCTTGTAGGGCATTATGGAATATGTAGCTAATGGTCTTATCATTCCTTCCTACAAGAGTTGCCTGGATACAAGGATGCTATTCCAAATGAAGCTAGGAGAGCGTCCTTTACCTACATGGATGAAGTTAATGGATGATAGTAGCTTACTTTTGTTCTAGCCACCAAAGAGTCAAGATATTAATTGATTCTCCAACCTTGTTTTCTTAGCATAGCATATCTAGATTAAAAAAGTGTAACTTGTGAAAATCCATGCCACCAAGGTCTCTTGGCCAACATAATCATTCCCATGAACACCAAGCTAAGCCCTTTGCTTGTGTTTTGCTCCACCAAAAAATGCTTAACAAAGATTCAAGCTTCTGACATGTGGATTTTGGGAGTAGTAAAACACCAAAGAAATAGACTAGGATTACTTGAGCTATTGACATCAACAAGATTTCTTTGCCTACATATGGAATAAATCTATTTTTCCAATTTTGCAATCTTCTCTAACTCTTATTAGTTATGAACCAGAAAGAATTGGTCTTGTTTCAGCCAAGAGATGTGGGAAGGCCAAAGTATCTGTCATGCTTGGCTACCATTGGGATGTTGAAGATAGTGCCAAAAAATTTTGAAGGTCAATGGGAGTGTTACTACTGAAGGAGAACACTAATTTAGTATAGTTGATCAATTGACTAAAGGCATTGAGGTCAAGATTTATGATATCAGGTCAAACTATATTATTTGATTGATCAATGATTCTTTAATTGTTCCCACCATGATTATGTTCTAGTCAATTTAATGATTATAAATTATTGTATTTGATTGATTGCATTCACATAATTATGTTTAGTTAAGGTGCATGCCATTATCATACATAAATTATTTGTTTTAAGCATGCAGAATAATAACACCAAATGTTATAAGTGAAATTCATATAGTTTTTAATAAGAAAAAAGGTCTATGGATTACCTATAGTCAATTTCCTGAATCAAAGCTAGAGATTCTTTTGTGCATGTTATTTATCTATGGGCCTCATTCATAAGAATTTTGGAAAGAAAAAAAATAAAGCAAGCTTTTTGATGAGTGCTCGTGTTATGATAATGCGAAGTGTTATTGTCTTACATTAAGCATTACTTTTATCAGATTTTATCATTTAATTGTGTGCATTTGTGTACTTTTTGCGCATTGTAGGTTTGTGGAGCTAGTTTGGAGGAAAAGAGTAAAGTTAGATCATGTTCGCCATTGTTGAGGAATTCTCAGACCAAGCAAGGAACAAGGCACGAGTCTATACTTGTGGATGTGTGCCAACCTCCTTTGGAGGGCACAAAGGCAGTCACATTCATAATAAGCCTAACTCGTGTAGCATAAGAGAACTTCGCCAATAAGGAGAATTGAAGCAATAGGCACGATCTACCGTTAATCGTAGAAAAATACTGTAATAAGTTACTGTTCACTATTTGCCAAAATTCAGCAAAACAGAGACTTCACAGGGCGTGTGGAAATTCCACACGGCTGTGTGAAATCCCGATTCAGCAGATTTGAAGCCGCGACTCAACAGTATTTAAAGGCGTTTTGGAGACTTTTTCTGGATCTTTTGGCATATCTTTTCTCCTATCTTTTGGAGGGTTGCGGCTAGAGTTTGAAGAGGACCTTGTGGAGGATCGAAGCGCGCCATCGGCATCGACATCGACGTCCGGCGGCCGCACAAGACCACGGCCACACTCTACACAAGAGGGTTTTCATCTATGCTTTTGATTTGTGCTTATTCTCATAGTTTGATGGATTTGTATAGCTCCATGAGGAGCTAAACCCCTTGTGGGTATTCGGACTTGTAAACCCTAGGATGATTATGTTTCTATGACATGTTGTTATGCTTTTCTTTATTGATGAATAAAATTGAGTTTCAATCTTAATTACATCTTGTATTGATTTTCCTTTAGCCGTGACACTAGGGTTGAGAATCATCTAGGTTATCCTTTGGAGGTGTGACAACTCCTATAGGGTTAGACTACTTGAGATTGGAGAGGGTTGAGAAGGTGAGTCGTGAGGTAGCGAAACGTTCCCTTTCCCCTACGATGTGATTTTCTCTACCTCCATGTTCCACGAGTTCTTAGCGGTCGAAATAGAGTGAAGTGCTAGGAGATTAACTCCCCTGGGACTTAGTTGCGCTAGCAACAGAGTGAAGGGTTGTAGTGAATCCTAGTAATGGGGCTTAATTGAGACTAGGGTTCTTTTATCTGGACCAAAGGGTTAGAGCTATTCATAAGAACAGGGCTAATCACTAGGAATCCCTAAAATTTAAAGCAATCCCGCATAGTGTGAGGTTTAGGAAGATGGACACCCCTAGGACTTAGTTGACAGGTCAACAAGAATTAAGGGTCGTTGTGAAACCTAATGCCGGGGCATAATGATTGGGATTAGTTACGGTTGACCTTAGGTTTGGGACCGTGTATTTAAGGATATCCTCGACTCATTAAACATCAATAGGAGAGTATAATAGCATTGTCATGCACTAGAAGCATAAATCCTAGGGGTAGCTTGTCTGGGTACCCTATTTCACTCATTGATTGTCTTTCTCTTATCACTCTTGCTTGCACTCTCTTACCTTCCATATTTCTCTTTATTTTCTTCTTGTTTTCGATTACCTTTGCACACACACAATTGACCTTGCTCTCGTTTTCCATATTTCGCATTAGTTAAATAGCAATTGCTTGTATCTTTGATCCCCACTCCCTGTGGATTCGACTACCCTCTCACCAAGGTACTATTATTACTTCGACAAGCCCGTGCACTTGCGGTACACACATGCAAGGGGTGTGTCACTTTTATAAATTCAATCACGTGTCATTATGCAAATTAAATGTCACACATAACACAATCACTTTCAAGATACACAACAAATGGGAAGAAGAATATAAGACTTTTCCCATAGACATTAGTACAAATGTTTCAAGAGAAATGATTGATGAATGGATGGTTAGTAAGTGGTAGGTAATTAATGAATGAATTTTAAAAAGACTTATTTTATGTATCATTAATTGTGATTACATGTGTATGATATTATTCAATAGGTGTATGTGGTTAAAAAGTGATGTAAATATAAATTATATATACTATAGGAAGTGTTTAAGAAGTAAAGCAATGATACTTTATAAATTATATTTAGAATATGATTCAAAATTGTGTTTTACTGAAATGATTGTGATTATTATTGCCTCACAATGGTTATAGGAAAAAAAAGCATTCTTTATAATTTATATTTAGAATGTGATCAAAATTGTGATCTTGGTCCAATTGAATGTTTTAAAAAATTCCATACAAGGAAAGATGGTGAAAAATTCTCTAGTGGGAAAGCCATGGATCTGTATGTAATACATCTTATCTTTATGATTTTTCATCAATTTCATATAAATATAAATAATGTGACAAAACTTATTTGAAAAAACAAATGGAATCTATAAGATCAAATGCATCATCTCAAGGGTCAATAGCAAATGAATGGGATATTTGTTAATTAGTTAAGAGTAAACTAACCTGTAGTCAAATTCTTAGGTTAGACCTAGGTATTAAAAATACACAGGTGTATGGTGAGAGATGTAGAGAACGTTAAATCAAAAGGATAAAAAGTAATGAGAGGAATGCTCCAAAGAAATTGAAAGTGGAGACTTGGAGTTATGATAACAAGTTTTATCTTTATCTTGAATATCAACAATAGCACTTTCAATGACTCTTGGAATATGTTTCAATTTTAATCTTTTTAATAATAAATTAATTCTATAAGAAGCATCATGAATATTGGGGGACTTAAAGATTTTTTTTATTGTTTTCAACACTAAATTATTGTGCATATACCCTTGATTATTTTTATTTACTTTATTAAGTTGGGTTGTTTTAATACATGAATCTTAGTAGTGAGACCCTCTACAGTAGTCTAACATCCAATATAATGTTTTAATTGATACCTACCCTATTTTGATCTAACTTAAATATGTATCCCGAATAGATCTACCCGATTCTTTATTGGAGATTAGAAAATGTATAAAAAAAAATTGCCAATTATAGTATTAAATTTAATTATGTATATTTTGTGGTCACTATATCCATCATTATCTAACAAACATATTATCAATGATTAAAGGATATGAACTTTGTGATGGCTACTAATGTCACTAATTAATTACACAATTCAAATAGTATTTTCTCCATATATTTCATTCATTAAGTCGAAAGCCTTTTAAGCTAGTTATATTTGGAACAATAGAACTCCAACTCTTTAATATTAATAATTAGCAAACTCTAATTGAACCTTACTATTTTTTTTAGAGCTTGTGATCCGAATTCGATTTAACTCAACTCAAAAAGCTTCTGATGTGACTTATATGATTATTTGATTATCAGAAATTTTTGGGGATTTGTGTTGGTAGTGTAGCCCCTACGGTTTAACCTATTTAGAGAATCCAGACAATCAAATTGAGGTTAAAAAATAGTAGAATTAAACAACAGTCTAAATTAAGTTCACACTAATCTGACGTACCCTATTTGATTACTTTTAGGATTTTATTTTGATTATGTAATAACTTTAGTAAATCGTGCTACCACTAGTGTACTTAATTTTCAATATATTGCAATAATCTTCTTCTCTTTGGCCTGTAGTTTATCCCAATTTTATGTTTCCAATGTAAATTTGTGTGTTCCTTTTTTTATTATTTTTTGTTTATTATCATTTGTTATTTCTTTCAAACTAATATCATAGCTAGTGCTCCAACTTTAATCTTTATAATAGCTAGTATAGAATATGACATCCGCATGTTAGATTGCAATACTAAATTTTCACTATGGTAAGCCAAGTGCTTGTTGTGCGTAAGTAGTCCTATTTAGATGATGCACTATTAGACATTGATCTATGACCTTATCATTATCATTAGAGAAGAAGCAATGTAGAGATTGAAAGAATTTGTCTTGGATTCATTTGAATCTATCGAAACAAATATTGCATGACATCTTGAAAAAAACCATAATTTCACTATGGTTGAAACTAGAGAATTTATGCATAACAAACCACTTGACATGTTAGGTGTTTAGAAGAAAGATGAGGGAAGAGAAGACAACGTCGAGAGAGATATCTCAAAGGGAATCAAAAACTTTATTCATCAAAAGAGTAGAATGTTTAAATAAAATACAAAGAAACCTAACCCTTACTAGAAAATATAAAAGTATGCTAATATAACCCTAACATACTTTCTAATTAAAGTGAGATAAATGAAAAACATAATAACTATTGCATATATAACCCCGAGATATTTACTAATTAAGGTGAGATAGAAGCATACATAATAATCTCCACCTTGATTCGCAATATCACGCTAAACACAAAAGTAAAGCAAACTGAAACCAACTCTACACAATGGTTGAACTTTGTGATCGGTAAAGGCTTTGTGAGCATATCGTCAGAATTAATTACAGGGGAAATCTTCTTAATCTCTACTATGCCATTTGAAATAACACGTCGAACAAAATGGAATTTGGCATTAATGTGCTTGCTCTCATGATATATTTGGTCCTTCGCCA
The DNA here is from genome assembly GCA_020875875.1 of Dioscorea alata. Classification (NCBI taxonomy): domain Eukaryota; kingdom Viridiplantae; phylum Streptophyta; class Magnoliopsida; order Dioscoreales; family Dioscoreaceae; genus Dioscorea; species Dioscorea alata. The sequence goes on from CM037011.1 coordinate 3,265,028, forward strand.
AGTGGACAACTTAGAGGAACACTCACTCACTTAAGCACTCAAGAAAAGCAAACACAAACCACACAAGAAGAGACACAAGACGTTGGCAACCCAGTTCGGCATCCACTTGCCTACATCTTGGGGGTCATGCCAGGAGATCAACAATCTACTAAAAAGGGGTAAAAGATAGAAGAGTACAAAACACACTTGTCACTCTCTCACAATACAAGAATACTACCCTCTCTAGAGTGTCCGGTACCTCCCTACTCCCTCTTTCAAGAGTCGTACCCAAACCTAGACCAAGGTAGTATATATAAACGCCTCAATGTCCCAAATATAGCGCATACCCTTTTTAGAATCTCCGCGGCTTCTAACTTTAGAACCTTCCGAAATTAGATGTCGCAACTTATGTTGTAATATATGTTGCAACATAGCCCTGACTGCTGGCTTGGCTAATTTCTGGCTCCATTGCTAAGCGACCTCAAGACCTATCCTTAGTCCGAGTCGATGCAGTCCGATCACCTGATCCGAACCTACCAGCAACTAGCCTCCCTCTTCAGCTCCTCACCACACAGCCCCCTCGCAAGGGGCGCACGTCCTAAGTGCGTCTTCATGAAACTTGCCAAACTTAGTCTTCACTTCACCCAAGTTTGGTCTTCAAATCTTCAACAAAGATCTTTATTCAATCAGCTGAATCTTGCCAACAATAGGAACATCTTCAAACATACCCTTAATAGACTTCATATCATCTCTATTAGGGTTCTTCAAATCTTGCCTTCAATAGTCTTCAAGATCATACCATTGATAGGTTGTTTCTTCATTTAAGCTTCACCCATATTTAGTCTTCAATCACATCTTTTAAATATGGTCTTGATGAGATCTTGATATCATCTTGTTGCTTGCTTGATCTTCTTGCCTAAAATAACTTCAACAAGATCTTCACTTAATCTTCATGAGAGTTGCAACTTCTTGCCAAAAATAACTTTTCCAAGATCTCCCATAATATTTTTCACCTAGCCAAGTTTGTTTGCCATGTCATCCTTCATTCCACATCATTCTCCATGCCATGTTATCATGCTTGCCACGTCACCTTAACTAGGTGTCGAATTATGCCAATCATTAAAGTGTATTTGCACTAACAACTCTGATTATCACCGTATATTGTATAGGGATCACCATATATTGAAATCTCTTCAAGCAAGCCTTTAAGCCAAATTACCTCCTTAATGTCCTCCGTTAGAGCCATGTATTCAGGTTTTGTAGAAAACAATCCAATAGTGGATTGCAAGGTAGCTTTCCAACTAATTGCACATCTACCCAAAGTGAAAACATAACCGGTCAAAGACTGTCTCTTATCAAGGTCACTCATAAAGTCTGAATCAATATAACTTGTTAGCTTTGTATGACTCTTCCCCAACTCCAAACAACCATTTGCAGTACCTTTCAAATAATAAAGGATCCACTTGATGGGCTCCCAATGTTGCTTACTAGGACATGATAAATAGCAACTCACCATGTTGACAACATGAGTGATATCATGGCTAGTGCAAACCATCAAGTACATGATACTTCCAACGCACTAGCATACGGAACTTGCAACATATAGCCCTCTTACTTTTCAATTTTTGGACTCAAATACCTTGAACATTTGAATTTGGTTACAAAAGGAGTAGACACAGGCTTCACATCATTTATCTTGAACCGGTTTAGCATCTTCTCAACAAAATTCTTTTGTGAAAGATATAACCTGCCATTAGGTCTATCCCTGGTGATCTCCATTCCTAGAATTCTTTTGGTAACGCCTAAATCCTTCATCTCAAATTCTGAGCTTAAATGATCTTTTACCTTCTTAATCTCATCTTTATTTGATGACACACCTAGCATGTCATCCACATAAAGAAGTAGATATACAAAACTCCTGTCCAACAACTTCTTGAAGTAAACATAGCTATCATAATTGGATTTAGAAAACCCGACCTTAGCCATAAAAGAGTCAAATCTCTATATACCACTGCCTTAGTGATTGTTTTAGGCCATACAATGACTTCTTTAACAAGCACACATGGTTCTTTTTACCAACAACCTCATAGCCTCTGATTGTTGCTCTAACTCCAAATTTCCCATAGCAACCAATGAAAGAAAAATTTAGATAGAAGTATGTTTTACTACTAGTGAGAAGACTTCATTGAAATCCACACCTTCTATTTGACTATAGCCTTTAGACAACAATCTCTCCTTGTGTCGGATACCGATGGTATCGTCTTTCTTCTTAAACACCCACTTGCATATAACAAGTTTTTTTCTTTTAGGTGGCTCAACAAGTGTCCAAGTCTCATTCTTGTGAAGAGCTTTGATCCCTCCTCCATAGCATCAGTTCATTTCATTGCATCACATGAAGATATTATCTCTTTATAGTTTGAGGGATCACCAAACTCCACCTCTTCTACCACAACTAAACAATAAGCAAAATCTAAATACCCATATCTTGTAGGTTGTCGAATTTCCCTACTAGCTTGATCTCTTGCTAAAGCATATGGTTGTTGCTTTTCTGGGCTCTCTTCCTCTAACTCATACGAATCATCACTAACAACATAGTCATCATCATGCACCAAACTAGGCATAACATCTGCATCTCGATCTGGAATTTCAAGCTTCATCTTCTTCATGGTTGGCTCAAACTCCTTGGTAGTTTGCCCGGGCACTTGCTCCTTTACTCGTAATATAGATGACTCATCAAATATTACATCTCTTGAAATAAGGAGTTTATATGCCTTCGGATCTGAACACCACAAGTAATACCCTTTCACACCTGAAGCATACCCAAGAAAAAAACTTCTTTACCCTTGGCTCAGGTTTCCCTTCATTCACATGCACATAGGTAAGACATCCAAACACCCCGCAATGTTGAATTATGTGTTGGTTTACCCGACCAAACATCTTCAGGTGTCTTGCACTAAATGCATGTGTTAGGAGATCCATTCTTCAACCAATTATTATTATTATGGACCCCATAAATTAAAAGAATAAAAGTCTTTTTAACAATCCCAGGAAAGGTCATTTACAAGCCAAATGTTGCCCTCGAGATTCATCATTGCTTGAAAGACTTAGATCTATGGAGCTCTCGATAATTCCATTCAAACTCATTCAATCTATTTAATAAGGAAAAATTGTTAAAGATGGTTGAATTTTATCCATATGAATTTTTTTGATGTTGAGCTTATAGCTCTAAAACATCAACTTGAAAACTATATTGTCGATGTACATGGGGACAAAAGGTTTGTTACTTTAAATGGAATAGTAGAGCTTTTATACATGATGGTAGAGACCAAAAAAACACAACATTTATTCATTGGTATATTTGTTATAAAAATTGGCATTAATTTTAGCTCTAGCTGCACAAATTATGAAGCGAGGGTATTCTGCAATGAAATTGATAAAATGTGATTTGGGAAAGAAAATAATCAATCATTGGTTGAATGATTGTTTAATAACATATATTGTAAAGGATGAATTTAATATTGTTAGCAATGATGGAGTTATATATTATTTTTAGGATATGAAAACTCATTGAGGATAGTAATAAAAGAATTTTATTTTATTATTTTACTATTGTCTTGTCAAAAATTTATTTACATGCATTTATAATTTAAACCTATAGTTTATAGATGGACTCCACTATGCAAAATTCCCAGAATCGCCACTGGTTGCATATGCATGTGAATTATCCCTCTGCTTTTAAAATGTTAATATGGCCTTTATAGTTTGTATTTTTGTTCATTTCTTTCGTATACTTACAAAATATTCACTATAGTTGTTGACTAAGATGTGGTCCGAAACATATAATCGTGTTATCCATTTACCTCATTCCAAGTATTTTTTTTTTGTTTTTAAAATTACTCATGACATAGTAGCATGAAAAATTCTAATTGGTTTTATGAGCTATATCACCATCCACTTTAGTAATAAATTCCTTGCCTATAAGGGAAAATGAATAAAATAATCATATTTCAAATCATATATCAAGTAGTAGCCAAATTAAACATTTTGGGACCATAGGATAGAAATTAATAAAAGGTTAAATATAAAAATTATATTGAATATTTGAAAAGTACAACAATAACAATGAATATGAGGCAAAGTAAATGGACTAAAATGCCTTTATCTCTTTTTATAATAGAAATAAGAATTTATACTCTATATAATCAATGATTAAATGAATAAATAATTCAATGTATAAATCTAACTCTAATATGATATTTGATGCATGAACTTTTTCTTCATAAAATTTTCACCACCTACTCACATCTTTCCATCATACGGTGACACATGATATGAACAAGAATCATAACACTTTTTACCTTCATGGTATCAAGCATGGTTAATGATATGAACATTGCATTAGGTTCATCACTGTCATATACGACGGAGTCAATCTCTTCTAAAGTTTTGTATTCTCTTTTCCTTACCTAAGAGCATAAACTTTGAACATGTAAGTTAGGCAAATAATTGCATTACCATCTCGATCAGATGATATCTTGCCTCTAATCTTGCAGTAGTAATTCTTAATTCTCTTCTTATACCTAATGTTGAGGCTATGGTCGAGAGCTAATTATCCTCCAAGTTGAGTAAGTCCTAAAAGCAACAACACCAGACTTCTACCAATTTTCTACAAGATGAATCAACAAGTGTTCAAATCATTCATTTGAATAAATTAAAACCCCTCTTATTGGATGATCATGATGGTCTAGCTTCTTCTTCGAGTTGGGGCTCCTAATAATAACTAAATTACTTCCTAGCAAATATAAACCTTCTTTACTTTCTGTTAAGGCATTTAAATAAAGTGCAATATGTTTTCAAGTTTTATAATTAAAAAAAGCATATTACCTTGAAGCATTGTATTAAATGATAAAATATTCTCAACTACCCACTACAAATGTTGTGTAAATTGATTAATCTCCTTATTCTGGTATACACAATGGTAGCCCAATGTGAGTATCTTCCACCATTTAAGCAACAATGCATATATAGTTTATGATTGATATTCTTATTCTAGTAATGACTAAGTTTTGATTACACATGCTCAAGTTTTCTTATCACCTTTGTTGAATAATTTTCTTTCAAATATCAAATTACATACTATCAAATTATTCATGTTCATGATATTAAGAATAATTTAATTTAGGTCTAAAATTTTACTTATACGCTACTACTATATTGACTTATTTTCTTTTGGTTTTAAGTGAAAGATCTTTCATTAAGTTAACAACTTGTTTGACAATGGGTTAAGAGGATGGTCTCTATGTCTTGGTTTACACATCCTTCAAAAAGAAGTCTCTTGAAATTTTGTACTCACTCCAAGGGTATTGCTCTCATAACTCACCTAATGCTCTACTTAAAACTTTAGAGTTCTAATCTTTACCAATTCCTTAAATCAATAAAAATTACCATTTGTGCAATACTTGCTAATTTGTGAAATTGCATTGTCTTTATTCACCTAAGTTTAATTGTCAGTTTAGTCCTCCTTAAGATTATATTAATGAATATTTAGAGCTTGTCTCTTATCATGTCTAGTAGTCGTTTTAAATGCTCTCTGTTTTTTTTATTAATTAATTTACTCTATACAGATAGATTTATTTAGTGAAATCTAAATGTGAATCCCTTTCTAAACTTTTTGCCTTTAGAGAATGAGATAGAAAATTATTAATGCAAAATAAAAAATTAATGCAAAATAAAAAAAATAGAGTAGTGGAACCTAAATACTAGGATGTTGTTGTAACAATGTTCATATTCTTATAAGAGGGACCATTCCTAATTAAAGCGACATTACTTCCTTAGTATTATTTACTTGACTAATTTCATGGCATTTACTTAAAAATCTCTACTATCTAAATTTGAAAATTTGTTTGGCAAATCACTTACATGACTTCCTTTATTTGTTTTCCTATGTTCTTATCCTATGGCCTAACATAAAAAATAACTGGAATGCCGTATATCCCAATTAATCTATCTTGAATATAAAGCTAATTACAAACACTATGCTTAGTTTCTTAATGTCACTTTTTCTCCACATTGCAAGGGTTGACTCCACTAAAAAAAAATCTCCTATCTCATTACAAAACCATGTTAAGCCACGATCCAGCTTATCTCCATTACCTAACTTTCCTCAAATCTTCTTCTATCATGTGTTCAAGGTTTCTTTTTATCACCTCTTAATTGTGTGCAATCCCACATTCCTTTTCCCTAACATTTGACTAAGGGTGAGCAAAACCCATCTACTCTAACTTCTACATGCTTTTGTCTGTCTAATGATTAAATTTAAAATTCATCTTCTTCACCTTCTAAATTTACCTATTTAATGGTAACAAAATCTCAAATTGGTTAAATAATTTTTGCTATTTCACTTTTTACCCTATCCATTTTCTCTTATTTTTCCTAAATTTGAGCTAATTTATTACTCCCATGTTATTAAGAGCATCAAAGGGGTGTGTGCAAAACCCATCTACTCTCACTTCTACATACTTTTGTCTATCTAATGATTAAATCTCAAATACACCTTCCAAATTTACCAATCTGATGGTAACAAAATCTCAAATTAGATAAATAATTCTTGTATTTTTCACTTTTAATCCTATCCATTTTCTCTTGTTTTTCCTAAATTTAAACTAATTTATTACTCCCACGTTATTAAGAGCCTCAAAGGGGTGAGACAATGTTTATCTAATTTAATGCATAGTTAGCTAACAAAACTTGGGAACTTGTTTCCTTGCTTTCAAGTAGATATATTGTTGATGGTTGCTTTCCACAAGCACACATGTCATCAAGTAATACCTCGTGGCATAAGGCTCGTATTCCTCTGGGTCAAGGAAGTATTATTACTCACTTTTCACCTATTATTTAGCCATAATGTCTTAAAAGTTATTTTGAACCTACACTAATTAAGAAAACAAGGAACTAAAAGCTTCAAGCCGAGAGATGATCTCTAAGGGAGAAATCAATCGGAGATGTTGGTCCCTAGATGTGGATTCCCTTAGGGATACTAATGTGATCTAGGAATTTGGTATGGCATTGCAAATATCTGTGTTGTGTTCGATCATTCTAACAAACATATTCGAGTGGTGTGTAGTGGTGGCACATAGGTGGTTGGGTCACCTGGAGAAACGAGCAGGTTGCTGCAATGCGAGGCAATTGCTGTGGTTATGAGTAAGTGTTTCCACCTTCTAGGAATTCAGCCCGTCTACAAAATATGATATCATTGATATTTCTTTTCAATTTGTCTATATCAATGTAGGTAGTTTTTATTTTTATTTTTATTTTTATTTTTGTACCTTATCTTGCCTAGATAAGTAATTATTATCGGGTAAGTAATTCCAATTTTATGCTTTTGTCCTTCCTCTTAGATGCATGCCAATTATTTCAGAGAAGACTTGTATGGTGTTGTTAGTGGAATGAGCGATGGTGGATACTCCATAGCTGGTAAATTTTTCTTATGGAATCTAAATGCGAATTGTTCCATCCTTGTTAAATTGTTAAACTCATTGTGTATTATCCAACTAAAAATGCCTTATCTTGGTGCTTAATTCTTTGTTGGTTAGCATCCACCAGATGCTTGAAAAATTTAAAGACCTTGTATGTTTCTTTAGTCTTTATTCTTCTGTCTTTATTAAGCTATATGCCTTTTAAGGGGAGCACAAAAGGCCTATGACATCACCACCAGTTGTTGTCTTTCCTCATCCTCTTACTAGTGATCTTAGCTTTTCAAGGTAATTGAGATCTAGATTCATGCTTCTTAATGCACATCCCTATTTGACATCACTCCTATTCTATTATTTTTTGCATATAGTAGAATTACCTAAGGAAGCAAACATTTGTTCTTGAATCATATATTTCAAATGTCAACTGGTTGATGAATCGTGCATTATTTTCTTCACACTGCTATTTATCTTGGGGATTTGTTTGGCCATATTTCATGTCATTGAAACACTTTTTGGCTGCCTTAAGATCACTATATAATGATCATTTTTCTAGAGAATTAAAGGTGTCTTCTTGTGGCGAGTGCTTTTACTTTATCCTAGAAAACAGTTGCGGTCAAATTTTTTTATGAAGGGCATTCTCAGTAGATGTTTCTTAAAATTGTTAAAACCAATAATATGCTTTGGCACAAATGGGGATTAATTGTGTGTATGTTTGCGAAGAGGATTAGGTTCTCACTGATTGGTCAATTTGATTTTAGTACTGACCATATAATACTTTGTATTTATTCTTGCAGGTCTGACACTCTTCTCTATGTGGAACTTGCCCAAAGTGTAAATTCAGGTATGCAACATGTTATCACTAGATGGGCCAGAGTATCACTTAAGTCATACAATTGGGGACTTGTATGCACCTTCCTCTCATCTTTGTTTATTTTACATTTTATCATTGAAAAGCCAAGTGAAAAGAAATATCTTGAGCATACATTACAATATATGTAGATTCTCTTACTAATAGGATCACTTGGTTTAAAGTTTTGTTTCATCAATGAAACATGCAAGTTTGGTTGATAGGAGAAGGAATGGATCATGCACAACAAATGTTGGCACCGAAAGACATTGTCTTCATACCTTTCTCTCAATTTCCTTTGAAGAAAGTTCACAAATATTGCACTTACTGCTCCATCCTTGCCATGAGAATACCATATCAACTTGATAACATGCATTCTTGTGAGGTAATTCTCATCTCAATTACAGTGTCAAAACTATTCCTTTATATATATATATATATTTGAAACAAAACATCTTTTTCTATTTTTATGACAGAATTGGCCGCAAGAAGAATGATGAGCGCATGGCGAATTGCAGGGATAATTCATTCATTAGAAGGGTGGAATGAACATGAATGTGGAGACACAATGCTCAACATTGAGAAAGTATGATTCAAAAAAAGAAACTACTCAGCAATTTGTTGCTTCTATCCCTCTAGAGGTTATAAGTAAGCTGTAATTTTTAGAGAAAGCTTACAAGGAGCAGAAGTAGTAGAACCAGTACATCCTTTCCCTCTTAAAATATCGAGGTATTAAGGTATCCCTCTTAGAATCTCGAGGTATTAAGGTAAAATTTGAGATAGCTCCTCGTACTTCACATGCTGATGCCAGGACTGTGGAGTCTTCTTCCCATGTCCCTCACACTTCAAAGGATGTTGAATAGCCTCAACCTTCAGCCTAATAGCAAGATAAGGGTGTCGATGAAATTGCAACAAAATGAATGTGATGTTTTGGATTATTACATTAGATACTTTTATAACTTTCTATTGTTATAATAGATGATAGACTATTATATTTTGCATTGGATTGTCCTATTAGATGTTTGGACTATTATATTTTGTATTAGTTTGTTGTATTAGATGTTTGGACTATTATATTTTGTATTGCATTGTTGTTCTAGATACTTATAGATCAGAATGTTTATTTTGCGAAATATTATAAAAATTATTGTTGAGGATTGTAATTAAGGCTTTAAAACAAGTTTGTAAAAAATGTTACAAAAATTATTGCAAACCGTGTCACAATTTTGTTTTTTTATGAATAATTAATTTACGACAATAAAAATGTGTCGTAAAATATCTCACAAAGTTGCAATATAATTGTATTTACAAATACAATTTTACATGATATGATTCTTATGATCCATGTATTATTGATTTATTGTGATTTTCCATCTCATTTACTTTGGCATATTTCAAAATATTTAATTTTATCATAAATAATTTTCTTCACAAATTCAGCTTATATTAGTCAATAAAATTATAAAAACAATACTATTGTTTTATGAAACGTTATGTTTAGCTAAATTCTTATATCCATTTTAAATCAGATGGAGATATTGTGCAAAACATTAATTTTTTTTATTATTTTAAATATTTAAAATAATAATATTATTATTTATATTTCAAATAATAGTATTACCAAGATAATTAGGACTATTCTAGCATACCAAGTAGCACTTAAAAGTACAATGAAAGTCATTTTTAATCCAAAGGATTTTTTTTCTTGTTTTGTTATTTTATTTTAAAAATATTATATACATGCTTCTATATGCATTAAAAGGAATTTTGGTTATAGTGCTAAATTATTATACTGGTCATTGCCAAAAACACCGTCGAAGTTTGCAATATACACAAATTGTCCACTTAAATTTGAGTATCTATAAAAGCCCTTTCTTTTGAATACAATGATTTTGAACCCCCCCCCCCCCCCCCCCCCCCCCTTCTCCCAACCCCAAAAGCATGTAACAGTGGCTAACAGAGTTAGTTGAATTTTCTGGACAAAATTATCTCTTGAATGGGAAGTTATGGCAAGTGCAACATGGTGTGACCATAGCGACCTTGCATACAATAATTTTTTCGCTTGGAGAGGAAGCATTTTTTTTTTTGTAATCTCGAGAGAACATCATTACTGGCGCAAGTGTTTTTTTTTTCTCTCTTCGCCTCTTCATATTTTCCCTTTCCAAGGTTGTTATTGCTGGACATCTTCCATAGGACCTGAATTTTGTTCTACCACTAGATTGCAGCAGAACTCCCGCTCAACTCTTTGGCAATTCATTAGTTTGTGATTTAAGGTATTGAAGCGAGGTGGACGCCTTTGAAAAAGTTCTGTAGTTTTCTTTTTTTTTTTACATTCTGTGTGTTTTTTGGACGTTTGATTTGTAAAGTAGTTTGTTAGAAAGAGAGGTTTTTCAATTTTAAGGTGTGTTTATTGGATGATATTGTAGTTTGCAGGGTAGATTTTTCGGTTAGGGTTTTGTTTTCATTTTCCTTTATGTACATGATCGAAAGTGGTAATGTTGTGCTGAAGAAGATTTTTTTATTGCTATGCAATCTCACATGTGTGTATTCTTTATGGTGTTGTTTAATGTTTATAATGTATGTTTCCCCTTTAATTTGATATAGTTGCATTATGTAGTATTTGATAGTATCAATTTAATAAATTGAGTTTTTTGTTTAATAATATAGCTTCCTGTTTAAGATTATTTAATAGTTCTTAATGTATTGCTCTTCTTGTAGGCTTGTGCTTATGGCGGCCAACTTTGTTAATGGATGATGCTACTCGACACCGGTAGTGGAGACTATGACTGAATTGAAAGTTCACATGAGTGGATAACACTGGGAGATCATCCGAAGAACATCGTTTGCAGCACTCACTGAAATGAAATCTATATTACAAGAGAGGGCCTTTCTTGATTCTCTGTTGTAAAAGTATGATGGCCGCACCAATAAATTCAGGATCAGGGCAAGCCTACTGAGTTTCAGGCCTAAAGATGTGGCGCTTCTTGGTCTATGACGTGATGGAGACGCAGTCGTATTTTAGAAGTAGAAAACACACACATCTTTTGAAAACAAGTATTTATCAAAAACCTACGAAAGACACAGAGACTCCATCAAGAACCCTTGACCAAATTGTTCGAAAGAGGGGGGAAGAAGATAATTTTTGTAAAACTCCTTATGATGTACATTATGGGTGGTAAGGAGAAATAGGGTCACCTTGCCTAATACCTCTTTGAGATCTAATCCATTTGCTAGGCTGCTCATTTATAAGAATTAGAAAGCTAGCATAGGATAAACAAGCCATGATCCAAAAGATCCAAACCTCAGGGAAATTCATAAGCCTAAAGGTAGCAAGAATAGCATTCCACTCTATAGTATCATAAGCTTTTCCAATGTGTTCTTTAATAATCATTATAGGAAGGCTTTGGATATTATTCTCTAACGAATGAGCCACTTCTTGCACTGTTAAAATGTTATCTACACTGGACCCCCTAGCTAAGAAACCACTTTGTTATGGCCCAATGAGCTTTTGGATAATTAATTTAAGGTGGTTAGTTAGAATTTATGTGATCACCTTGTAACAAAAATTATAGAGTTATATAGGTCTAAAATTAATAACTCTTTTAGGGTTATTATTCTTAGGGATCAACATTATATATCTGGATGAGAAGCATGATTAAAGAAATGATCAATAGCTTTATAAAGGTGATCTCCCACTAATTCCCAATAATGTAAATAGAATTCAACATTTAAACCATCAGGCCCAGGGTTTTTTCCCTTGGCTATGCTCTTAAGAGAATGAGAAACCTCCTTTCTAGTCATAGGTCTAACGAACATAAATTGATACTTTGATGTAACAACAATTGTATATTGGGGTGGATATATACAAGATACAAATGAAAAACCTTCATATTCCGGGGTTATGAAACAGTAATTGGGGTTCATGCCAATAGCACTTTGAATGAGTTAAACGAAACTATTGTTGTTGCTATTAACTTCAACTTAGGTGATAATTTTATGAACATTAAGTGTAAATGGTCTGTAAATTATCGTATTAATACTATCATTGATATTGATAGTAATAGAACATCATTAATACTGAGGTTGTGTCCTCCAATATTATATGTGAATAATGAAAAACCACGTGTAATCCCAACCACTACATACACTGTGGACACTTTGTAAGTTTCTAAACTTATTAATTACTTAATAAGAATTTATATATGTCATATTGTGAAGCCTTATTTACAACACATTTGTTGTGTTTTTTCCCTCCAGGTCACATCCATCTCATACATTGTTTCCTCCCAACATTTTCATCACAAGCTTCAAAGGTGTTCCATTAATATATAATGATGTTAGGAGTTCTACTGGCTATCAGCAATGGAGGTGCAATGTAAATCATACTGGTGCATTTGAAAATGATGTTAATGACGCCAATAACGCTGAGCTTGAAGCCCTTAGAAATGACATTGATGATGATCATAGTGATGATGATGATGACGATTGTGATCAGAGGAATGATGATAGCAACAATAAAGATGAAAGTAACAATGATGATACAAGCCTCCCCATGGATGTACAAGAAAGTGTAATAACAGAAGATGCCATGGACACAACTAACTCAAATATGGAGTAAGGGGCAAATGCGACCTCAACTTATAACACACAATTTGATCATGTTCTTAATATGACACTAATAGATGATTGGTATAACACAACAGAAATAGATGATGCAAACTGACATATATCCATCGGAGATGAAGAGTCATTAAGTTTCAACAATTGGGTTGGTTATATGTTTAACTCAAAAGCCCAATTAATGGACTTTTTGAGTTGATGTTCCATAAAAAAAGGCAATTTCATTTATTCATGTTAAGAGCAATAAATCCATACTCACTGTAAAATGTGCAAATTCATATTGTACTTGGCGTCTTCATGCTTCGGTTTAATCTAGAACATCCCTTTGGATTGTGAAATGATGTTCAAGGTAGCATAGTTGCACCAATGAAAGAATCCAATGTGAGAATCAGCATTAAACAGAAAAACTGATATGTGAATTAGTACTTACAACATTAAGAGCCAATCTAAGCCTGAGCATAGCACAAGTGCAAGCAATGATGGAAGACATGTATCATGTTGATGTCAGTTATGCAAAGGCTTGGAAAGAGAAAAATAAGGCTCTCAAATGTATATTTGGATTGTAGAAGAAATCTTATACTGAATTATGGAATAATGTTTTGTATACATTATTTAAAACCATAACCAATTATCTTTATTCTCACCTTTAACCATGGCAAATAGATAAAGAAATATGTGGTCTTCAACATCTTCTCATGTTGCCATTAGTAGAGTTCTTTTTTTTATGCAAAAATGTCCCATCCACTGAGAAAACAGGATGACAAAAATTGAAGTCAATGATAGATAGCCCAAAAGCCAAAAATACTCTCTTAAAATGTGCCCACCCATGTCCCCATTCAGAATCAAAGTCCACATGATTGCAAAGAGAATGGAGATTATCATTAACCCACTCGAAAGGATTGTGAGAGACAAAGTCTCCTAGATACCCTAACTAGAGGGCACTCACTATACTCTCGAATTATGGTAAGTCTATGCTAGGTGGGAATTTCTTCTCGTCATGTAGCAATATAAGATATGAGAACTAGGGCTTTTGCCTCGATAGCAATCAAGCATCCATTCACACAATTAGACTCAAATAGATATGATTGCAAAGGAGAAATCAGTTAAAGCATAAGAGATCCGACAACTAAAGTCACAAAATATAAACCCTAGAGTTTAACTATACCCCAAACATATACAAATTAGCCCTCCATTAATGGAGGGCAAGCATTCAAGATACAAATAATAAAAGTAAACATAGGATCCATGAAAACCCTCTTGTCAATCCCTAGGATGTAAAGTCACTGAGGTAGATTCCACGCGTGCTGCCAAGATTAGCTTAACGGCTACGATCTCCAATTCCCTTGAATGCCAGGCCAAATCCCTCTCCAAATCTTGCCTAAGGTCCTAGAGATTTCGCCCTTTTCTTCCCCAATCTCGCCCCCAAGAATCGTCCCTAAATAATAGAGAGATAGAATAGATGATGCCTTATAAATCCTCTTAAGTTCTATTTATACCCGACTTCTTATTGGCTATTTACGGGCGTAAGGGCTAGGCAGTAAGGGAGATGGGGAAGATTATTCGAGCGTTACGGATGACTTACGGCCGTAAGCCCCATCCATAAGGTCTTCTGATTTCGTTACGGTCCCACTTTCGGCTGTAAACATTGGATCGTAAGCCTCACTGTTCGACTTCTCATGACTACCTTTATGGGCATATGCTGAAGTCGTAAGCTTCTCAGGATGGTCTTTACTGGCATCCTTATGGGCGTAAGCCTTGTCTGTAACATCCTCTAACTTGGTTCTAAATCCTCTTTACGGGCATGCCCGTAAGGTCTTCTGGAATAGACTTACGGCCACAAGGATGACCATAAGCTACCCGTAAGCCACCAAATTTGCCATGTCCTTAATACAATGATGCCGAGAAAGCTCCAAACTTATCGTTTTATTTAATATTGTATAAAATATATTTATAATGTAATTAATATAATAAGTAATTAATATAATTAATATATACTTGCAAGTGGATCCCTTACGTGCAAGTCATGTGAGGGATTCACTGAATGAGATTTTGAAATTCGGTCATTTTGGTTGAATTTCATAATCCAATAACTTTTGAATTTGAAAATATAAAAAAAATTCAAATATTTTGAAACAAACAAAGGATTTATCAAATTCAAGGATTTTCAAATCCTTTGGCATTCAAATTCAGTCAAACAAGCACCCCCTAAATACTTTTTATGGCCAAATTCTATCCATGATTGAAAATTTGATGGAGCTAGAGTCATTAGACTAATACGGAAACCAAATTTTTAATGAGAGTCCCACATGTTTGATCCCCTAACTTTACAATTTTTCTTGACCCTTCACACAATAAATTAATAAAAAAAGAAAATAAATAAATAAATAAATACTACAAGCTACCCAATGTTTCTCATTTTTAAGTTCTTCATTTAATTTTACACTAAAAATACAAAATTAAGTTCAAGTCAAGAAATAAATCCGTACTCATTAAGTCAAAAACATATTCTCTTAATTAAATCTCGATCGCCCTTAATTCTTAACAAAAAAATCAATACATAAATCCTTCAATAAACTCAACAATAGCATAGTTCCTTACGTTCTCTCCATTTATTGATAAAGATGAAAATCTACTCCAAGGTTTCTCTCCATCGTCACATTTTTTTTCCTTTTACTAAAATATTAGATTTTCATATAGACCCAACATATCGATGGCCTAGGAATGATGACACAACTTGGTAGATGCAAGAGTTTTGCCCAAATCAAGTGCCAAGAGCTTACTTTCACTCGCCATGTCAAGTGGGGTTACGATGGTTGAAGAAAAAAAAACAAGGGTATGTATGAGCAACCTACTTTGTGTCATGTTGCATTAGGGAGAGAGAGAGAGAGAAATAACTTCCATTTCTATTTAACATATAATATACTTGAACAACTATTTATTCTTGTAATTTTCAAATAATAGTCTTAAAGGAGAAGTTTCTTCATTTATTTACAATACAAGAAGCCTTAAACTCCCTAACCTTTCTTGCAATAATGTTATTAGTTTTGTATCATTTTGTCATGCAAAGAACGTCAATAATTTGAGAGTGATGAATGCTTAGGTAAACCATTTCAAGGGATCATACTTTAATATATCAGTTTAAAATATGTTGTGTAAACAATTATTCCCTAAGAGAACTTGGAAATGGGGGTCACCAAGGTATTAACCAACTATGCAAAGCTTGAAATCCCAAACCTTGTAAACAATGGATTGGCTGGTTGTTTTTTATATTATCTAGGGGACCTTCACACTTTATGCATTGAAAGCTCTTAAAAATAATTTCTATTGATATCTTTTACATCTCAGTGGAATTTGTGAAGACAATCAAGTTCTACAATGTTCCAAGCCTTTAATATCTATTCAAATCATCTTTTTGAGTATTTACTAAGTATTTTAGGAACATAAAACAATGATAACTTGTCATAGGCGAATAGAAACCAATTGGATATAGTAATAATAGTTCAGCACATCATTAGGATATAGTAAGATTCACCTTGCAAGCCTTCGAGTTAGAACTAGAAAAAAATTTACATTTATTTGATTCTTTTAATTTCTCATAAAAAAATAGATTTAAAGATACTCTATCTAAAGTGATTGGGGTTCCTAATTCTTGTGGGGATTCAAATTGTCTCCCCTAAATACTTTTTATGTTGAAATTCTATCCATGATTGAAAATTTGATGGAGCTAGAGTCATTAGACTAAAATGGAAATCAACTCTCTAATGTGATTCCCACATCTTTGATCTCCTAACTTTACAATTTTTCTTGACTCTTCACACAATAAATTAATAAAAAAGAAAAAGAAAACGAAAATAAATAAATAAATAAATACCACAAGCTACCCAATGTTTCTCATTTTCAAGTTCTTTATTTAATTTTACACTAAAAATACAAAATTAAGTTCAAGTCAAGAAATAAATCTGTACTCATTAAATCAAAAATAAATTCTCTTAATCAAATCTCGACCGCCCGTAATTTTTAACCAAAAAACAATACATAAATCCTTTAATAAACTTAACAGCAACATAGTTCCTTACTTTCTCTCCATTTATTGATAAAGATGAAAATTTGCTCAAAGGGTTCTCTCTATTGTCACATTTTTTTTTTACTAAAATATTAGATTTTCATACCGACCCAACTCCAAATTGAAAATTGATAATTGGATAAAAAGAGATAAAAAAAAAAAAACAAATGGCCTTTTTCTTTTTACGAAATACAAAACTAGGTCCGAGTCAAACGAATACAAACGGGACTCAGCGCGAGTCAGACCCAGTCGGCGCTAAGACCCTCGCCCGTGTTTCCCGTGTTTCCCGTGCTGGTAGTGTACATCCATAGTACCAAGAGGTCCGCCGAGCCGCCCATGGAGGAACCCAAACCCCCTCCGCCGGCGCCGCCGCACTCTGAGAGCAGGAAGAGGAAAGCTCTTGATGCCGGGGACTTCCAACACTCCGGCTACTTCAAGATCCGTGCCATCGTCAAGGAACTCCGCCCCTTCTTCATCCAGGTAGTCTGTTTTTCTCCATTGACCTTCGTTTTTTCAACTAATTAATTCATTACCTTGTACAAAATCAATGTTTTTGTGTCTTTGATTCTTCGTTTGCGGGTAAATGTGCCAACTTTGACTTCAATTTTGGTGAAAATTTTCAGTTAAAAGTATCTTTTTTAAACAAAATTTTATGAAGAAGGAATTAGTGGCAGAGTCATTTGGATATTTTTTTTTATTAATCGATTATCATAGGCAAAAACAATGATGTGTCTGTGTCTTTGATTCTTCGTTTTGTGGCGCAAAATTTTCAACTTCGACTTGTTTTTGTAGAAAATTTCATTTGATAGAGCTTTTTTCTTACCAGAATTTTTTGAAGTGGGTCAATAGAAGAGTCCTTTGGAGATGTTTCTGTGATTAATTGGATTATTTTATCATAATAAAATTCGTTCGTCTCTTTGAGTCCTCATTTTATAGTTTATTGATTTTCTTGGCCAAAATCAATGTGTTCTGTGTCTTTGATAAATAGATTTTTGTTTTATGGTGAAGATGTTTTCAACTTTGATTCGCATTTGTAGAATTTTTTATTTAAGTGTTTTTTTTTTTTAAAATTGAACTGGGAATCTGTAGAAGTTTCTTTCGGAGATGTTTCTGTGATTAATTGATTATCATATTCAAAAACAATTTGATTGTCCCTTTCATCCTCATTTTGCAGTCAATTGATTCTCATACCCAAAAACAATGTGTCTGTGTCCTTGTTTATGCATTTTGTGGTGAAGTTGTTTTCTGGTTTGACTTCCATTCTGTAGAAAATTTCAGCTAAAAGATCTTTCCTTTTCTTTGGTCTTATAAATTTGTTTGAACTAGGAAACAAAAAAGTGTAATTTGTTATGTTTCTTTGATAATTGATTATTATATCCAAACAGAATGTGTCCATCTCTTTGACTTTCTTTCTTATAGGGGAATTGTTTCAATTTTCTCTTAATTTTTTTTATAAAAAATTATATTAGGAATCTACACAAGAGTTGTTTGAAGGTGCTCCTGTGATGGATTGATTTCATGCCCAAACACAATCTGATCATGTCTTTGGTTTTTTCATTTGGACAACACACTTATTCAGTTTTTGAGTGAACCAATAGTTTTTTATAAAAAGAAAAGAAATTGGTAGAAGAGTCCTGTAAAGCTTTTCATCTAATTAATTGATTACAGGAATCCTCCTTTTTCTAGTGAAATTATCAAACTTTAACTGCGGTTATATAAAAAATTTCAAGAAAAGAACTTATTGATACTATCAACCAGGAAACAGTCAAAGAGTCCATTGAAGTGTTCTCCTTGAATTCTTGGAGTCCATGTCCAAATATATTATGTTACTATCTTTGATTCTGTTTGCAAACTCTAGATGGCCATTTTGTATTGAAATTGTTTTGACTTCAATGCCATCTTATGAACAATTTCAGTTCTAAAAGATGGTTCTTTGATTTTTTCAATCAAGAATTGGTAAAATGTCCTTGGCAATTTCTTCTAATTAGTTATTTCATAAGAAAAAGGGCACAATGTGTCTGTGTCTTTGATTCTTTCTTCAAAACTGGTTATCCACTTTTCTTGTGAATATATTTTGCCTTAAATCTAATTTTATAAAGACTTTAAGCTGGAAATAGAAGAGTCTTTATTCTTCATAGAATATGTTGCCAAAAGAGGAATATGCTTTTCTCTTGTTGATTGCTAGTCTTGGTACGACTTTTTTGTCTCATGAAAATTTGTTTGAATCTATTCTGATTTTTGTATCAATGGTTTGGCAAAAGCTTATGATGTCAGATTTAACTTTCCTATTTGAACCTTTATTTTTTTTCCAAATTCCTTTCTGAACAATTTGTAGAAGAACTAACTACTGTACTTTCACATGTACTATCAATGTCGCTGAGAACTCCATTGAAATCTTGATTCCCTTTTTCTTTTGTAAAGCTATTTGAGGCCACTGATTTCCGAAATTGTGAAGCAGCTTGTGAGATTCGTAGAAGTAAGTATGGCATTTGCTTCTAAGCTCAACTGAATAAATATCTTAAATGTTTACATTGGTGTATTCTTTGGAGCGTACGTATAATGTAGATTTATCTTCCTGTTTGTGATGACATAAGTTCCTCCTTACAACTCATGAATTAAGAATTTTTACACAACTCATGAATTAAGAATTTTTACGAAAATTGTTTCTTGATCTATTTGATGCCAGCATTTGACTTTCTATTGTTGGTCATATATGAAACAAAAACAATCTTATTCTCTAAAACTTGTGGCACCCAGATAGATTATTTATGAACAAATGTGTTAATTTTAAACAAAACACTGTTTTCAATTCAAACATTTTTTCAGACCTCTTCTTTATTAAAGTATCCCTGGTCTCATTCACACCTAGCGACTATTACTTTTAATCAAGATAATAAACAATTCATGTTAGTTCTTGTTATCTTCTTCATATGTGATTAAAATTCTTGCAAGGCTAATTTCTCCTATAAGAGGTTTCAAATTGATTGTTAAGGAAGAAAATTAATTTACCAGAACCTTAGAATCATCAGTGCAGTGTTTATTTTTGATGTGCAGTGTTAGTTTTCTTGTTATTCTGTGAAGTTATTCCAAAATTCCATAGCATTTGTGAAAAATGGCACACATACTGTATAAAATGCTAATCGATAAACAAGCAACCTTCAAGTTGCAAGTTGCAAGCTTGGCACAAAAAAAAAAAAAGAAAAAAAGAAAAAGAAAAAGAAAAAGAAAAAGAAAGGTCCTTTTAGTGATCTATACTAGTAACAGCTAATATGCACTTGTATTTATTAAGTTCCAGTCTGATTTGGCTAACTATGCAGATGTTCCTTTCTCTATCTCTCGATCAGTGGGTCTTCTCCAGAGCTATCTCTGATTTTACTTTTCAACATTATAATACTTTCACCTTACTGTCATGGTTTTGAGAAGTTTCATGCAGTTTGCTGGCTTAGTCTCTGTTACCAATTCTTTAGCCATCAATTACATAGAAGCTATGACATGCCATTACATTTTCAATGTTATTTCTCCAACACTGATCTCACTGTCAATTATTATTTTCAGAATTTTAAGATACAAAGTTTTGTTCACCAACTGCCCAGGAGTGTATGGCTTGATAAACAATCACTTTGTTCTTTGTTGAATATAAATGCAACACAGGATGTCACAGAACTGATTGACAACTAATATTTGTAGGAATGAAGGTTATGATAGAATTGACGAAGCAATTGAGGACCGATACACCATCTCCTCCGAATCCTAAAAAACAAGAACAGACTTTCACTGGAGTTAAAACTGAACATTACTTGGGTGAGCTGCAAGTGGAACAAAAAAATGTGCAGGTTCCAAAAGCATCTGAATTCAATCCTCATGCAAATATTTCGGATGAGGTCAAAAAGTCAAATGAGTCGGGGAAAGAACAAGATGGACTTCAAGGAACATTTGTTGTTGGAGGATCCCCCATTGGATGGAACTTTGTCGTCTTCCCGGGTAGTGTGCCTGTCTATTATGGCAGAACAAAAGCGTCCGCAATTGCACTCCGAGCAGCAAAACAATCTGCCAGCGAATCAGAAGAAAGGGCATAGGCCTTTGCGGCATCTTGATAGTATTAGTAACTCTTTTCTCGGTTGACATTGGCCCTGTCTTACTACATCTATAGAACTATTTTGTGTCAAGAAAGTGACTTCATTTTCATTTCTAGAAATGACCAAAGCTTTTCAGATTCAAACTTTTTTTGTTAATTTGAAATTTGCTTCGTATTCATCAATTAGCTTTTCAATCATTTTGATGTGTCTTGTGTGAGAAAGTTTATACAATGTGCCCCATTAGATGTGCTGACAGGTTTCACCATTCACTTGGACTATTGGATATGGATTTTCAATGGTCTACCCACCTAGTACAGCCGCACGATCACTTGATCACCTGAGCGCGATCAAACTCTTGATTCGGTCATACAAATTCTTGATAGGAGTAGCGAAGCAATCTGCCAAGGAATCAAAATAAAGAGCTTAGGCCTTTGTGTCATCTTGATAGTATTAGTGACTCTTTCCTTGTTTGAAATGGTCCTGTCTTATTACATCTATAACTATTTTATTACATCTAGAACTGTTTTGTGCCAACAAACTGAGTTTCATTTCTAGAAATGACCACAGTTTTTCAGATTCAAACATTTTTTTAATTTAAAATGTGCCTTATATTTCTCAATTTGGTTTTTAACCATTTTGGTGTGTGTTTCGTGCGTGAACGTTTAAATGATGCTCGCAATTTGATGTGAAGATCAAAAGCATGTGTTGACGAAGTTTTCACCATTCGCTTGGACGGTGGACTCAGATTTTCAGTTACTTTGGTATGTTTCTCATGCGTGAGAAGTATAAATGATGTAAGCAATGAGCTCTTAAGAGGGAAAGTGGGATTTTAACTTTATAGGCTCATAGATTTTCTCAAATTTTAAAGTTAAAATTCTATACAAAATTTAACTGTTTGAAGAAAAACAATAGTTTGGAATTTCTTATAACTGATATTTAGTTAATTATTCTTTTTTATTTTATTTAATCATTTATATTATAACAATAATAGATGAGTGACAGTGTGATTAACTTCTAAATAAAAGATCAAAGATTGATTTTTTTTTTAAAAACATAATTGAGAATTTAATATATGAGATAGATTATTTATTAAAAAAAAAGAATTATCAATATTATTTTACTATCCATTGCAATTATAAACGGTTGCTTTGATTGAGAGATTTTATGATGTGGTTTTAAAATGTTTTTTTAATAATTAGAGGAAGCAATATGTAATTATTCGAGAGCTAATGGTATGATGTGGTTAGGGTTTGAGGGAAATTTTTGGCTAGGATTTGGAGAGGAGCTAATTCCAGATGCAAGCACGGTCGTGCTTGTGCCCATGCACTTTACAGGTTGGTCTAGGGTTTGGCATCAGCTCAAAAATCCTTTAGACAATAATATGCACTTTACACATTTTCTTTAAGAACTCCAGAAAACTCTGTTTGGTCATGTTAGGAGTATAGAGACCATGCTTCCTGGGAAGCACAGGCTAAGCACGGGCGTGTTCAATCCGTACTTCCTATAAATCCTATTTTTCCAAATTCCTGTAAAGTGTATGACTATTATGCACGGCCATGCTTTGCACATGTTTGGTTCAGGAAAGTCTCCATACCTCTGTTTCCCTTGTTTTTGGCACTCTAACACATAAGCGACCAATGCTAACAACTAAACCAATGAATTTGTAATGAAAAAACTTGTGAAAATTGAGAGTTTCAAAATAAAACAAAGAATCATCTGCTAACCCTTAGACTAAAACTAAACACAAACAACAAAACTAACTAAGAAAACAAAACACCAACAAAGGTTGGGTTGCTTCTCAAAGAGTGCTTGCTTAATGTCATGAGCTTGACGTACCTATATACTCATCATGGAGGTTCATGAAATCGAATCCTCCCATGACCACCTACAAGAGAAGTACAAGAATAAGGAATTAAAGACTTTATTAGTTGGATCTCACCAAAATTCAGTTCCATGGAAGGTGTTGGTGTTGGAGGTGAGATTGGTAGCTTTTTCCTCCTGGTGGCCGGTGACTTGCTTCCACCATTTCTTTGCATAGGATAGCTTCCCTTTAGAGGGTTCCCACACTGGGGTAAGTTCAGTAATAACTTCTTTGTGGCAATCCCCTTCCACCACTTCATCTAGTTCATCCGAGGTTTATCCTTTAACAAATCTGACATCTCATCTTTCATCCAAGTATCCTGCACATAATAAAAAATAATATCATCAATAGCATCCACATAGTAACAAGTATCATTGAAATCTATTGAATGCCATATCGTGCCTAGTAGCTTGAACATAAGTTCTTCATTTCCCACTCTCAAGGCCATCCGACTATCTTTCACATTTATCAAAGCTTGAGATGTGGCCAAGAATTGTCTTCCAAGAATCAACAGGACTTCCACTTTATCATCCAAGTCCAAAATCACAAAGTCAACTAGAAATATGAATTTATCCACATTTACCAAAACATCTTCAATGATTCCCGTGGGTGTCATATGGACTTATCGGTAAGTTGAAGTGTCATCTTTGTCGTCTTTGGTTCTCAAAATTCCAATTTCTGGAAAAACATGTAGGGCATGAGGTTGATATTTGCCCCAAGATCGGCAAGTGCCTTCTCATCAACAAGTCCCCCAATAGTGCATGGGATGAAGAATGGCTGAGCATTCTTCACTTAATGTTATTATGGACACTTCCTCCAATTTTTTATTGTTTGTGAGTGACTTCTTAAGGAACTTTGCATATTAAGGCATTTGAGCAAGTGCTTCTACAAAGGGGACATTGATGTGCAAAGTCTTGAACATTTTTAGGAATTTCTTGAATTGCTCAACATGTTGGTCCTTCTTGACCTTAGCAGGGCAGGGTAGCTTAGGTCGATACTCTTACATGGTCATCTAACCCTTAGACTCATCCTTGGCCTCTTCATCAAGCTCGATAACCAATGGTTTCTGTCCATAATGTTCTGTACTCAAAGGATGTTTTACAACAATTTTCCCTGGTTCTTAGACTTGAGGAAAAGATAGCTCCATGTTACTCCTAAATGTAATAGCTGACAGATGATGTATGTGTGTAAGTAAGCTTAAGTCTATGAATACTGTAATGGCATGAGTCATCAACTAATACCTCGTGGATGAGCATGAAGGTCATACTCCTTAGGGAACGACGAGAGGCTCTTATTACTTTTTTTTTTACTTAATCAATAACCTAAACATCTACGGTGTTTCTTAAGTTTACTTTTACAATTCAATTAATAAAATATAATTGAGAATTGTTAAGTACAATTGGAGGGGGCGGGTGATTGCATGAGAATTTACTTAACAATTACTTATGATTTGAGTTGAGTTATGATGATTATGTTCTAGTATTGGATCGGGGGTATTCCGAGGTTTACTGTTCCCAATCTCTTGACAATCAAGTTTGAAACACTAGGAACTTAAGATGAAAGTCTTCCTACTGCAGCCTTCTATGTTAGCCTTAAGATTAAGAATTCCTCTAAAAAGGCTAAATCAAACCCTAATCTAGAGATCTAGCAATACCTAATCTCTTAGCGCATGCATAAATCTAACAAAACATGTATGTTCTACTACATAGGATAAGTGTTTAAATGTATGTATTTTATATGTTTAGCATGTATTTTATTAAGAATGGATGCTCTTTTTGTGCTTAATCATGCATTATTTACTTTGTAGAGCACAGAGAAGCCACGGAGAACATGAGGACACGATTAGGGTGAAAAAGAAGAAAACCAGGTTTCACAATACTGTAGCAGATTAATGTAGCATCTACTATAGCAGTTAGAGGTATTTTGAGATAAAGAGTTTTTCCTAACTCATGCGTCCTCCATACGAGGTTGGATGAAGGCCGTATGGACCCTTGTATGCCACTAATCATTGATGTTTTGAGCTTAATACACTCTTCATACGACCCCCATATGACTCGTATGACCCAGGGATATAAAAGCATGTTTCTAAGGCTAGAAAAAGGAGCTTTGACCCACCATTTGGGAGAGAAGAAGAATCAAGAATGAAGATATATTTGGAGGCGAAGTTCAAGGGCTAGAGAAGGTTTCAAGGGCTTCATCAATCAAGGGGGAGATCTACCACCAAAGAAGGAAAGACTCTAGGTCTGGGAAGCGGCCTTTAGGTAGGGGAAGCGGTATTCAACAATCCTTGGAGGGGAGAAGCGTCATTCTGCCATATCTCCACCTCCTTCTTCATCATTTTGCCCAGGGAGTGTCATCTATGAACTCTTATTGTGTTTTATGTTACATTCTTGCTTGCATTTGTATGATGGCATACTAGACTCCCAAGGCCACCAGATGTCGGTGAACCTCGGAGGGGTTCATCATGTATTTTGAATGAATGATACTTAATTCTAATGCTTGGGTTGATTTGTGATTTAATTCATTATAATTCATGCTAAGAATTACTTATGGAGAGATCCATGGTTTTTTTTTTGAGTTATACACGTCGATGTGACCTACTCAAGTGTATTAGATCGTGAATGAATTAAAAAGGGTTACTTGTACTGAGATGCTGAGAAATTGGATGTCGGTAGCCCTCCGATCTCTAAGGGTAAACTTGGGTTAAGTGTATCCTTCCTTATCTTGGGATCTCCTTGTGCTTAATGCAATCATAGGGGTGTTAACTAGGAAGAGATTCTGATCAACATTTATATGGGATTAGGGTTCAGTCACTGAGAGATTGGGGTTGATCTAGTCTAGAGATTCCCTCGGTCCAAATTACCCTTGCACCTTTTGTTCTTCATCCTTGTATCATAATGACCCCTGACACACCCCTTGCAAGAGTGTTCTGCAAGTGCACGGGTCGTCACAGTAATAATATACCATAGTGAGTGGGTAGTCATATCAACAGGGAATAGTTGTTTAGAAACAAGAGATATCTCTATTTAGCTAAGATGAAAATTAGTGGTGAATGAAATCAATGTAAGAGTGCAAGTAAGAGTAAAAGAAGAAAAGAAAGCAAGCAAGACTAAATAGAGAAGATAAGCAATGATAAGATGGGGCACTTGGACAATGCTCACTCTATGACTATTGTTTCAAGTGCAAGACTAATATTATACCTTCTAATTGATGTTTAATGAGTCGTGGAAATCCAAAGATATATAGTCCTAAACGTAATGTCAACTGTGACTAGCCCTCTACACTATGCCCTGGCGGAAAGAGATATTCTTAACACCTCACACTGTGTGGGACTGCTTAGGGTTCTAGGGATTCGAAGTGATAAACCCTATTCTCTAATATAGATCTAACCCTTTGGTCCAGGCGAAAGATCCTTAGTCACAATTAAGCCCTGACACTAAGATTTACTACACACTTCACTCTGTCGTTTATGCAACTAAGCCCCAGCAGAGTTTATCTCTTAGCACTTCACTCTATTTTGACCGCAAAGAACTCTTGGAATGTCGAGGTAGGATAAATCACGTCAAAAGAGAAAGGGGACGTTCCACTACCTCTCGACTCACCCTCTCGACCCTCTTCAATCTCGCATAGTCTAATCTTAATGAAGTTGTCACACCATCAATGGATTACCTAGATGGATCCTCAACACTAGTGTCACTCTAAGGGAAAATCAACACTATTAGCATTCAAGATTGAAACTCAATTAAATCATCAATTAAAGAAGCATAATAAAAGTCAATGAAACAAAGTCATCCTAGGGTTTACAAGTCCAAGCACCCACTAGGGGTTTAGCTCTCTATGGAGAATACAAAATCAACAATTAAATCAAATAATAGTGCATGAAAATTATAAAGATAACCCCCTTATTGTCCGAGTTGATGGTCTTCAAGAGCTGCCTCATCTTCTCTAAGGACTCCTCTTTCGAGCATAGGGCACACCTCGCCGAATCGATGTCGTCAAAAGCTTCGCTAATAACTCTCCTTCCAAGAATGTCAATGTCGATGCTGTAGAACCACTCCTAAAGCCTCGCAAAAATCACTCCAAACCCTAGCCGTGCTCTCCTCAAAATATAGGCGAAAGACAGGAAAAAGATACTCAAATAAATCTCAAATCACAGTATTTATAGGGCTGAAATCGGTCATCCACACGGCTGTGTAGAATTTCCACACGCCCGTGTGGATTTCCAAAAATTCTATTTCCTCACGCTGTAAACAGTAACTGCTACAGCAATTTGCTACAGTATTGCTACAATCTCGGTCCAAAATTGCTCCCAACTTCATTTTCTTCATCGAGGCCGCCAAATTAGGCACACAACCATGCAGTAGATCACATTACCTCTTGCTTTCAACACATTGATGAAGCTCTTCGATGTTTCATAAGTTAGACTATGTGAGTGTGACTGTCTTTGTGCCTCTCCAATTCGTATATTCACTTGAGCACTTTGGAGGTTGGTACACAATCACATATCTACAACTTGTGCCTTGATCCTTGCTTTGTCCAAGAGTCTCCTAAACATTTGCATCCATGATCTATTTTTGCTTCTTTTCTTCTAACTCATCTCCACAACCCTAAATGCACAAAAAAAAAAAAAAAAAAAAAACAAATACACATGAATGAGTGATAAAATCTGAGAAAAGTGATGCTTAGTGCAAGAAAAGTATAGTTTGTATCACTTATACACGAGCACTTATCAACCCCTCAAGGGGATCCACATCCATAGGCTCTTGCATTTCATTTATTTTCTTGCATCTAGTAGAATAAAGTCTCTTGCTTAGGATGTTGGGCTAGATAGTAGGTGGTGAAGGAGTAATAGTAGATCCTTAACCCCAAGGAATACGATCCTCGTGTTTTTACACGTGGCATTACTTGGTGATCCCGTACACTTGCGGGGAAGCAATCAAGCTTTTGGCGCTGTTGCCGGGGAACCCATTAAGAAATTCTAGGAAACTTTTAGCTTATTGCTCTAGCCATTTGTTTATTTATGTATTTGATTTTATATTCATTCTTTCTATTTCTATATTCCTCCTATATTACATTAGTTTTAATTTGTGTTTAATGATTTTTCTTTGGTGTGCAGTTCATGTTAAAGGTGCATCATGGCAAATCTGAATTTTGCACAAGGAAGTGAATTGAGCATGGCCGACATCAAGCATGAGTGGATACCATCTCAACAACACTTGTCATAGATTCAAGACAATTCTTTTTACACGTAACGCTGAATGATCAGTATAAACCAATGAATTTGTAATGAAAAAACTTGTGAAAATTGAGAGTTTCAAAATAAAACAAAGAATCATCTGCTAACCCTTAGACTAAAACTAAACACAAAAACAAAACTAACTAAGAAAACAAAACACTAACAAAGGTTGGGTTGCTTCTCAAAGAGTGCTTGCTTAATGTCATGAGCTTAACGTACCTATATACTCATCATGGAGGTTCATGAAATCGAATCCTCCCATGACCACCTACAAGAGAAGTACAAGAATAAGGAATTAAAGACTTTATTAGTTGGATCTCACCAAAATTCAGTTCCATGGAAGGTGTTGGTGTTGGAGGTGAGATTGGTAGCTTTTTCCTCCTGGTGGCCGATGACTTGCTTCCACCATTTCTTTGCATAGGATAGCTTCCCTTTAGAGGGTTCCCACACTGGGGTAAGTTCAGTAATAACTTCTTTGTGGCAATCCCCTTCCACCACTTCATCTAGTTCATCCGAGGTTTATCCTTTAACAAATCTGACATCTCATCTTTCATCCAAGTATCCTGCACATAATAAAAAATAATATCATCAATAGCATCCACATAGTAACAAGTATCATTGAAATCTATTGAATGCCATATCGTGCCTAGTAGCTTGAACATAAGTTCTTCATTTCCCACTCTCAAGGCCATCCGACTATCTTTCACATTTATCAAAGCTTGAGATGTGGCCAAGAATTGTCTTCCAAGAATCAACAGGACGTCCACTTTATCATCCAAGTCCAAAATCACAAAGTCAACTAGAAATATGAATTTATCCACATTTACCAAAACATCTTCAATGATTCCCGTGGGTGTCATATGGACTTATTGGTAAGTTGAAGTGTCATCTTCGTCGTCTTTGGTTCTCAAAATCCCAATTTCTGGAAAATCATGTAGGGCATGGGGTTGATATTTGCCCCAAGATCGGCAAGTGCCTTCTCATCAACAAGTCCCCCAATAGTGCATGGGATGAAGAATGGCTGAGCATTCTTCACTTAATGTTATTATGGACACTTCCTCCAATTTTTTATTGTTTGTGAGTGACTTCTTAAGGAACTTTACATATTAAGGCATTTGAGCAAGTGCTTCTACAAAGGGGACATTGATGTGCAAAGTCTTGAACATTTTAAGGAATTTCTTGAATTGCTCAACATGTTGGTCCTTCTTGACCTTAGCAGGGCAGGGTAGCTTAGGTCGATACTCTTACATGGTCATCTTACCCTTAGACTCATCCTTGGCCTCTTCATCAAGCTCGATAACCTATGGTTTTTGTCCATAATGTTCTGTACTCAAAGGATGTTTTACAACAATTTTTCCTGGTTCTTAGACTTGAGGAAAAGATAGCTCCATGTTACTCCTAAATGTAATAGCTGACAGATGATGTATGTGTGTAAGTAAGCTTAAGTCTATGAATACTGTAACGACATGAGTCATCAACTAATACCTCGTGGATGAGCACGAAGGTCATACTCCTTAGGGAACGACGAGAGGCTCTTATTACTTAATCAATAACCTAAACATCTACGGTGTTTCTTAAGTTTACTTTTACAATTCAATTAATAAAATACAATTGAGAATTGTTAAGTACAATTGGAGGGGGCAGGTGATTGCATGAGAATTTACTTAACAATTACTTATGATTTGAGTTGAGTTATGATGATTATGTTCTAGTATTGGATCGGGGGTATTCCGAGGTTTACTGTTCCCAATCTCTTGACAATCAAGTTTGAAACACTAGGAACTTAAGATGAAAGTCTTCCTACTACAGCCTTCTATGTTAGCCTTAAGATTAAGAATTCCTCTAAAAAGGCTAAATCAAACCCTAATCTAGAGATCTAGCAATACCTAATCTCTTAGCGCATGCATAAAACTAACAAAACATGTATGTTCTACTACATAGGATAAGTGTTTAAATGTATGTATTTTATATGTTTAGTATGTATTTTATTAAGAATGGATGCTCGTTTTGTGCTTAATCATGCATTATTTACTTTGTAGAGCATAGAGAAGCCACGGAGAACATGAGGACACGATTAGGGTGAAAAAGAAGAAAACCAGGTTTCACAATACTGTAGCAGATTAATGTAGCATCTACTATAGCAGCTAGAGGTATTTTGAGATAAAGAGTTTTTCCTAACTCATGCGTCCTCCATACGAGGTTGGATGAAGGCCGTATGGACCCTTGTATGCCACTAATCATTGATGTTTTGAGCTTAATACACTCTTCATACGACCCCCATATGACTCGTATGACCCAGGGATATAAAAGCATGTTTCTAAGGCTAGAAAAAGGAGCTTTGACCCACCATTTGGGAGAGAAGAAGAATCAAGAATGAAGATATATTTGGAGGTGAAGTTCAAGGGCTAGAGAAGGTTTCAAGGGCTTCATCAATCAAGGGGGAGATCTACCACTAAAGAAGGAAAGACTCTAGGTCTGGGAAGCGGCCTTTAGGTAGGGGAAGCGGTATTCAGCAATCCTTGGAGGGGAGAAGTGTCATTCGGCCATATCTCCACCTCCTTCATCATCATTTTGCCCAGGGAGTGTCATCTATGAACTCTTATTGTGTTTTATGTTACATTCTTGCTTGCATTTGTATGATGGCATACTAGACTCCCAAGGCCACCAGATGTCGGTGAACCTTGGAGGGGTTCATCATGTATTTTGAATGAATGATACTTAATTCTAATGCTTGGGTTGATTTGTGATTTAATTCATTATAATTCATGCTAAGAATTACTTATGGAGAGATCCATGGTTTTTTTTTTGAGTTATACACGTCGATGTGACCTACTCAAGTGTATTAGATCGTGAATGAATTAAAAAGGGTTACTTGTACTGAGATGCTGAGAAATTGGATGTCGGTAGCCCTCCGATCTCTAAGGGTAAACTTGGGTTAAGTGTATCCTTATCTTGGGATCTCCTTGTGCTTAATGCAATCATAGGGGTGTTAACTAGGAAGAGATTCCGATCAACATTTATATGGGATTAGGGTTCAGTCATTGAGAGATTGGGGTTGATCTAGTCTAGAGATCCCTCGGTCCAAATTACCCTTGCATCTTTTGTTCTTCATCCTTGTATCATAATGACCCCTGACACACCCCTTGCAAGAGTGTTCTGCAAGTGCACGGGTCGTCACAGTAATAATATACCATAGTGAGTGGGTAGTCATATCAACAGGGAATAGTTGTTTAGAAGCAAGAGATATCTCTATTTAGCTAAGATGAAAATTAGTGGTGAATGAAATCAATGTAAGAGTGCAAGTAAGAGTAAAAGAAGAAAAGAAAGCAAGCAAGACTAAATAGAGAAGATAAGCAATGATAAGATGGGGCACTTGGACAATGCTCACTCTATGACTATTGTTTCAAGTGCAAGACTAATATTATACCTCCTAATTGATGTTTAATGAGTCGTGGAAATCCAAAGATATATAGTCCTAAACGTAATGTCAACCGTGA
Organism: Dioscorea alata; assembly: GCA_020875875.1. Lineage (NCBI taxonomy): Eukaryota > Viridiplantae > Streptophyta > Magnoliopsida > Dioscoreales > Dioscoreaceae > Dioscorea > Dioscorea alata. Next base: position 3,296,679 of record CM037011.1, read on the forward strand.
CTAGCCCTCTACACTATGCCCTGGCGGAAAGAGATACTCTTAACACCTCACACTGTGTGGGACTGCTTAGGGTTCTAGGGATTCGAAGTGATAAACCCTATTCCCTAATATAGATCTAACCCTTTGGTCCAGGTGAAAGATCCTTAGTCACAATTAAGCCCTGACACTAAGATTCACTACACACTTCACTCTGTCGTTTATGCAACTAAGCCCCAGCAGAGTTTATCTCTTAGCACTTCACTCTATTTTGACCGCAAAGAACTCTTGGAATGTCGAGGTAGGATAAATCACGTCAAAAGAGAAAGGGGACGTTCCGCTACCTCTCGACTCACCCTCTCGACCCTCTTCAATCTCGCATAGTCTAATCTTAATGAAGTTGTCACACCATCAATGGATTACCTAGATGGATCCTCAACACTAGTGTCACTCTAAGGGAAAATCAACACTATTAGCATTCAAGATTGAAACTCAATTAAATCATCAATTAAAGAAGCATAATAAAAGTCAATGAAACAAAGTCATCCTAGGGTTTACAAGTCCAAGCACCCACTAGGGGTTTAGCTCTCTATGGAGAATACAAAATCAACAATTAAATCAAATAATAGTGCATGAAAATTATAAAGATAACCCCCTAGTTGTCCGAGTTGATGGTCTTCAAGAGCCGCCTCGTCTTCTCTAAGGACTCCTCTTTCGAGCCTAGGGCACACCTCGCCGAATCGATGTCGTCGAAAGCTTCGCTAATAACTCTCCTTCCAAGGATGTCAATGTCGATGCTGTAGAACCACTCCTAAAGCCTCGCAAAAATCACTCCAAACCCTAGCCGTGCTCTCCTCGAAATATAGGCGAAAGACAGGAAAAGGATACCCAAATAAATCTCAAATCACAGTATTTATAGGGCTGAAATCGGTCATCCACACGGCTGTGTAGAATTTCCACACGCCCGTGTGGATTTCCAAAAATTCTATTTCCTCACGCTGTAAACAGTAACTGCTACAACAATTTGCTACAGTATTGCTACAATCTCGGTCCAAAATTGCTCCCAACTTCATTTTCTTCATCGAGGCCACCAAATTAGGCACACAACCATGCAGTAGATCACATTACCTCTTGCTTTCAACACATTGATGAAGCTCTTCGATGTTTCATAAGTTAGACTATGTGAGTGTGACTGTCTTTGTGCCTCTCCAATTAGTATAATCACTTGAGCACTTTGGAGGTTGGTACACACTCACATATCTACAACTTGTGCCTTGATCCTTGCTTTGTCCAAGAGTCTCCTAAACAATTGCATCCATGATCTATTTTTGCTTCTTTTCTTCTAACTCATCTCCACAACCCTAAATGCCCAAAAAAAAAAAAAAAAAAACACAAATACACATGAATGAGTGATAAAATCTGAGAAAAGTGATGCTTAGTGCAAGAAAAGTATAGTTTGTATCACTTATACACGAGTACTTATCAACCCCTCAAGGGGATCCACATCCATAGGCTCTTGCATTTCATTTATTTTCTTGCATCTAGTAGAGTAAAGTCTCTTGCTTAGGATGTTGGGCTAGATAGTAGGTGGTGAAGGAGTAATAGTAGATCCTTAATCTCAAGGAATACGATCCTCATGTTTTTACACGAGGCATTACTTGGTGATCCCGTACACTTGCGGGGAAGCAATCAAGCTTTTGGCGCTGTTGCCGGGGAACCCATTAAGAAATTCTAGGAAACTTTTAGCTTATTGCTCTAGCCATTTGTTTATTTATGTATTTGATTTTATATTCATTCTTTCTATTTCTATATTCCTCCTATATTACATTAGTTTTAATTTGTGTTTAATGATTTTTCTTTGGTGTGCAATTCATGTTAAAGGTGCATCATGGCAAATCTGAATTTTGCACAAGGAAGTGAATTGAGCATGGACGACATCAAGCATGAGTGGATACCATCTCAACAGCACTTGTCATAGATTCAAGACAATTCTTTTTGCACGTAACGCTGAATGATCAGTATACACCACCACTTTGGAAAGAACTAAGTAAGACAGAAATTTATCAAAAGTGAACACCACGGCAAGTAGTTCTGTTTCAATTGTAGTGTAATTCTCCTAAGCCCCCGTTAAAGTTTTGCTTGCATAATATATAGAATGGAAATGTTTGTCTCACCGCTGCCCAAGGACTGCACCAACTATAAAATCACTTGCATCACACATCAGTTCAAATGGAGAGTCCCAATCTGGAGCTACTATTATGGGTGCTTGAATTAGCTTCTCCTTGAGTATAACAAAAGCTCTCATGTAATCATTGTCAAACTCGAATGGAACATTTTTTTCCAACAGCTTTGTCAAGGGTCTAGCAATTTTTGAGAAATCCTTGATGAATCATCTATAGAAACCTGCATGTCCCAGAAAACTTCTGATGGCTTTCACTGAATTTGTGGGAGATAGCTTTTCTATGACAGAAATCTTTTCTCTGTGTACCTCAATTCCTTCTTTTGAAATCTTGTGACCTAAGACTATCCCTTCTTCGACCATAAAATGACATTTCTCCAAACTTAGCATAAGGTTAGTTTCCTCACATCGAATGAGAACATGTTCTAAATTCTTGAGGCACAACTCAAATGAATCACCCAAGATGGAAAAGTCATCGATAAACACCTTCATAAAGTCTTCCACCATGTCCTCGAAAATAGCCATCATGCATCTTTGAAAAGTAGTGGAGGCTTTGCATATCCCGAAGGGCATGTGGCGATAAGCAAATGTGCCATATAGACATGTGAATGTGGTCTTTTCCTAATCTTCCAGTGGAATGGGGATTTGGAAATTACCAGAGAACCCATCTAAGAAGTAGTAGTAGGTGTGCTCCACTAGTCACTTAAGCATCTTATTAATAAATGGTAACAAGAAATGATCCTTTCGAATAGCATCATTCAATTTTCTGTAATCAATGTGAAAGACTAAAGAAAACATAAGTGAAATAATCCATGAAAACCACATTTTTAACTTCCCAAATAACTCCGTCGGTGCTCCGATCTAGTCCCGCCAATGTTGCTCCGCTCTACTTGATATCCTAGCACCTTAGATCCACCTATAATCAATGGAAGATAAAGTCCAGCCACCGCATCCCAGAAGCTCTAGAAGAAACCCCCAACAAAAAGTCCCTTTAAATACTTAACTTTGGGGCTTAAAAAGGTATTCCCTAGGTAGCACGCCCACGCTCTTGGTCTTGCTCTTTTCGGAAGTCTTGGAATCAATTTTTGGCACCAAATAATCAAAAACCTATAAAAAGCATGGGCGTGCTTCTGCCCATGCTTGCTATATTAACCATGCTATAGTGTCAGTGCTGCAGTAATCATGCTTCGCCTATGGTGGATTTTCCAACAAAATGCGTAGGAATAAGCACAGGCGTGCTTGAGCCCATGCTTCCCTAGCACAACCATGCTAGGGGCACCAAAATCATGCTCTTCTTGTGTTGAAAACTTCTGTAAAAAGAAAGGACAGAAGCACAGGCACGCTTACGCCTATGCTTTCACTATAATTCACATTTTAACTTTGTTTTGCACCGAATTTGTTCCAAAACTCATTCTTTTATCCCTAGACTTAATTTTCTATACAATTAAACACAAATACCCAAAGTAGCATCGATTTACACCAAAATATATGCCAAAAGACAAGAAAATCATATAATAGGGCATGTAAATATCTATATGAAGTGCACTCATCAATATACATTGTCCCCAATATACGTATGCATGCACAAGTGTAAGTGGAAATAATAAAAAAATGGAAAAAGAAAAGAGTGTGTGGACATTAGTTCTCAATTGGTTTCTTAGTTGGGCCGATGAGGGTGATGAAGTTACCCTTATCCAAGTTCCGAATTATGCGGGCCAAAACAACAACCGATCACCTTAAACCCTGATTGAAATATAAATAGAAGAAATTAAATATAAGAATCAAATAAAATGCAGCAAAATAAAATCCACTATGATCAAAATGCATGTACAAAAGCAGCAGGGTAAATGTCTCTTGCTGAAATAGAAAATAAAATACAATTGAAAATAAAAAAAACAAAAGTGATAAAAATAAAAATCAGAATGGCAGGCGTCGGCTGGGGAACTCTAGAGTCGTGTATAAGCAGTGGAAGACTAATGGTGTTAATGAAAAAGGAAGAGACTCTGGCGCCAGTGGAGCTATAATAGTTGGTGAAGTAGGCGCCAGAGTGGATGAGGATCCTAGCGCTACATATGTGCCAAAATCTGACGGAGCAGACCCCTGATCCTCACTTGACCCTTGTCAGACCTGTGGACCACCTGATACTGCATCTCATGTGGTGACTTTGAGCGGCTGTATGCCTCCAACTTGCGGCATACCCATGCAATGATCAATCAGGTGCAGGCCCCATGCAAGCTTGGTAATGTGAGGACCAAGAAAGATGGTCGCTAGTTTAGGGTCTTGAGCCTGATGACGCAGCTATCAGGCAAGGGCATGGCCAATATGAATCAGCTCCCGAGCCACCAAGCTCGAGAGGAAATACAGATCATGGAGGTTGACGATCCCCATGATGTCTCTTCTCCCTGTTAGCATCCTCGATAGGATGGCGTGGAGATACCTAAAGGCTGCTAGGCTGAGTATAGACACCTTCGAGCTGCTGCATACATAAGTCTCGCAGCCCTGAAGTGTTTGGGTCCAAACCTGATCTTGGCTCAGGTAGACCGACAAGTCAATGTGGAGCTGGGAGTAAGACTCTATGCAAGTGTACTCCATGTCAACAAGCCTCATCACCACGGAGAATTCCGTGTATGACATCAGGTACTCCACCTCAAACATCTAGAAGCAATGGTCTCGTGGTGGCTGAGCCTGATGATTGTCCGGTCTAACTCGAGCGAGCTCATCACCTCAAGTGTGAGTTCCTAATACATTGACTCACGGAAGAACTACTAACAACCTTGTATGGAAATCAGATCTCATACCTCATCGGTGAGATCTATTCTCCAACATCTGCCAAACAATAACTCGTCCCTTAACAAACGCTAGTCTGTGAACCATTGGTAGTACACTCTATGCTTACGATCGCCAAAATGTGGTATCGATGACTGAGAAGACTCACCAGTCTTCTTCTTCTTCTTAGCCTCTATCTACAGATAACTGGCTGTCTTTTCCTAACTCAAATCTTGCAATTCAAAAAGAATATTAAAAATCAGTCAATAGAATATAGAAATTATTAAGCAAGAATGGATAACGGATGTACAATACGTGGACTGCAACTGTTATGGGACCACAATGGTCTCAACACACCCATTATCATAGTCATGGATATCCTTTGGAAATGCACAACATGTACACAATGACCCGTTATCTTTATCAGCAGTTCTATTGTACACTTCTTTGGGTAACAACATGAACACAACACCCCTTGTGTGTTCAATGGGCTCTAAAATAGGGTAACGACCTGTTGACAATGGGCAAGGCTCATTGCCAATTGTTGCCAAGGCAACATGAGCAGGAGAAAGTTCACAACCGGCTCACCACACCCGTAGTGGCTCATTTGCCCCAATTATGAAATTTGAACACAACTGTCTTCGCAAAAGTTATTGTTCATCGTGGAACAGCCGTTGTGAAGCCCGATTGTGGTGAGAAAATTGTTATACATAATCTATTTTGTTCATAATTCAAATAAAAATATTTACTACTACATTAAAAACATTCACAAGCCATTTAATCGCAGTAAAAACAAGATTCGGATAAGATTTGATTTTCTTACAAATTTGGCCAAGAGGATGAGAAAAATCCGATGTGGAAAGTGAAAATTTGATACGCAAAAACCACTAAAAATAGTAGGAAAACTCTCAGGCATGGCTCTTTAAGTGCAAATGAGAGAATTCCAGTGAGGTAGAAGAGAGAAAACTCAATATTATGTGAGAAAGGCCAAGAGACGGCTGGCAATAACCCTATATCCCTCAATAATGACCCTCACAACGGTGGATAATACCTATTGTGCATCGTTACAGTGTCTAGAAGAACAACGGTAGTGATGGCGCTGTTAAGAGGCTATTGTCAACTCAGTTACGGCTCAAAAGTTTCTAAGTGTCAATCACGACCGTTCTAGGGCTCGTTGTGCTCATAACGGCCTAACCAAGGGCATGGTAAGGTCGTGCTAGCATTTTTATAATCCAGAAAAAAGGCTTTCTCCAAAGAACGACCATTATGGGTTACCACGGTCATGGAAATAGCCATGGTGAGCCCGTTACAGTCTCAATAAATTTATCCAAAAAATTATAACTTTCTTCCTAAACATCATAATGAGTTCATAATGGGTGTACAATGCCCGTTGTGGTGTAAACAGTGAAAGACTATGGATTCTTCCTATACAAAATGGCATGAAAACAATTCCTAACCATGATAACTGACTCCACAAACAAATTTCACGCATAAAAACCAATAAAAATGACTCAACTTCACACCATTCAATCATGCATCACTCTTTATTTAAAACTAAAAATGATAAAAACTAAAAAAAAAAAAAGAAAAGAAAACTACTTTGGTTGCCTCCCAAGAAGCGCTTGTTTTACATCACGAGCCTGACGTACCTGCTCTTACCTCAAGATGGTTAAAAAAGATTGAACTATTTTCTTTTGTCATTCCAATTGTTCTTCCCAAAATAATATTTCAAACACTTACCATTTACATTGAATGTACCTCTATCGGGGTGAATTAGCTTGACTGCACCATAGGAAAAAATTTTTGTTACAGTGAATGCTCCAGACCACCTTGAGTTCAACTTACCAGGAAACAATCTCAATTTTGAATTGAAGAGGAGGGCTTGATCTCCTACTTGAAACTCCTTACCACATTTGAGGTTCTGGTCATGGTATTTTTTGTGCATTCTTTGTAAAGCTCCAAATTTTTCGTAGGCAGTCAAAAGACATTCCTTGAGCTCTTAAAGTTGTAACTTTCTCTTTCTACTTGCTGGATGAATGTTAAGATTTATGATTTTTAGTGAAAAATATTCTTTGTGTTCGAGCTCTACAAGCAAATTGTATGCTTTCCTATACAAAAGTCTATACGGTAACATCCTTATGGGTGGTTTGAACGCAGTTTTATATGCCCACAAGGCATCATCTAACTTTTTTAACCAATAATTTTGATGATGAACTACAATCTTCTCTAGAATTTGTTTCAATTGCCTATTGGACACTTTTACTTGCCTGCTTATTTGTGGATGATAAGGTGATAAGTGCTCGTGTTATAGTAATACGAAGTATTATTATCTTACATTGAGCATTACTTTAATCAGATTTTATCATTAATGTGTGTGCATTTGTGTGCTTTTGTGCATTGTAGGGTTGTGGGGCCAATTTGGAGAAAAAGAAGCAAGAATAGGTTATGTTCGCCATTGTTGAGGAGTTCTCGGACCAAGCAAGGAACAAGGCACGAGTTTAGACTTGTGGGTGTGTACCAATCTCCATTGGAGGGGCACAAAGGCAGTCACATTCACAAAAGTCTAAGTCATGTAGCATTGGAGAACTTTGCCAATGAAGAAAAATTAAGTAATCGACATAATCTAACATTGATTGTGTGCCTAATTCAACGGCCTCGATGAAGAATGATGAATTCTGTAGCATTTCGGCGAAATGTTGTAGCAGTTACTGTAGCTAATTACCGTAGCAAGTTACTGTTCCCTGTTGGGTGAAAATTAGAAAAACAGAGAATCCACACGCCCGTGTGGAAATTCCACACGGCCATGTGGAATTTATGCAGGTCCGTGTTGAAAATCCACAGGGGCGTGTGGAACTCCGATTTCAGCCTATAAATAGCCCGTTTTCAGATCTATCTGGGGACCCCCCTTCTATCCCTTGCCTATCTTTTGGGGGGCTTTCGGCTAGGGTTTGGAGAGGTTCTTGGAGGTCTTTGGAGGCGATTATATGGCATCAGCATCGACATCCATTGAAATAAAGCTATTGGGGGAGCTTTCGTTGGCATCGATTCGGCGAGGTGTGCCCTAGGCTTGACAAGAGATTCGTTGGAGAAGACGTGCGGCTCCACAAGACCATCGATATGATCTATAAGGGTGTTTTCTTTATGGTTTTCATGCATATGTTCTTAAACTATTTATTGAGTTTGTATTGCTCCATGGAGAGCTAAACCCTAATGGGTATTCGGACATGTAAACCCTAGGATGTTTGTGTTTCTATAACTTTTATTATGCTTTATTAATTTGATGTTTTCTTATTGAGTTCCAATCTTGCATGTCGATTGTATGAGATTTTCCCTTAGCCTTGACACTAGGGTTGAGAATCTATTAGGTTATCTTTTGAGGGTGTGACAACCTCTATAAGATTAGACTACACAAGGTTAGAGAGGGTTGAGAGGTTTAGTCGAGAGGTAGTGGAACGTTCTCTTTCCCCTCCGGTGTGAATTTCCCTACCTTCATATCCCAAGAGTTAATCGCGATCGAAGTAGAGTGAAGTACTAGGAGATGAACTCCCTTGCGAAGGGTTGAGTGAATCTTAGGACTGGGGCTTAACTTAGATTAGGGTTCTGCCATTTATAGCTAAAATAGTGATAACGCTTGTTTTTTAACACTATTCTCTGTGGATACGACTACCCACTCACCAGGGTATTTTATTACTTTGACAACCCGTGCACTTATGGGGTACACACGCAAGGGGTGTGTCATAAAGGGTAGCTAGTTTATGTGAAACTGCATATTTCATTAATGTTTTCATCAATTGTCATTACAAAAATGTGTACCCTATCACTTAGGATTATCCTAGGTGTTCCAAATATAGAGAAAAGTTTCTTTAAAAATTTAACCACAACTCTAGCATCATTCAAAGGCACAACTTGCACCTTTACCCATTTGGAAACATACTCATTTGCGACCAAGATAAATATGTTACCAAATGACATACGGAAAGGACCCAAAAAATCAATACCCTACACATTAAAAATTTCACACACATGAATAGAATTCTCAAGTATTTCATCTCGGCGAGAAAGATTACCTATGCACTAGTAGTTGTCACAATTTTGCACATACCTGTGAGCATCCTAAAAGATGGTGGGCCAATAAAAACCTGATTCAAGGACCTTGTCAGTTGTTCTATTTACTCTAAAATGTCCTCTAGATGGTCCTGAATGACAATGCATGAGAATATTCCATCCTTCAACTTGAGGCATACATCTTCTGTTAATTTGGTCTGTGTAGATTCTAAATAAGTATGGGCCTTCCCACACATAGTGCTTGAGGTCCAAGAAAAATTTCTTCTTGTGTTGGTATGTGAATTATTTAGAAAGAGTTCCTGTATCCAAGTAATTAGCAAAGTCAGTGAACCAAGATAAGTTTTCATCTCTCACCTTATGAATTCTGTATAAGCGCTCTTCACGGAATGTATCATCAATATCTCCATTTCTCAATGGTTTCTTTTCAGGATCTTCTAATTTGAATAGGTGATCTGTTGCCAAGTTCTGCACTCCTCTCTTGTCCTTGATCTCCAAATCAAATTCCTTTAAAAAGCAAATTCCATCTAATTAGACAAGGTTCAGCATTAGATTTACTCATGAGATATCTTAGTGTGGAGCGATTAGTGCAAACCATAACTTTTTACGACACTAGGTACGATCAGAGCTTATCAAAAGCAAAGACTTCAGTGAGGAACTCCATTTTAGTTGTTATATAATTCTTTTGTGCATCATTCAAGGTTTTGCTCACATAGTATATGGGATGAAAGTGCTTATCCTTATGTTAACCTGATACTGCCCAATCACAAAATCATTGATGTCACACATCAAATCAAATTACAGATCCCAGTTTCGAGAAATCATGATTAGAGCTTGCACAAGTTTATCCTTCAATGTCGTTAATGTTGACATGCAATCTTGATTAAACTCAAGTGGTGAATCCTTTTCCAAAATCTTGGTTAGAGGCCTAACAATCCTTGAAAATCTTTAATGAACTTTCTATAAAAGCTTGCATGCCCCAAAAAACTGCGAATTGCTTTGACCGATGTGGGAGGTGGGAGCTTCCCAATAGTACAACCTTGGCTTTGTCCACCTCGACCCCCTTTCTCGAAATTCTGTGCCCTAAGACAATGCCTTCCTGACCATGAAGTGACATTTCTCCCAACTAAGTATAAGGTTAATCTCTTCGCATCTTGCTAATACTCATTCTAAATTCCTGTGGTAAATATCAAAGGAGTCACCGAATACCGAAAAGTCATCCATAAACACCTCCATCATGTCTTCTACCATGTTCACAAAAATTGCCAACATGCATCTCTAAAATGTTGTTGTAAGTTACATAATCCGAAAGGCATGTGGCGATACAAGAGAGTTCCATATGGGCAGGTGAATATGGTCTTCTCTTGATCTTCTGGAGCAATGGGAATATGAAAGTACCTTAAAAACCCATCTAAAAAATAGTAATAAGAATGTCCTGCTAACCTCTCTAGCATTTGATCTATAAATGGCAAAAGGAAGTGGTCCTTTCTGATGGCATCATTTAGCTTCATGTAGTCAATATATACTCACCAACATGTGATTGATCTAGTGGGTATGAGTTCATTCTTATCGTTGGTAATTATGGTCATCCCACCCTTCTTCGGTACCATTTTCATTAGGATCACCCATGTGCTGCCTAAAATTGGATAAATGATACCCGTATCCAAAAGCTTCATTACTTTTGTTTTCACCATTTCCTTTATGTTTGGATTTAGCTTTTGTTAAGGTAAAATAGATGGTTTGTGATCATCCTCCATCATAATCTTATTGGTACAGGATGACAAACTGATTGCCTTGATATCAGATATCTTCCCAGCAATGGCTTTTTTGCTTGTGCAAAATATCCAACAACTTTTTCTTTTGTTCAACAATCAAATTGGCTGCAGTAATCACTGACAGTTTCAATTCTTCTACCAAAAAGGCATACTTTATATGTTCCAGTAATATCTTCAACTCTAAATCTAGAGTGATAAGTGCTCGTGTAATAGTAATGCGAAGTGTTATTATCTTGCAATGAGCATTGATTAATCAGATTTTATCACTAAAAAGTGTGCATTCATTTACTTTTGTGCATTGTAGGGTTGTGAAGATAAATTGGAGAAAAGAAACGAAGTTAGATCGTGTTCGCCATTGTTGGGGAGTTTTCGGACTAAGCAAGGAACAATGCATGAGCCTAGACTTGTGAGTGTGTGCCAACCTCCTTTGGAGGGGCACAAAGGCAGTCACATTCACGATAAATTTGGGAGCGTTTCTGCACGAGCACTGTAGCAAGTTACTGTTCACTGTCTACCGAAAATCAGTAAATCAGCAACTTCACACGGGAGGTTATTTTTGGATTTTTTTGGCTCTCTTCTGACCTAACTTCTAGAGAGGCGCGGCTAGGGTTTTGGAGAGGATTTCGTGGAGGTTTGGAGCATGTCATCAGCATCGACATCAACGTCCGGCGGCCGCACAAGACCACAGCCACTTCATACACAAGGGGGTTTTCATCTATGCATTCAATTTGTATCTCTTTTCTTATTTTGATGGATTTGTATAGCTCCATGAGGAGCTAAACCCCTTGTGGGTATTCGGACTTGTAAACCCTAGGATTATTATGTTTCTATGACATTATTATTATGCTTTTCCATTATTGATGAATAAATTCAAGTTTCAATCTTAAATTGCTTCTTGTAATTGTTTTCTCTTAGCCGTGACACTAGGGTTAAGAACAATCTAGGTTATCCTTTGGAGGCGTGACAACTCCTATAGGATTAGACTACTTAGGATTGAAGAGGTTTGAGAGGGTGAGTCGTGAGGCAGCGGAACGTCCCCTTTCTCCTCCGATGTGATTCTCCCTACATCCGTGTTCCATGATTTCTTAGTGGTCGAGATAGAGTGAAGTGCTAGGAGATAAACTCCCCTGGTGCTTAGTTGCGCGAGCAACAGAGTGAAAGGTTGAAGGAAATCTTAGTGCTAGGGCTTAATTTAGACTAGGGTTCTGTCACCTGGACCAAAGGGTTAGAACTATACATAGGAACAGGGTTTATCACTAGGAATCCCTAGAACTTAAAGCAATCCCACACTGTGTGAGGCTTAGGAAGATAGACTCCCCTAGGGCTTAGTTGACAGGTCAACGAGAGTCAAGGGTCATAGTGAAAACCTAATGCCGGGGCATAGTGTTGGGGTTAGTCACGGTTGACCTTAGGTTTGGGACCGTATGTTTAAGGATATCCTCGACTCAATTAACATCAATAGAAGAGTATAATAGCATTGTCTTGCACTAGAAGCATAAGTCCTAGAGGTAGCTTGTCCGAGTACCCTACTTTACTCATTGCTTGTCCTACTCTTTTTACTCCTACTTGCACTCTCTCATCTTCCACACTTCTATTTTATTTCTTGTTTCTTTATAATTGGTTATACATTCACTCATTGATTCTCATCACACATTGTATAGCTAATTAGTGAATACTTGTATCTCGAATCCCTATTCCCTGTGGATACGATTACCCACTCACTAGGGTATTTTATTACTTTGACAACCCGTGCACTTTCGGGGTACACACGCAAGGGGTGTGTCATAGAGTGTCCTCAATAGATGGTCTAAGCCTATTATCCATGCTCAAAGTGGTCATAGTGGTGCTTTCCTCTTCATCATGGGTTTGTTCTTCACTTGTATCATCCTCTATTTAAGAAATCACATCTTCCTCCCTATGGGTATCATCGGCAAGCAGACTGTTAACTCTCATAGGATCTTCTACTGCATTGCTCACTATTCTCTTTTCCTATTCTCTTATCTCCATTAATTGATCGAACACTTCCTACCAAGTTGTCTCTTCCTGTTGTTCATAGAGATCATGGGGTATGGGGAATGAATCAACTGCATTGAGGTATTGTGGATCAAGTTCCTATGCTACACAACATTCAATTCATCGCTCAAGTATGTTTAGCACTCTCTCCAACTGCCCTCTCATATTTGCCATGAAGAAACAAATGTTCATAGTATTGTGTGATAATTATCAAAAAGTGACAGATTGAATAAGAATTTATAGAAAATATGGTAGGAGCAAAAGAACTTAGATATGAAAGGATAAATGGCTAAAACACTAAACTATAAGTTTTCATAGAATCTCTCGACTAGGTTCTCCCTGGCAATGGCGCCAAAAACTTGACAAATGGTGTGTATGTATGCGTGTAAGTAAGGTTAAGTCTGTAAATACACAAATGCATAGGTCATCAATTAATATGTCATGGGTGAGCATGAAGATTTTATTGCTTAGGGAATTGTGAGAGACACCTATTACTTCCTTTTCACTTAATCAATAGCCTAAATGTCTAAGGTGTTTCTTAACTTTACTTTTACAATTCAATTAATGAAATACAATTGAGGATCTTTAAGTGCAATTAGAAGGAGTGGGTGATTGCATGATATTTTACTTAACAATTACTTATAATCTGAGTTGAGTTATGATGATTATGTTCTAGTATTGGACTGGGGAACTTTAGAGACCTATTGGTCCCAATCTCTTGGCAACTAAGTCTGAAACATTAGGAACTTAAGATAGAATCTCTTCCTACCCTAGTCTCCTATGTCTTATGTTCACCTTAAGATTGAGAATTCCGATAAAAGGGCTAAATCAAACCCTAATCCAAAGATCTAGCAATACATAATCTCTTAGTGCATGTATAGGTCTAACAAAGCATGTGTGTTTTAGTACATGGGCATCTCTTCCTCACACGTCAACAAAATACAAGTAGCAAACATGCAATTAATCACAATTAACTAAAAAGAGTAATCTATTACCAAAGAAAGTTCACAAGTAAAGTTGAAGTATATAGACATATAATTCCCTTCGAATTAGAGTCCTATGGACTGAGAATAAAGATATAAATAATGATAGATTTACAAGAACAAAGAATAAAGAATTGCTAAACTAATTCCCTCCAATAAATCTCTGATGGTTGAGATTGAGAGGATCCTAAGATCATCAAGACAGCGTTGAATCTCCTCACGTGCCCTTCACTATTGATGCACATTGACTTTCCCTTGAGAAACTCACAGGAATCCGCTGAAGTCTTGATGGAACTCGTCTCCAGCCACACAGGTCTCCAGAAATCCAACTATTCTCCCCAGATTTGGCAAAAGAACAACCCTAGATTGAAAACCCTAGGGTATTTATAGTATCAAGTCTTCCACGGCCTCACCACGCTCGTTATGGAGGCCGTAGTGAGTAAGTTTTTTGCTTTGGCCCCAACTCGCATCTTAGCACAGTCTATCTGGTCGTTGTATGGATTGGTCATGGTTGTCATGATTTACAACGCCCATTATTGAGGCCGTTAAGACTTCTATGTTATTCTTTGTGATTCCATACTGCCATAACTTGATAACGACTATGATAGAAGTGGACAATAGCCATGGTAAGATGTTACCACGGCCATTGTGAGCCATGGTGATGCTCTAGTTCAACAAGTTGACTGGTTTTGCTTCTAAATACCTAGGTATTTGCTTCTTTGGCCCTAAGATAGAATGAAAGCTAGTGGTGAACAAAAGAATGAGATTATATACCAGTTTGGTGCTAAACATATAAAATTTCATGCTAAATGTAGTATTAATGATATATAAAATATGCATTTTCAAGCACTTATCAATAGCCTTAAGGGACTCTGATTGCTTCCCCGCAAGTGTACGGGATCGCCAAGTAATACCCTATGAGTGACACAGGGGTCGTATTCCACTGGGGCCGAGGAAGTACTATTACTCACTCTTCATCTATTTTCTAACCTACAATTCAATATGAGTGGAGAAAAAAATAAAGCAAACAAACTAATTTGAACTAATCCTATGGCCTGGTAACTAACACACGGATGTAAACAATCAAGGGAGTATCAAGCATGAGAAGGGTGTGTTTGGACAAGGAATCCACCTAGTGTTGTCATTTAATCCAAAACTAGGATGATATAAAGATGCATTGATGATAGTTGAGACCTAAAGACCTCGTGAGTAGATTAGCCCCGATCTCTCAGCGACTAGCCCCTAATCCCATACGAGTGTTAATCGGAATCTCTCCGTATTAACCCACCTACGATCGCATTAAGCTCTAATAGGAGTAAACCTACTATCCTTCGGCTTAAAACTAGCAATGGAGGGCTACCTGCACCCAATTTCTCGGCGTGTCGGCACAAGAATCCCCTAAGAATCTCTCCTAGATCTAGTACACATGAGTAGATCACGTCTACCTGTACAACTCATAAAAGAATCACGGATTTCTCCACATATGTAATTCTAGGCATGAAGGCATGAAAGATTGAATCTCAAAACAACCAACAAACTAGATTAATAATAACATCCAAAGTTGATACACAAGATGAACCCTAGGGTTCATCCAAATCCAAACACAACAATAAGTTAATCCCTCATTACAAGGGACACTTAAACAACATACAAGGAAGACAAAAACAAAAAAGAAGCAATGAAAACCCCCTCTAGATTGTGATCTCCTTGAATGGATGAAGCTTCGAATGATGATGCAATGGTGGCATAGAACTTCGCACAAACTCCTTCTCCCTTGCTCCTCTCCCTCTTGGTGATGATGTGTGCTCATTTCCCACAAAGATCCCCGCCAAAAGGTGGCCGGAAGGCCTCAAGAAGGTGTTGTGGCGGCGGCCTCAATGGCCAATAGAAAAGTTCCCTTCAAAAGCCCTAGAACTCCCCACTTATACCCTCGAAGCATACGGGCCGTATGGATGTAGATTAGGTCAAGAAAGCCCCAAATCCTGAGCCTCACAGGGTAGTTAACTGGGTAGTTAATTGGGTGGTTAATTGGGTAGTGAAGGGTAGGAAAAAAGTTCTGGAAATTCCTTACTGGGTCACAGACTGGGCCGTGAGACTTAGGTTAAGACTTCTGGACAGTCCTCATGGGGTAGCAGACAGGGCCGTGAGGCTTAGGCAAAAACCTTGGATTTTCTTGCCCGAAGACCCTCCAAGTGCTACAGTAACTGCTACGTTGCGTATGCTACAATAGATCTGCTGCAGTGCCGCTACCTGGTTTTTCTCCTCTTTTCTGCCCAAAATATGTTTTCGTGGTCTCCATGGCTTCTACCTGCCCTACAAAGCAAATACAACTCGATTAAGCATAAAAACGGGCACTAAACGTGATCAAATACATGCAAAGTGCGACGAATACATATATTAGAATGCATACATTTAGACACTTATCAAACATCCTCACACTAAGCGTTTGCTTGTCCCCAAGCAAACAAATCATGAAAAATAGAGGGAAAGATAAGTGGCTAAATGTACTATCTCTGGCTCGTATAAATACAAGATTCTACAAGTAATGAATGATGATATATAGATGTTGAGTTACAATCAATAAGTACAACAAAAATAAGATCCTGTCTCACCTCTTATATGTCTGTGTTGTGTAAGTGAATTTTCTGTCTCATATGGCCATACTTGGTCTAGCCTAATGACTTCAATCAGTGTAGCTCTATGTGCTAATCACTCCACATGTACAAAGTACTAGGTCTTAAAATGCTAAGTTCTACTTCAATGAGCAAGTAAGATCCTTCTAACTCCTGAATTTGAAACTAAATCCCATTTCTTCTCAAAACATCAAGTAGGCAGTCTAAGTGATCACTAGGGTTTTATTTACATGTACATAATTTTTTTTTTCGAGTCTGCCTAACGTAGACTGCACCAAAATCTTTCAGGAGGGTGCACATGCTGGTTAGGCACAAGAGCCACCCAACTACTTGATTACAGTCTACATAGATGCATTCATGCTTCATTAGTAGAGGAATACTGACAAAGACTCATTTTTATTTCACATTCACCCCAGATCATGTCTTTAGACTACACTACAAGTTACAAAACTAGGACTAGCTCAACAAGGTTTAGAAATTCTTAAGAGTTCATTGAAGGATAGAACTTAGTCTTCTAAAGACAAGTACTCAAGATTGTGTGTTAAGCATACAAGAGAGTTAAAGTAGTCATGTTGGCTATTTCTAGGGCATTAACAAAAAATTCAGTGCACAAGACAGTACTAGAGGTGAAATAGGATTCAGTAGAGCACAAAAAGTATATGTAACTCACATCAATCATTAGTTCATGCTTGAAGAATCTCACAAGAATGTATAAAGCCATCATTGATAACACTAGCATGCAAATATGGTTTTAATACATGTAATACACCCATCCCCACACCTAGTGTTGTACATTGCCCTCAATGTACACTAATCATGGATAACATGGCAATATAAGCAATAAAAACACTAGAGGAGGGTGAAAATGAACTTCTCCAGTTTATCTTGTGCAACTAGCGATGTACGACCCGAACATAGGGTATGGCGAGCTATAGATGTCGGGTCCAATCTCCATTGAATGCGGAGAAGCTCACCAAACTTCCTTTAATGCCCTACAAGGCAAAAAGGGCACATCATCATTCCACAAAATTCACAAAGGAGAGACGGGGAGTAATCATGCAAGAACTAAAACACAACACAAAAAGAACACAAAAGCTAGAAAATAAAGTCTAAAACAATAAAATAAAGTATCCATGCTAGCCCTTGTCGTTGATTGCTTGTCGATTCCTTCATCCTCTACATTCCTACTGGTAACGCGCTTGAATCGCTCTCCCGCAAGTGCACGGGGTCGCCAAGTAATACCCCTCGCGCGAACACGAGGGGGTCGTATCCCCAAGGGCCCGAGAAGCTATTCTTACTTCCTTATCACAATGTTGTTTGACCTAATCAATCACTTGAAAGAAGAACTACCAATAACCTACTAAAACAAAGAGCATGCAAATAGCAAGTATAAATACGGAGGGGAAAAATCAAGGTGAGGGAATGGCCACGGATGAGGATTCCCTCGGGGGCTACTAAAGTGCCAAGGATGCCCTAACTAGCATGCACGTGGGTGGTTTGGACGAGGAAACCCTAGATTAGACCAACCCGATGGTCACGGCGTTGGTCCCTAATCCAATACAAGTATTGGAATACGGAATTGCTTCCGCCCAAATCCTTGTACGATTGCAAAGGGTTTAGTGGATTTCCCCAAGCTAGGGTTGAAACACAATCAAGGACAACCTTAACAATTGGAGGGGTACAAATACCCAATGGTCACGGCGTATTCGTACATGTATTCCCTTCCAAGCTTGGTGAGCCTAATACTAGGGCAATGGTCATGCAACCTAGCATTGTCTAGGAATTGACATATAGAGTTCTCATACATATCAAGGCATTCAAGAACCACCAAACAAGGATCACAAACCAAACCAAATACATAAACTAGAAAGTAGCATCCAAAATACACAAGTTCACCCCCAAGGTTCACCTACATCCGGTGACCTTGGGGTTAGTTGTTCATGATCACAAAGTAAGCAAGCAAATACATAAAAACAACCAAAAGCATAATGAAAACACCCCCTGAAAAGATCAAGGCCGAATGACGCTTCCAAGGACGCCACCCAAGGACTGGCTTCCTTTGTCAAACTTCCTCTCAAATGCAAATCGAAGGCATGGATTCGTCGTCTCGTGCTCTCCCCGTCGTCCTCTCCCAAGAAATGCCTCTAAAAGCCGGCCTCAAGCTCCCAAAGAAGATGGTGAAGTGTAGTGTTCTTCAAGACCTCGCCTCCTTCAAAATGAACTCCAAAACCCTTAAAAAACCTTTTCCAGTGGGTTATGCGGCCCCCTATGCGGCCCCGCATGCGGGGAGAGAAAATTCCCGAGAAAATCCCGAAATCGCGTAAGTTGCTACAGTGTCGCTACAGTAAAACCGCTACAGGATCTATCAGAAATAGTGTTTTCGTCGCCGATTTCTTCTCAAATTCTATCAACGAGCTCGAAGGGGTCACATCAGTACGTGTAACACGAAAGAAACCAATTCAGACCAAAAACGGGCGTCAACTCATAGAAAAATACGTAATACATACACGCGAATACATGGAAAATACGTATGTTTAGGCGTTTATGAAACATCCCCACACCTAAGCATTTGCTTGTCCCCAAGCAAACACACATGAAGAATAGGGGCACGATGATAAACGACTAAACATACGACCTCAAGCTCAACTGGTAAGTACTCCATTAGCACAGGTGAAAGGAAATCTAGAAAATGAGCTGTACAGTGAGTGATCGAGTAATGGTAGCCCTGTTTTATTCAAAGTGCTTCCGTGAGTGTGTGCCAGCTCCCAACCTTGACCTCCACACCCTGGATTACCCCAGGGGTCCATTCACCCCACATATGGTGAGAGTGGTATTAGGTAGTTAAAGACCTCTTCAATACTCAGTTAAAAGTCTTTTGAGTTCCTGAATAAGACTCTAGCACTTAAGCGACTGTGTAACAAGTTCCAGGGGACGCAACAGAGATACTTATTTACCTATTCACAAATATACAAATTTTTTTTTTTTCTGAGTCCGGCTAACATAGACTGCACAAGAAATCTTTCAGAAGGATGCACATGCTGATTAGGCACAAGAGCCACCCAACCTACTCAATTACAGCCTACATAGACGCATTCATGCTGTGCCAGCAGAGGAATACTGTCATAGACTCCACTTTTTTTTTTTCGACTGTACACACTGTATCTCAGTCCCTTGGAAACCTGTCACACAAGTTCACTTAAGGCTACAGAAAACAAAAAAGGAACTCAAAAGCTCTTAAAAGAATATTGAAGAAAGAATTTAACAGTCCAATACCAAAATCATCATAATGGGTTGGTTAGAGTGTACAAGGTAGGAGCAATCATGATAGAACATGAAAAAGCACTTAAAATAAAACAGGGCATCATTCAAGCACAGTATAAGAATACAACCCACTTCTATCATTCTTTCAAGCTAGGAAGTACTAAACACTAAGATCATGGCTATCATCGGTATTCATGCATGCAAAACTAGTAAAGTACCCCATCCCCACACCTAAAGTTGTACATTGCCCTCAATGCATATAAATCAGCAGAGTAAGGTGCGAGACATGCCAGAAAAAATAAAGGAATGAGGTAAAGAAACTTCCCCAAATGGTTGATGAAAGGAACATCCAAATATGCATGAACTGGGGAAAGCTGAGGGGTGCAAGGGCGTGGAGCTTCTACAGTGATCAGTCCTGAAAATAGAGAGAAAGCAAATCACACCCCAAGAAACAAATAGAGAGCAGGACAAGTAAGCACGAATCAAAAACGGGAAAGTGCAGTTTAGGAGGGTGAGGACCCTCACTAACTGAAAAGTACAACAATACAAACCAACAAGTCTAGAAATAAAAACCAGTACAAACAACAGAAAAAACTAAAGTGGTGCTGCGAGTCTAGAGATCAGGAGGGAGTGATGGCGCAAAGCACGTGGTAGCTGTGGAGGAGGTGCCGACAGAAGATGAAGCACCGTGCCAAACCTCCTCTTCGACAAGAAAGCGAACCTTGCTTTGTGGGCATCGTTCTTGAATGTAGGCTCGCAAATGGGTGGTGGAGAGCTTCTCCTAACTCGCTTGGAAGCCTTGTGTTTGATCGGCATCCCTACAAAACAAGAGAACCATCATCAAGCCAAAAAAAAACTTAAGAAAATTGGTTAATGAAGAACAAAGGCTGATTTTTGGCTAGTGCTACAGTAATTTCGGGGAAATTTTGGTAGAGTTTCTTCTTGTAAAAGTGACAATCTAAATGTACAAAGCTTGGAATTCAAGAGAAATAATTACAAGAAGCATTCACCATGAAAAACATCATGTTTCCCCATCATTTCAATCACCAAAAACCAAAGAATGAATGATAAGAACACAAACCTTGAACTAGGGCACCAATGAGAAGATGAAGTGAAAATCGGCTTAAACCTTGATAAAACCTTGAAAATCTTCCAAAATTATGCTTGCTAGGATGAAGAGAGTGTTTGGATGCAAAAAGAATGAAGAAAAATGGTGGAGAGATGAAGGAGAAAAGAGAAGAAGTTTGATGAAAATTGAGTGAATAGTGAGGGGGTGGAGTGAAGAGAGGTAGAAGAAGAAATCGGGTGACCATGCGGCCCCCTATGCGGCCTGCTATGCGGCCGCATAGCAGGCCGCACAAGGCTCGGGAAATTTTGTGCGGCCCCTTGTGCGGCCGCATGGCAGGCCGCACAAGGCCCAGGAATTTTCCAGCTCTAAACACTCTCAAATTAAACAATGAACTCAACCTAGCACTCAAAAATCACATGAAAACAAATCCGAAAACACTCAAAAATCATTGAAAACATGGAGAATGAGGCACCAACACTCAAGGAAAAATACAAAGATCATGAAATCTATGGTGCAACAAGATGAAATAAATTATGTAATTCGACTAAACAACAACCACAAACACAAAAATCAACAAGGCTCAAACTCTTAAGCACCACCACAAAAAAAAATACGAAAAACATACGAAAAACACCCAAACACATAAACAACAACTAAAAAGAATAAATCGATGCAATGAATTGAAAGACTTGGGTTGCCTCCCAAGAAGTGCTTTTTTAATGTCTTTAGCTCGACATGACTTACCTCAATTCAAGGTGGGACAAAGGGGTGAGAAATACCTCCAATTTTCGATGAAGAATTGTTACCTGGAAAGTAATGTTTCAACCGGTGTCTATTGACCTTAAATGTGCCATGTTGTGGATGAGATATCTCGACTGCGCCATGAGGGAATACTTGTGTGACCGTATATGGCCCGTGCCATCGCGATTTTAATTTCCCCGGGAAAAGTCTCAACCTCGCATTTAAAGGAAGAACCTGATCCCCACTTTGGAAGCACTTAGGTTGCTTTATGTGTCTGTCGTGGTATTCCTTCATCTTTTCTTTGTACCGGACAGAAGTTTCTATGCCGAAGCTCGCCACTCCTCTAACTCGTTTAGTTGAAATTTTCTCTTGTGACCACAAAGATGGGGGTCGAAATTGAGTTTCTTTATCGCCCAATATGCTCTGTGCTCAAGTTCCACCGGCAAATGACATGCTTTTCCATAGTCCAGTCGGTAGGGCGTTGATCCAGTAGGGGTCTTGAATGCAGTTCTGTACGCCCAAAGCGCATCCTCGAGCTGGTCTGCCCAATCTTTCCGGTGGTGACTGACAGTCTTCTCCAGAATCAGCTTTAACTCCCTGTTTGACACTTCAACTTGACCACTTGTTTGAGGGTGATAGGCGGTCGATGTTCTGTGAGATACCCCGTATCGTTTAAGGGCTTTTTCGATTGAGAATTGCAAAAATGTGTTCCCCTGTCACTTATGATTGCCCTGGGGGTTCCAAACCGAGAGAACAATTTTTTTAAAAATTTCACAACCACCCTTGCATCACAAGACAAGCAGGCCTGGGCCTCCACCCACTTGGAGACATAGTCCACTGCGACCAAGATATACTTGTTGCCCTGGGAACTAGGGAACGGACCCATGAAATCTATTCCCCACACATCAAAGACTTCGCAAGCTTGGTTCCAAGTTTGAGGCATTTCATCATGTTTTGATAAATTACCCACTCTCTGACACCGATCACAATGCTGTACCAAAGACTGCGCATCTTGGAACATGGTGGGCCAGTAGAACCCTGCATCAAGTGCCTTCTTAGCTGTTCTGGTCCCACTGTAATGGCCCCCAGCAGGACCTGAATGACAATGTAACAGGATATCATGCCCCTCATCCTTTGAGACGCACCTTCTCACAATTTGATCGGAGCAAGTCCTGAATAGGAATGGATCCTCCCAAGTATAATGTTTCAGATCGGCGAAAATTTTTTTCCGTTGTTGAGATGTGAGCCACTTTGGGAAGGTTCTTGCCGCCAAATAGTTCGCGAAGTCAGCGAACCACGGAGTCTCATCCTGCTCAATCACACTTATGCTGCAGAGCTGCTCCACAGGGAAGGTGTCATTTATTTCTCCTTTTTGCAAAACACCCTCATATGGGTTCTCAAGGCGCGAGAGGTGATCAGCTGCTAAGTTCTCTGCCCCTTTTTTATCTTTTATCTCCAAATCAAATTCTTGTAACAGTAGAACCCAACGGATTAGACGAGGCTTAGCGTCGGGCTTACTCAACAGGTACTTCAATGCCGAATGATCAGTATACACAATCACCTTGGACAACAATAAATATGACCGGAATTTGTCAAATGCGAAAACGACCGCGAGCATTTCCTTCTCAGTGGTGGTGTAATTTTCCTGAGCATCATTCAAAGTTTTGCTTACATAATAAACAGGATGGAAATGGTTATCTCGTCGCTGTCCAAGTACGGCCCCCACTGCGAAGTCACTTGCATCACACATTAACTCAAACGGCAGATTCCAGTCCGGGGAAACCATAATCGGTGCTTCCACGAGCTTCTTCTTTAGGGTGAGGAAGGCATTCATACAGTCATCATTGAACTCAAAAGGGGCATCCTTCTCAAGAAGTTTTGTAAGCGGTCGCGCAATTGATGAAAAGTCTTTCACAAACCTTCGATAAAACCCAGCGTGCCCTAAAAAACTTCTGATTGCTTTAACTGAAGTGGGAGGAGGAAGTTTTTCGATGGTTGCAACTTTTGCTTTATCCACCTTAATCCCCTTTTGTGAGATTTTATGCCCAAGCACTATGCCTTCCTTGACCATAAAGTGACACTTTTCCCAACTGAGCACCAAATTAGTTTCTTCGCATCTGTCCAAAACTCGTTCTAGATTTCGAAGGCATAGCTCGAATGAGTCACCAAAGACCGAGAAATCATCCATAAACACTTCCATGATATCCTCCACCATATCTTCGAAAATTGCCATCATGCATCTCTGAAATGTCGCTGGTGCATTGTATAACCCGAAAGGCATACGACGGTATGCGAATGTGCCATATGGACAAGTGAAGGTTGTTTTCTCCTGATCTTCTGGGGCAATGGGAATCTTAAAATAGCCGGAGAGACCATCCAAGAAACAGTAATAAGAATGTCCCGCTAGCCGCTCAAGCATCTGATCAATGAAGGGTAAGGGAAAGTGATCTTTTCTCGTGGCATCATTGAGTTTCCTGTAGTCAATGCATACTCTCCAACCTGTGACAGTCCTGGTAGGAACAAGTTTATTCTTTTCATTAGCAATAACCATCATCCCTCCTTTCTTTGGTACCACCTGCACTGGGCTTACCCATGCACTGTCAGAGATGGGATAAATAATGCATGCATCCAAAAGTTTAATGACTTCGTTCCTTACAACCTCTTTCATGTTAGGGTTGAGTCTCCGCTGGGGAATTGCCCGAGGCATATGGTTGTCCTCCATGAGGATCTTATGAGTGCAGAAAGATGGACTAATTCCCTTAATATCCGAGATTTTCCATGCAATAGCCGTTTTGTGTCTCTTAAGCACCTCAAGAAGCTGCTCCTTCTGCCTAACAGTGAGATCTGAGGCAATAATGACTGGAAGCTTGGACCCCTTTTCCAAGAAAGCATATTCCAAATGTTTGGGGAGAGGCTTCAACTCTAATTCTGGGGGTTCCTCGATTGATGACTTCTGCTTCTCATAATTCCCGAGATCAAACTGTTCGGCGTCACTGTAGTCCCCCGCATTTGGGATAACAACGCCTAACACTTCTTCCACACATTGAAGCGCATTTTCAATCACACCTGCATTATCCTCTGGCACATGGGGATTTCCCTCTAAATTTCCGGTTTGAGTTTGATCTGGCACACCCTCAAAAGGCATCAAAGAATTAGCAGGATACTCAACATCTCTTCTTAGCTCACGATTAAAGGATTCCAGTTGGTAGTTTGGTGAGCAGGTTTCTGTTACCGGTCGTTCCCCAATAGATTCCAAAAATTTGCCAAACACAGACTGAGCCCCTTGTTCTTTAACAAATGTAGCGGCCTTGGCATCATCCGCCGTTCTTATCCACTGTTCAGTGTTGTGGCACATCTCATCCAACCTATATGGTGCATTTGAATAAGGGAAAAATGGTTCCTGTGGATAATGATTGTAGACCCAAGTGTTAGTCGAAGCCATGGTTTAAAGAGAGAAACAAAATAAACAAGAATGATAAAAACGAACAAAGAATAAAAATGGTCAAATCAACACGTTATAAGTTTTCCGAATATTCCTCGTGGGTCCCCGGCAGCGGCGCCAAAAACTTGGTAACGTGCTTGAATCGCTCTCCCGCAAGTGCACGGGGTCGCCAAGTAATACCCCTCGCGCGAACACGAGGGGGTCGTATCCCCAAGGGCCCGAGAAGCTATTCTTACTTCCTTATCACAATGTTGTTTGACCTAATCAATCACTTGAAAGAAGAACTACCAATAACCTACTAAAACAAAGAGCATGCAAATAGCAAGTATAAATACGGAGGGGAAAAATCAAGGTGAGGGAATGGCCACGGATGAGGATTCCCTCGGGGGCTACTAAAGTGCCAAGGATACCCTAACTAGCATGCACGTGGGTGGTTTGGAGCGGGAAACCCTAGATTAGACCAACCCGATGGTCACGGCGTTGGTCCCTAATCCAATACAAGTATTGGAATACGGAATTGCTTCCGCCCAAATCCTTGTACGATTGCAAAGGGTTTAGTGGATTTCCCCAAGCTAGGGTTGAAACACAATCAAGGACAACCCTAACAATTGGAGGGGTACAAGTACCCGATGGTCACGGCATATTCGTACATGTATTTCCTTCCAAGCTTGGTGAGCTTAATACTAGGGCAATGGTCATGCAACCTAGCATTGTCTAGGAATTGACATATAGAGTTCTCATACATATCAAGGCATTCAAGAACCACCAAACAAGGATCACAAACCAAACCAAATACATAAACTAGAAATTAGCATCCAAAATACACAAGTTCACCCCCAAGGTTCACCTACATCCGGTGACCTTGGGGTTAGTTGTTCATGAACACAAAGTAAGCAAGCAAATACATAAAAACAACCAAAAGCATAATGAAAACACCCCCTGAAAAGATCAAGGCCGAATGACGCTTCCAAGGACGCCACCCAAGGAGTGGCTTCCTTTGTCAAACTTCCTCTCAAATGCAAATCGAAGGCGTGGATTCATCGTCTCGTGCTCTCCCCGTCGTCCTCTCCTCAAGAAATGCCTCTAAAAGCCGGCCTCAGGCTCCCAAAGAAGATGGTGAAGTGTAGTGTTCTTCAAGACCTCGCCTCCTTCAAAATGAACTCCAAAACCCTTAAAAAACCTTTTCCAGTGGGTTATGCGGCCCCCTATGTGGCCCCGCATGCGGGGAGAGAAAAATCCCGAGAAAATCCCGAAATCGCGTAAGTTGCTACAGTGTCGCTACAGTACCCCCTCAGAAATAGTTTTTCATCGCCGATTTCTTCTCAAATTCTATCAACGAGCTCGAAGGGGTCACATCAGTACCTGTAACACGAAAGAAACCAATTCAGACCAAAAACGGGCGTCAACTCATAGAAAAATACTTAATACATACACGTGAATACATGGAAAATACGTATGTTTAGGCGTTTATCACCTACAAATCATAAAAAAACCTAATCAAGCATAGAGGAATCCAAGACAAACAAAAATGTGGTGTAAAAGATGGAGAAAAATTGGGTAAAATGATGAATAGTACCCATACGGCCGTATGGGGGCCGTATGGTACTGTTCACTCTGAAAGAACCTCCCCAAAGACATGAAAATCCAAAAATTTTTACATAAAATCAATTGAAAACTCATCCATAATCATCACACCACCAGAATCAAGCAAAATGCTTGAGAACATCCACACAAAAGCTCCAAGAATGCAAGAAAAATGAAAAACATAAAGTTAGTGCACCAAAGAGCTTACCGACGAAAACTTGAGAAAACTAGAGTTAAGCTCGAAGAAAACCATTAGATCGACTTCTCAAAGAGGTTAGGAGGTGATCTAGGAGAAGAAATGAGAAGAATTTGGCCAAGAAATGAGAGAGAAAGAAAAAAAAAATTTGTGTTTTGAAAAGGGGATGAAGAGGTGAGAGAAGAAGTGAACAAGGATGAGATGAAGGGTGTAAAACCTGTTCCTCACGGCCTCTCACGAGGTGAGGGAGGCCGTGAGCTGATAAGTGCTTGTGTTATAGTACTGCGAAGCGTTATTATCTTACATTGAGCATATCTTTTATCAGTTTTTATCACTAAATGGCGTGCATTTATGTATTCTTGTGCATTGAAGGTTTGTGGAGCTAAATTGGAGAAGAAGAACGAAATTAGGTCTATTCACCGATGTTGGGAAGTTTTCGGACCAAGCACGGAACAAGGCACGAGCTTGGACTTGTGAGTGTGTACCAACCTCCTTTGGAGGGGCACAAAGGCAGTCACATTCACAACAAGTCTAACTCGTGTGGCTTAGGAGAACTTCACCAAGAAGGAGACTTGAAGCAATCGGCACGATCTACCATTGATTGTGTGCCCAATTCAATGGCCTCGATGAAGGACAACGGATTCGGGAGCGTTTCGGGCGAGTACTGTAGCAGCATTGTAGCTTGTTACTGTAGCAAAACACTGTAGCAAGTTGCTGTTCACTTTCGGCCGAAATTCAGAATTCCAGAGAATTCACACTGGCGTGTGGAATTAACACACGGCCGTGTGAATTAATATTTCAGCAGACAGAAACTTCACACGCCCGTGTGTTAATTCCACACGGCAGTGTGAAGCCCCCGATAACTCAAATTTTAAAGCCGCGATTCAACATTATAAAAGGCGATTTTGGAGACCTTTTGGGATATCTTTTGACCTATCTTTCTCTTCAACTTGGAGAGTGCGGCTAGGGTTTCGGAGAGGGTTTCGTGGAGGTTTAGCGCGCGTCATCGGCATCGTCACCGACGTTCGACGGCCGCATAAGACCACGGCCACACCATACGCAAGGGGGTTTTCATTGATGTCCTTATTTTGTGCTTTCTTTCATACATTGATGAACATGTATAGCTCCATAAGGAGCTAAACCCCTTAAGGGTATTCGGACTTGTAAACTCTAGGGTTATTATGTTTCTTTGACATTGTTATTATGCTTTTCCATTATTGATGAATAAAATTGAGTTTCAATCTTAATTTCATCTTGTTAATGTTTTCTCTTAGATGTGACACTAGGATTGAGAACAATTTAGGTTGCCTTTTGGAGGTGTGACAACTCCTTAGGGTTAGACTACTTAAGATTGAAGAGGGTTGAGAGGGAGAGTTGTGAGGTAGCGATGTACCTCTTTCCCCTCCGACGTGGTTTCTCCCTACCTCCGCTTCCTTGATTTCATAGCGGTCAAAATAGAGTGAAGTGCTAGGCAGATAAACTCCCCTGGGGCTTAGTTACGCAAGTAACAGAGTGAAGGGTTGAAGTGAATCCTATGCATTGGGGCTTAATCTAGACTAGGATTCTTCCACCTGGACCAAAGGGTTAGAACTACACATAGGAACAGGTTTTACCATTAGGAATCCCTAGAGCTTAAAGCAATCCCATGTAGTGTGAGGTTTAGGTAGATATACTTCCCTGGGGCTTAGTCGTGCGAGCGATAGAGTGAAGGGTGACGTGAATCCTAATACCGAGGCATAGTGTTGGGGTTAGTCACGGTTGTCCTTAGGATTGGGACCGTGAGTCTTAGGATATCCTCGATTCGATTAAACATCAATAGGAAAGTATAATAGCATAGTCCTGCACTAGAAGCATAGACCCTAGAGGTAGCTTGTCCGGATGCCCTGTTTCATTCATTACTAGTCCTCTCTATTCTCTTTTACTTGCACTCTCTCATCTTCCATTTTTCTATTTAATTTCTCGTCTTTTAGTATAATTATTTTCATAATTCACTCATCGAATCAATTGATCACTTTTCCGTACTTCACATAGTTTTAGTAGTAAAATCTCGTATTCTAACTCTCTATTCCCTGTGGATTCGACTACCCTCTCACCGGGGTAACTTTTATTACTTTGACAAACCCGTGCACTTTCGGGCCTCCCTGTCATGAGCCCTAGGCAAAACCCTTAGCTTGAGGGGCAGATGGCCCCAAGGTGGCCGTGAGAGGGACCATGAGCCCTAGGCCAACGGCTCGGCCAAGGGGCAGACGGCCCATCTCACGGCCCCTTGGGGCCGTGAGGAACTGGAAAACCATTCAAAAGCCAAAATTTTCTTCTCCAAATAGCTAAGTACAGCATTGAAACATTATCGGGCACCTCCAACTTAAAAGAAATACGAAATAATTCGATCTAATGCATGACATAACATCAAAAACATGTGTTTCTCAAGATGGTATTTGATTAAAACACAAAAACGACGATGAGAAAAATGTACAAGGGATGCAAGCATGGACTTATTCAAACAAGTAAAAACATGAAAGAAACACAAACATACATAAACCACACTCAACTAAAAACACAAAAAGAAGAAAATGAAGAAATTTAAGCTTGGGTTGCCTCCCAAGAAGCGCTTGTTTAACGTCATTAGCTCGATGTACCTCTTTCTTACCTAGGGAGGCTTGAAAATGGTGTGTTTATCCCGGCTAGAAGTGGCATAGGAACTACCAAGAAATACAAAACATACCTTCCGGGATGATGCAAATTTGGAGGTCAAGCATGAGTCATCTTTTGGCCTCCATGGAAAAATCTTGGGCCGGGAGTTGTGTAATTTAAACTTGGGTGGATCCATAGATGGCTTGAACCTCCTCCCCGCATTTTCTTTGGTCCCGGCAAGTATTCCTTTGAGTACCCCACCACAAGATTGCTTGGGCCTCCATGGAAAAAGCTTTGGTTGAGAGTTATCTAAGATCGGCATTGGTGGATCATGGTATGACATCAACATTCTATCCACATCCTTTTTCTCAAACCTTGGTAAATGGCCTTGAACTACCCATAGGCATCGTTTGGGTCTCCAAGGAAACAAGTTTGGTTGAGAACTTGTCAAGCCTTGCATAGGTGGATCAATTGGAGGTTTCAACATCCTATCCACAATTTTTTTCTCAACCCCTCTTGAATACTCAACCATTGCCCACAAAATTTGCTTGAGCGGCCAAGGAAAAATTTTTGGTTGGGAATTGTCCAAGCCCGGCATTGATGGGTTCAAGGATGGCCTTAGATTCCTTCCTACGTCTTCAAATACAATTCCCAGAGTTTCTTTTCTGCACTTGAAGATTATTGATTGGTTTGTTGAATGATCAATGTTGAGGCAAGTATCGTCTTCAAATGTGGTCGAATGAGCTTCTTCCACTTCTTCACATGTTTCCATGGCCATGATGACATCCACATCCTTGTCTTGCTTGACCCCATCTTCCATGACACTTGGACTTTCTTCGGCCCCCACCTCTATTTGCTTCCCACTCGTAGGAGTGATGGCCCTCAAGTGCTCAATTGGGTTATTTTCGATATTGCTCGATGGGCTACTTGAAGAATGCTCGGAATTTTCCCTAACAAGCTGCCCGACTAGGTTCTCGAGAGATTGAATAGAATCTTGGACATTTCTCAATATGGTGCCAAATTCATCAAACTTTTTATCTACATTCTGAAACCCTGTTTCTGTGTTGATCATAAATTTGGCCAAGATATCCTCAATGGTGTAATTTCTCACTTGTTGTGGTTGTGGCTAAAATTGGAGAACTTGGGGATGTGGTAGATTGCTTGGGATTGCTTTCATGGCAAGGAACTTTTCTATCTTCTCTTCAAGTGCAAAAATTTTTGCGGCCAAAAGTTTTTCTTGAAAATCCATGGCCCTGTGTGAACAATCAAAACTAAAAACAATAAGCTAACAAAGAAAACAAGCAAGAAGTAAAATAAATAAATATGCACAAAACGGTAAAAGACACATACAAAGACAAATATTTACAAATCAAATGACTAGAGCAATAGACTACAAGCTTTCTTAATATTCCATGAATGTCCCCGGCAACGGTGCCAAAAACTTGATTGCTTCCCCACAAGATAGAATGAAAGCTAGTGGTGAACAAAAGAATGAGATTATATACCAGTTTGGTGCTAAACATATATAATTTCATGCTAAATGTAGAATTAATGATATATAAAATATGCATTTTCAAGCACTTATCAATAGCCTTAAGGGACTCTGATTGTTTCCCCGCAAGTGTACGGGATCGCCAAGTAATACCCTGTGAGTGATATAGGGGTCGTATTCCACTGGGGCCAAGGAAGTACTATTACTCACTCTTCATCTATTTTCTAGCCTACAATTTAATATGAGTGGAGAAAAAAATAAAGCAAATAAACTAATTTAAACTAATCCTATGGCCTGGTAACTAACACACGGATTGATAAGTGCTTGTGTTATAGTAACGCGAAGCCTTATTATCTTACAATGAACATATCTTTTATCAGATTTCATCACTAAATTATGTGCGTTTGTGTATTCTTATGCATTGTAGGTTTGTGGAGCTGAATTGGAGAAAAAGAACGAAGTTGGATCGTGTTCGCCGTGGTTGGGAAGTTTTCGGACCAAGCAAGGAACAAGACACGAGCCTAGACTTGTGAGTGTGTGCCAACCTCCTTTGGAGGGGTACAAAGGCAGTCACATTCACAATAAATTTAACTCGTGTTGCTTAGGAGAAGTTCGCCAAGGAGGAGACTTGAAGCAATCGGCACGATCAACCATTGATTGTGTGCCCCAATCAATGGCCTCGATGAAGAACAACGGATTCGGGAGTGTGTCGGCAAGTTACTGTAGCAGCAATCAATGGATGTAAACAATCAAGGGAGTATCAAGCATAAGAAGGGTGTGTTTGGACAAGGAATCCACCTAGGCTTGTCATTTAGTCCAAAACTAGGATGATATAAAGATGCATTGATGATAGTTGAGACCTAGAGACCTCGTGAGTAGATTAGACCCGATCTCTCGGAAACTAGCCCCTAATCCCATACGAGTGTTAATCGCAATCTCTCCGTATTAACCTACCTACGATCGCATTAAGCTCCGTGAAATCTCTAATAGGAGTAAACCTACTATCCTTCGGCTTAAAACTAGCAATGGAGGGCTACCGGCACCCAATTTCTCAGCGTGCCGGCACAAGAATTCCCTATCAATCTCTCCTAGATCTAGTACACGTGACTAGGTCACGTCTACGTGTACAACTTATAAAAGAATCACGGATTTCTCCACATGTAATTCTAGACATGAAGGCATGAAAGATTGAATCTCAAAACAACCAACAAACTAGATTAATAATAACATCCAAAGTTGATACACAAGATGAACCCTAGTGTTCATCCAAATCCAAACACAACAATAAGTTAATCCCTTATTATAAGGGACACTTAAACAACATACAAGGAAGACAAAAACATTAAAGAAGCAATGAAAACCCCTCTAGGTTGTGATCTCCTTGAATGGATGAAGCTTCGAATGATGATGCAATGGTGGCATAGAACTTCGCACAAACTCCTTCTCCCTTGCTCCTCTCCCTCTTGGCGATGATGTGTGCTCGTTTCCCACAAAGATCACCGCCAAAAGGTGGCCGGAAGGCTTCAAGAAGGTGTGGTGGTGGCGGCCTCAAAAGCCAATAGAAAAGTCCCCTTCAAAAGCCCTAGAACTCCCCACTTATACCCCCGAAGCATACGGGCCGTATGGAGGGCCGTATGGATGTAGACTAGGTCAAGAAAGGCCCAAATCCCGAGCCTCATGGGGTAGTTAACTGGGTAGTTAATTGAGTGGTGAACTGGGTAGTGAAGGGTAGGCAAAAAGCTCTGGAAATTCCTCACTGGATCGTAGACTGGGCCGTGAGACTTAGGTTAAGACTTCTGGACAGTCCTCACGGAGTAGCAGATGGGGCCATGAGGCTTAGGCAAAAATCTCGGATTTTCTTGCTCGAAGACCCTCCAAGTGCTACAGTACTGCTACAGTGCGTATACTGCAGTTCTTCATCTACACCGGATCTGCTGCCGCTGCTTGGTTTTTCTCCTCTTTTCTGCCCAAAATATGTGTTCGTGGTCTTCATGGCTTCTACTTGCCCTACAAAGCAAATACAACTCGATTAAGCATAAAAACAGGCACTAAATGTGATCAAATACATGCAAAGTGCGACGAATACGTATACTAGAATGTATACATTTCGACACTTATCAGACTCCCTGGGATTGACTTCAATATTGCTTGGGAGTGAACCTTGAGGTCTTTC
This sequence comes from Dioscorea alata, assembly GCA_020875875.1. NCBI lineage: Eukaryota > Viridiplantae > Streptophyta > Magnoliopsida > Dioscoreales > Dioscoreaceae > Dioscorea > Dioscorea alata. The sequence continues at coordinate 3,329,655 of CM037011.1, forward strand.
AACTAGAGTTTTGGCTATTTATGCCACTTTGTGCTCCAAATTCTACAAAGTAGCTTGCTGATTTCTCATCATCCCTTATTAGTCCGTAAGATGAACATCACTGGCTTGGATGTATCATATAAGAAGTGTGTCAAGAGAAGGTCCTTTTCCATCTTGATGGGGATGTCAAGGAAATTGAGGTTGGCACGGCCTTGGTTGCACTTGTGTTCCTTGCCATTACCGCAGTTGACTGCATGAAAATTTTGGGTGGTTTCTCCACATTGCACTATATGTACTGTTGTAAGGATTATTTTGGTACCAATTGTTTTGACCAACTGATAAGTGTTCGTGTTATAGTAATGCGAAGTGTTATTATCTTGCAATGAGCATTGATTTAATCAGATTTTATCACTAAAAAGTGTGCATTCGTTTACTTTTGTGCATTGTAGGGTTGTGAAGATAAATTGGAGAAAAGAAACGAAGTTAGATCGTGTTCGCCGTTGTTGGGGAGTTTTCAGACTAAGCAAGGAACAAGGCATGAGCCTAGACTTGTGAGTGTATGCCAACCTCCTTTGGAGGGACACAAAAGCAGTCACATTCACAATAAGTCTAGCTCATGTTAACAAGGAGAACTTCGCCAATAAGGAGATTTGAAGCAATCGGCACGGTCTACCATTGATTGTGTGCCCAATTCAACGGCCTCAATAAAGAACGATAAATTCAGGAACGTTTCGGCATGTACTGTAGCAGTACTGTAGCCAGTTATTGTAGAGAAAATACTTTAGCAAGTTACTGTTCACTATCTACCCGAAAATCAGCAATTCAGCAATTTCACACGGGTGTGTGGAAATTCCACACGGCCGTGTGAAATCCCGATTTTAGGCAATTTAAAGCCGTGACTCAGCATTATAAAAGCTCGTTTTGGAGACTGTTTTTGGATCTTTTTGGCTCTCTTCTGACCTAACTTCTGGAGAGGCGTGGCTAGGGTTTGGAGAGGACTTCGTGGAGGTTTGGAGCGCGTCATCGGCGTCGACATCAACGTCCGACGGCCGCACAAGACCACAGCCACATCGCACACAAGGGGGTTTTCATCTATGCATTCAATTTGTGTTCTTATTATTATTTTGATGGATTTGTATAGCTCCATGAAGAGCTAAACCCCTTGTGGGTGTTCGGACTTGTAAACCCTAGGATTATTATGTTTCTTCGACATTGATATTATGCTTTTCCATTATTGATGAATAAAATTGAGTTTCAATCTTAATTTCTTCTTGTTATTGTTTTTCCTTAGCCTTGACACTAGGGTTGAGGACAATCTAGGTTATCCTTTGGAGGTGTGACAACTCCTATAGGATTAGACTACTTAGGATTGAAGAGGGTGGAGAGGAGGTAGCGGAACGTCCCCTTTCCCCTCCGATGTGATTCTCCCTACCTCCATGTTCCATGATTTATTCGCGGTCGAGATAGAGTTAGGTGCTAGGAGATAAACTCCCCTAGGGCTTAGTTGCGCGAGCAAGGGAGTGAAGGGTTGAAGTGAATCTTAGTGATGGGACTTAATTTAGACTAGGGTTCTCTCACCTGGACCAAAGGGTTAGAACTACACATAGGAATAGGGTTAATCACTAGGAATCCTTAGAACTTAAAGCAATTCCACGTAGTGTGAGGCCTAGGTAGATAGACTCCCCTAGGGCTTAGTTGACAGGTCAACGAGAGTCAAGGGTCGTAGTGAAACCTAATGCTGAGGCATAGTGTTGGGGTTAGTCACGGATGACCTTAGGTTTGGGACCGTGTGTTTAAGGGGTAGCTTGTCCGGGTACCCATCTTTACTCATTGCTTGTCCTACTCTTTTACCCCTACTTGCACTCTCTCACCTTCCACAATTCTATTTTAATTCTTGTTTTTATTAGTTTCTTTCACACTCACTCATTGATTTCTTTCCACATATCCCATTAGCCATAGTGAATACTTGTATCTCAAATCCCTATTCCCTGTGGATACGACTACTGATAAGTGCTCGTGTTATAGTAATGCAAAGTGTTATTATCTTGCAATGAGCATTAATTTAATCAGATTTTATCACTAAAAAGTGTGTAATTGTTTACTTTTGTGCATTGTAGGGTTGTGAAGATAAAATGAAGGAAAGGAACGAAGTTAGGTCGTGTTTGGCGTTGTTGGGAAGATTTTCGGACTAAGCAAGGAGTAAGGCGTGAGCATATACTTGTGGGTGTGTGCCAACCTCCTTTGGAGGGGCACAAAGGCAGTCACATTCACAATAAGTCTAACTCATGTCAACAAGGAGAACTTCACCAATTAGGCGATTCGAAGCAATCGACACTATCTACCGTTGATTGTGTGCCCAATTCAACGGCCTTGATGAAGAACGACGAATTCGGGAGCGTTTCGGCACAAGCACTGTAGTAGCACTGTTGCAAATCACTGTAGCAGAAACACTGTAGCAAGTTGCTGTTCACAGTCGGCCGAAAATCAGTTTTCCAGAATTTTCACACGGGCGTGTGGAAATTCCACACGGCCGTGTGAAATCCCGATTTCAGCAAATTTAAAGCCGCGACTCCACATTATAAAAGCCCGATTTCAGCAAATTTAAAGCCGCGACTCCACATTATAAAAGCCCGATTTGGAGACTTTTTGAGACATCTTTTGACCTAATTTTCTCCTCAACTTTGGAGAGGGCGGCTAGGGTTTTGGAGAGGACTTCGTGGAGGTTTGGAGCGCGTCATCGGCATCGTCATCAACGTCCGGCGGCCGCACAAGACCACGGCCACACCATACGCAAGGGGGTTTTTCATCTATGTCTTTACTTCTTGTTTTATTATATACATTTATGAACATGTATAGCTCCATGAGGAGCTAAACCCCTTGTGGGTATTCGGACTTGTAAAACTCTAGGGTTATTATGTTTCTTTGACATTGTTATTATGCTTTTCCATTATTGATGAATAAGAATTGAGTTTCGATCTTAATTTTATCTTGCTATTGTTTTCCCTTAGATGTGACACTAGGGTTGAGAGCAATCTAGGTTTTCCTTTGGAGGTGTGACAACTCCTATAGGATTAGACTCTTTAAGATTGAAGAGGGTTGAGAGGGAGAGTTGTGAGGTAGCGATGTACCCCTTTCCCCTCCGGTGTGATTTCTCCCTACCTCCGTTTCCTTGATTTAATAGCGGTCAAGATAGAGTGAAATGCTAGGTAGATAAACTCCCCTGGGGCTTAGTTACGCGAGTAACGGAGTGAAGGGTTGAAGTGAATCCTACGCACTGGGGCTTAATCTAGACTAGGGTTCTTTCTCCTGGACCAAAGGGTTAGAACTACACATAGGAACAGGTTTAATCACTAGGAGTCCCTAAAACTTAATGCAATCCCACGTAGTGTGAGGTTTAGGTAGATGTACTCCCCTGGGACTTAATCGTGCGAGCGATGGAGTGAAGGGTTGTTGTGAATCCTAATACCGGGGCATAGTGTTGGGGTTAGTCACGGTTGACCTTAGGTTTGGGACCGTGAGTCTAAGGATTTCCTCGACTTAATTAGCATCAATAGGAAGGTATAATAGCATAGTCTTGCACTAGAAGCATAGATCCTAGAGATAACTTGTCAGGATACCCCACTTCATTAATTGTTAAATCCTCTTTAATCTCTTTTCTTGCGATTTCTAATCTTCCACCTTTCTCTATTTAATTTCCTGTCTTTAGTATAATTGTTCTCGCAATTCACACACAAATCGATTACTACTTTTCCGTACTTCGCATAGTTTTAATAGTGAAATCTCGTATTCTAACTCCCTATTCCCTGTGGATTCGACTACCCTCTCACTGGGGTAACTTTTATTACTTCGACAAACCCGTGCACTTTCGGGGAGCCTGTCAACTACCCACTCACCAGGGTATTTAATTACTTTGACAACACGTGCACTTTCGGGCCCCTGTTACCAACAAAGTCAACTTGCTCATACAATTTGACACTCAAATCAATAGGAGGCAACTCGGTCCGGTTTGTGACCCATTAACCTATGCTCACAACTCATCACTGGGGCCTAGGAAGATATCTGTATAGTATCTAACATCTTGGTGATTACCTCAACCTATGCTGCTAAAGTAGTCAGGACATCTACCTCATAAATACCGGCTACCTTAGCCATCTTGTTCCTCTTGGAACTCCATTAATATCCATTAGTAGCCATCTCATCAATCAAGTTCTATGCAGACTCAGGTTGCTTACTGCATAATGATACCCCTACTACTGCATCAAGCATATGTTTAGTTGTCACATTCAGCTTGTTGCAAAAGATTTGGATTTGAATCCACTCAACAATGGCATGTTGCAGGCACTTCCTCAACATATCTTTGTATCTCTCCAATGTATTGTAAAGAATCTCTGACTCCAACTACATGTAGGAAGAGATGTTACTTGTCAGTTTGGTGATCTTGGATGATGGGAGTATCGAGTGAGGAACTTCAGCTAACTGAGCCCAAAGAGTGATTAATCCCTGTGGAAAGGAACTTAGCCACTTTTTGGCCCTTCCTCATACAGAAAATAGGAACTTAATCCTCAGACACATTGTTTGCCTTAAACATATCACAAATCTTAATAAAGCTCGTCAAATGGGCATAAGGGTCCTCATCTTAAAACCCATCAAATTGGCACATTTGTTACACCATCTGCATAAAATTAGACTTTAATTCGAAGTTGTTCGCCACAACAGGAGGACGAACGATGCTAGAACCAAATCCTTCCAAATTCCGCCTTGTATAGTCTAAAATACTCCTCTATTTTTGGCCATTGGTGCTTCTTGATCTACCTCAACACTGATCTCAACTGATCTTATATATCTAAGATTCACTTGTCTCAATCTCCTATGTAAAGTTTGTTCAATGTTTGGATCAGGGCTAGCCAATGTAGAAGAGTGACACACCCCTTGCGTGTGTGTACCGCAAGTGCACGGGTTGTCGAAGTAATAATAGTACCCTGGTGAGAAAGTAGTCGAATCCACAGGGAGTAGGGATCAAAGATGTAAGCAATTGCTATTTCACTAATGCGAAATATGGAAAATGAGAGTAAGTCAATTGTGGGTGTGTAACGGTAATCGAAAACAAGAAGAAAATAAAGAGAAATATGGAAGGTGGGACTGCCTTTGTGCCCCTCCAAAAGAGGTTGGCACACACTCACAAGTCTAGGCTCGTGCCTTGTTCCTTGCTTGGTCTGAGAATTCCCCAACAATGGTGAACACGATCTAACTTTGCTCTTTTCCTCCAAACTGGCTTCACAACCCTACAATGCTCAAGGAAACACAAATGCACACAATTAGTGATAAAATCTGGTAAAAGTAATGCTCAATGTAAGACAATAACACTTCGCATTATACTAACACTAGCACTCATCAAAGAGCTACCTCAGGTCATGCAAAGTCACCTTGAAAAGAATAAAGAAAAGTTAGAAAACAAAATAAGAATAAAGAAATAGGATATAAGCAATAAAATAAGATAGTTGTTAGATTACTAGGATCATAATGTTCCCAGAAGTTGTTATTCCTAACAACAACACCAAAACCTTGATACGTCACTTTGCGCATCTACAAGTGCACGAGTCGTAAGAAGTAGTAAAGTATACCTAATAGGATTGGGAAGTCAATCCACAGGGACTGGGCATCTCTTAGTACTAATTACTCATCTAATAACAAACTGAATTAAAGGTTGGGAAAGGTTTGAAATTGATGAGTGCATTTTATATCATGTTTCTTACCCCCTATTATAGTCTTGTCTCTGTCCTTAAGCATATTTACTAACTGGAATTGGTGTTATTTAAGGTTTTTTATTCCATCTGTAGGAATCTGGGGCCCGAGTCAATTTGGTGTGAAATCGAGGGTGTTTCCCGCGTGTGCAGTGACCAAAGGTTCAGAATAGGCTGACACGGGCATGACATGCTCGTGCCCCAAGTGCTGCAAGTCCCAGCCTGGAGTGTAGAAGAGCTAAAATCCTGACACTGGGGTGTCCCAGGCAGGACACGATCACCACACGCCCGTGCCCCAAGTGCTGTAAATCTCAGGAGACGTTCTCTCATAAACGACACGGGCACGGTGCCTAGGACACGGTCGTGTGCCAGGTAATACGGGGGACACACGCCTGTGTCCCAAGTGCTGCAAATCTCAGGAGTTTCACCCCAGGATTTCTGAGAAGAGTACACGGTCGGAACACGCCCGTGTCCAGACTATGTCGGGCCCCGAATCAGCCTTTTTAACTCCAAAAAGTAGGGTTCTTTCTCATCTTTTGTTTGGGGATTCATCTCTCCATCGGAAGGACGTTGATAAGATCGAAGGGAGGACACTACAAGGGTGGACATCTTGAGTATTGAAGGGGATTCTTTCTCTCTTTCTTTGTTCCATCTTTTACCTCACCTTGTGTACCTACCCCTCAGGGGCTAACTGGCCATAGTGGCTTGGTTGTGGACAATCGTCAGACTGTATTGCTTATAAACTCATTGTATTTGGCTATGGAGTTCTAATTGATGTTTGTGTTAATCTTGTATTGCATAACTGTAGTGTGTTTGAAGTGCTAAGTTATTAGGTTGTCCTAGCAAAACTGCAGTGTATCTTCGAACACATATATGCAATATTGCTATTGAGCACACACGAATGTTATTGGAATGTACCGAGGTAGTCAACTAGGATGAGATAGTGTGCACGAGTTATTGGAAACTTCCGAAGGGATTTACTCTTGTGATTGCTGAGTACTTAGTCCTAATCTCCTCCATTATCATCACCATTACCTTTTATTCATTGTTTTTATGATCCCATATCTTTTCTATTTGTTTCACTAGACATCAACGGATCAACGAGTACTTTAAGTACAGTTTCTTGAGGTTCGACAACCTTACTCTTAATTGAGTACCACTTTATTACTTCTTGTGACCCGTACACTTGCCGAGAGTGCATCAAGTTTTTGGCGCCGTTGCCGGGGAACTGGTCACTTTTAGGAAAATTAGGAATTTGGTGATCTAGTGTGTGAATATTTGTTTGCAATTTTTCATTATTATTTCTTATTTCTCTTTTGATTTGGCTCTTGATAGCCCTGTGAACTCATAGCGCTTACCTTGTGCGCAGGTATCGTTGTATGACCCGTGGGAGTACATCATCCCCACTACTTAACCCTGATCCTGAAATTGAGGGAAATTTCAGAAGAAGACTTCGAGAAGTACATCTGAGTGAATTAGGGTCAGTTGAAATCAGTGTGGAAGTCAATCAAGAACAGGAAATGGCTGAAAACCAACAACAGAGCATTTCAGATTTTGCCCGGCCAAACTTTGACGGAACGGGGTCGAGTATTGTCCGACCAACTGTCGCGGCCAACAACTTTGAATTAAAGCTGAATTTTATTCAGTGGTTGCAACAGGAGTGTCAGTTTGATGGGTTCTAGGATGAAAACCCTTACGAGCACCTGCTTAAATTTTTAGAGATCTGTGACACATGTAAGATGAACAACGTCACCGAGGGTGCCATCCATCTGAGATTGTTCTCGTTCTCCTTGAGAGGAAGGGCTAAGCAATGGATTACTTCATTACCTCAATGGATTGGAAACAAGTTACAGATAGTTTTCTGGCACGGTACTTCCCTCCGGCGAAAATCACAAAGTTAAGAAGCGATATCTCCTCTTATCGCCAATTTGAGTCGGAATCCTTGTACGACACTTGGGAAAGGTACAAGGAATTATTGAGAAAGTGCCCTCCACATGGAATTGTTGAGTAGATGCAGATTCAAATTTTTTACAATGGGTTGAGTAACGCCACCAAACAAATACTCGACGCCGCCACAAGAGGATCTTTGTGCAATAAATAGCCCAGTGCCGCCTTTACTTTGATTGAAGAGATGGCCAACAACGGATACCAATGGAGCACTTAACGTAGCAAGCCGGCAAAATCAGCCGGGATCTATCAAGTGGATGCCGTTACAACACTTGCGGCTCAAGTCGAGGCTATTGCTAAGCGGCTTGATGCCATGCACATACCTCCCCCGAGTACTGGACCTTCTTGCAGTTTTGGTGGTCCTTCTGATGTGATTCTTTACCCTCCATCATCTGATTCGGGGAAAAGACCAGTACAGCAAGTCGACTATGTGGAGCAAAATTGCAGATTTCAGAGCAACCCATATAGTAACACCTACAACCCCGGGTGGAGGAATCACCCAAATTTTTCTTGGTCAAGTCAGTTTGGGCAAGGAAGGGCAATGGGCACCATAACAGCAACATGCTCTTCCTCCACCACAAGCACATTTGTCGCCTTCCTCTTCATCATCAGAACCAACCCCCGACCTCACTAGCTTGATGGCAAGGTTCGTCAAGAGTACAGAATCCCATTTTGCTAGTAATGGGGAGATGATTAGGAACACCAATGCAACGGTAAGAAACTTGGAACACCAGATGGCCCAATTGTCCAAATTGATTGATGAAAAGTTGCCGGGATCTCTCCCAAGCAATATAGTGGTGAATCCTAGGGAATCTTTGAAGGGTGTACAGTTGAGAAGTGGGAAACAAGTGCAAAACTCTTTAGAGAAGCCCCCTACAGAAGAACATGTCAACCCCATGGTGGTTGTGGAACTTGAGGATCCAATTGATAATGAAAATAGAAAAGAGCAGGGAAAGGAGAAGGAGCCAGTTGTGGAGTACCAACCAAAGCTTCCTTACCCAGTGAGGCTTCAAAAGGTGAAGCATGATGAGCAATTCAAAAAATTCCTGGATGTGTTCAAAACTCTACGCATAAATGTTCCCTTCATCAAGGCTCTTGCACAAATGCCAAAATATGCTAAGTTCCTCAAGGAGTTGCTCACGAACAAGAGGAAATTGGAAGAAGTGTCATCCATGACACTTAGTGAAGAATGTTCGGCTCTTATTTGTAATAAGCTCCCTAAGAAAGAAAAGGATCTGGGTGGGTTCATTATTCCCTGCACTATCAGAGGTCTTGTAGACGAAAAAGCTCTTGCGGATTTGGGGGCAAGTATTAACCTCGTGCCCTACAAAATTTTTTAGAAACTAGGCCTCAGGGAGCCAAGGGCCGCCAACATGACACTACAGCTTGCTGATAGGTCCGTCCGGCAACCGAAAGGGATTATTGAGGATGTGTTAGTCAAGGTTGACAGGTTCAACTTTCCGGTGGCCTTTGTGATTCTGGATATTGACAACCGAGTTGAGGTGACATTGATTTTGGGTCGACCTTTTCTTGCAACATCTATGGCGTTGATCGATGTAAAGGATGGCCAAATGACGCTTCGTATGGGGGATGAAGAAGTCATTTTCAAGCTTAAGGATTCAATGAGACACTCTATGGATTTTGATGACACATGCTACTCTCTTAATGTTATTGATGATTTTGTTTTCGATTTTGTTCAGAGCACATTTGTGAGGGACGATTTGGGAGAATTGTTAGGGGGAGAACCCCCATATGAGGATAGTGTGGTGGAAGAGCTAGAGTGCGCGAACTTGGTTGCGGCAGAAAGCATATCGCCTCCCGCATCTCCTTCGAGGAATCTCTCTCCCGGGAAAACTTGGTGACGCTCGTCACCCATGAAAGGAAGGAAAGCCACATCATCCCCTCCGGGTCCTGGTACGCCAAAGACAATCTGGCCCCGACCTTTAAGTGAGAGTGAACTAATTGATTCTTTGCTTCCATATCATTGTGGTGTGATTTCAGGAAAATTGGTGAGGCCTGGATTGTCCGAGCCCCCTTGAGACGAAACGTGGACGTCAAGCTAGTGACGGAAAAAAGCGCTTCTTGGGAGGCAACCCAAGTATTTTGTGTTTAAATTCTTTTCTTTTGATTTCTTTGTTAAGTGTGTCTTTGAGTTATCTTGTTTCTGAACTATGTTGCTGAGGATTCGAGGGGAAAGCCCGCTATTCTTGCCCTCTGGTTTGAAGTATTCACGGGGTGGGAGGGTGATCATTGTAGTTGAGATTGTTGTTTTCAGGTTGACACGAGGTTGACACGGGCGCACGTGGGCCTTGACACGGCAAGAGTACTTGGCACACGATCGTGTCCCACTTAGGCGTGATTCTGATCCTCCGGCGCCCGCTCCTGCTGCAATGCCCTCATCTGGGCTAGGCTCCTCTGCCGTCACCCGGGCCCGATTACATGTTCATCTGAGGTATTCTGGTGGCTACAGAGGATTCTCCAGCTCATCACCGATCATCTAGGGGTCCGTCTGCCGACCCCGCCACTTTCACCCGTTCATTCACCCCCGTGCTCGCACGCAGATACAACTGGCCCTTCGGCCCGGCCCATTGATGCTTCTCCTATCCCTGCTTCGTCTGGTTCTGGTTCGGGCAGTGCATCGGAGGCTGACGCTTCTGGTTCGGGCGATGCTTCTGAGGACGACAGTGCCACCCCTTGATCAGCATCTGTAGCATCTATTTTTATTTTCTATTTTTATGTTCTGTTATTTGTTGTGTTCCGTTGTTTGAACTTTGTACTTTGTAAGTCCAGTAGCAAGGGGACTCCCCTGCTCAACTGGCACTTTGATTTGTTTACTTTTCGTATGCCATTTCCATATTTTGTTGCACTATTTCACCTGTATGGCTCTTTATATCTCAGGTGTGTGTTGGTTGCTTGGAGTTAATTTAGCAACGCGTTGAGAGTAGCCACATCACTCTCCACAAATTGGTTGTGTAGCACCCATGTGAGAGCGGCACCTTCACTCTCCATGTTCAGGGAAGATTTTCACACCCTCGTCCTTTCATTTTGTTTCCCATGATCATTATGTATACTATTTGTTTCTACATTGGGGACAATGTAGGTTTCAAGTGTGGGGGAGGGTTGCATGTTTGCATGAGTGTTGTATGCTTGTATAGATGAGTACCTTGCTAATGATAACCTATGAATTGTTTGTTTGACTCGGCTTAAACTTAGGAGGACATGAGCATGTTAGGAGCCCTTTGAACTTAAGTGTAGACCCTTCTCTACTTGCAAGACAAATATCAGTTCACTTTACCCAGAGTTTTGTGCCACTCATTTGGATTAAGACTTGTATTTTGTATTAAAAAAAAACAAAAAAACTGGAAAGTCTGATGCTGACCCCGGGACGCCCTACCAGTCGCACTTTTGGGTAAATTGTTGAGTAAAGGTGGTAGAAAAAGCTATCACCCTATGTTGAGTGAAAGCCGCTCTTGAGTAGTCGAATTTTGGGCATTACACTTGTACATTTGATGACCAACCTGGAGAAAAGGCTACCACTAGAGTGTATGAAGCTACTACCCATTTTATGAGTGTAAATAGAGTGGAGTAGTTTAAGTTCTTTCGAGATTGTGGGGCTCATACTCTTGGGTCTTGCACACACACATGGTCTTGTGAGTAAAGGAGAGTCTTATAAAAATTATGGGGTCTTCTAACTCTCACTGTTCCTCTTTTGTTTTAAGCTCTATCTTTCATGTGATGTTGGAAGTTTGACACTGATCTGTATTTCTCTTTATGTGTTTGTATTGTGCTTGAGGACAAGCAAATGTTCAAGTGTAGGGGCATTTGATGAGTGCATTTTATATCATGTTTCTTACCCCCTATTATAGTCTTGTCTCTATCCTTAAGCATATTTACTGACTAGAATTGGTGCTATTTAAGGTATTTTATTCCTTCTGTAGGAATCTGGGGCCCGAGTCAATTTGGTGTGAAACCGAGGGTGTTTCCCGCATGTGCAGTGACCAAAGGTTCAGAACTGGCTGACACGAGCATGACACGCCCGTGCCCTAAGTGCTACAAGTCCCAGCCTGGAGTGTAGAAGAGCTAAAATACTGACACTGGGGTGTCCCAGGCAGGACATGGTCACCACACGCCCGTGCCCCAAGTACTGCAAATCTCAGGAGACGTTCTCTCATGAACGACATGGGCACGGTGCCTAGTACACGGTCGTGTGCCAGGTAACACGGGGGACACACGCCTGTGTCCCAAGTGCTGCAAATCTCAGAAGTTTCACCCCAGGATTTTCGAGAAGAGTACACGGTCGGAACACGCCCGTGTCCAGACCGTGTCGGGCCCCGAATCAGCTTTTTAAATCCAGAAATTAGGGTTCTTTCTCATCTTTTGTTCGGGGATTTATCTCTCCACTGGGAGGACGTTGATGAGATCGAAGATCAAGCTTCACCAAACTGCCTAAGGAGATCAAGGACTAGTGGGAGGCATTGCAAGAGGTGGAGAGTTGGCATAAGGACACTACAAGGGAGGACATCTTGAGTATTGAAGGAGATTCTTTCTCTTTTTCTTTGTTCCATCTTTTACCTCACCTTGTGTACCTGCCCTCAGGGGCTAACTGGCCATAGTGCCTTGGTTGTGGACAATCGTCAGACTGTATTGCTTATAAACTCATTGTATTTGGCTATGGAGTTCTAATTAATGTTTGTGTTAATCTTGTATTTCATAACTGTAGCATGTTTGGAGTGCATAGTTATTAGGTTGTCGTAGCAAAACTGTAGTGTATCTTCGAACACATAGACGTAATATTACTATTGAGCACACACGAACGTTATTGGAATATACCGAGGTAGTCAACTAGGATGAGATAGTTTGCACGAGTCATTGGAAACTTCCGAAGGGATTTACTCTTGTGATTGCTGAGTACTTAGTCCTAATCTCCTTCATTATCATCACCATTACCTTTTATTCATTGTTTTTATGATCCAATATCTTTTCTATTTGTTTCACTAGACATCAAAGGATCAACGAGTACTTTAAGTACAGTTCCTTGAGGTTCGACAACCTTACTCTTAATTGAGTACCACTTTATTACTTCTTGCGACCCGTACACTTGCGGAGAGTGCATCAGAATCTACGATTCTAAGAGGGATAGGGAGGATGGAATGAAGCATGGAATTAAAATTAGTTAGAATCTCTAATATGAAGCAACACCCTGGACTAGTCCCCTTGAGCAACATGTATTGACTCTTTTATAATGGCTATCAGGTATACCTTCTTGGATCGGAAGCATAAACTCTAGATCGGAAGGCTCTACATGATACACCTATCTCTAGGCAAGTACTCAATCCTAAACTTCTATGTGTGCTCTAACAAGCAATGTTACAATTATGGTAATCATACAAATCAAGTTTTGCAATCACAACTATGGCAAACATGGACATCAAATTTTGCAATCACAACTATGGTAATTATGCACATCAAATTTTGGAATGACAACTATGGTAATCACACACATCAAATTTTGTAACACAAGATTTAACAAAAAAGAATTCTAGAAAACTTCATAGTCATTATAAAAGAGTAAATCAAATACACATAATCTCAAAGTTCAATAGCTCGAGGCACCAAAGAACAGTTAGCCCCTTATGTGTTCATACGATGACATAAAGATAGAGAAAACAAACAAGTAAGGATTCATTGAGTTCCCTTGTGCTTCTCCAATCAGCCCAATCGTGCTCTAAGGACCTTCCCACCAACTTAGCTCTGCTGCAATCAGTGCTTTAGGATCTTAGCTCTCTTCCCTTTCCAGATGATGATGGAGGTTGTTCAACAATCCCTTTCCAAAACCTAGGCAAAAAGTCCCGAAAAACCCTAACTTTGGGGCTTTAAAAACTAATTCCCAATACAAGTAGTAATCTGTATAGGTAGAAGCACGCTCGTGCTTGGGCTATGCTTCTATTTGCACGACCGTGCTTTGGGCTCTGTGCCTTCGCTTCCTTTCTTCATATAAAATCTTCAAGACGAGTGATCTGTACAAGGCTAAGCACGGTCTCAACAAGCCCGTGCTTCTCCTATAGAAGTGTAGTTGAGTTCTTTTGATGACAAATTTGCTCCAAATCTTGTTCTATTGTCCTAAGACTTGATAACATGCATAGACATGCACATATACCCAAAATATCATCGACATATAAGAATTGAATGCTAAAAGACAAGCAAAATACATAAAAGAGGTTTGTAAAATGTCTATATAAAATGCACTCATCATCTAATACTTAAATTGGTGGGTTAAACATTAAGAAAAGATAAATTAGAAACTATTTATTAATAATTACAAAATAATTTAACATTAAATTAATTGAAATCGAGAGTAAGGTTTTGGCTCTGATATGATGATTAAAAACTCTTTATTTGGAGATCTCATTGTTAATTTGAAAGCTTTAAAATTTTTAATTACAATTTTAAACTCTTTAATTTAGTGCTTAATCATGTCATATAATCTCCATTATTTTTTAAAAATTTACTCTAACAAAAAAAAAAGTTACATATGCAGATATATCAAAGAAAAAAATTAATAAATAATTAAAAAGAGATAGATTTGTTACATAGGCTATAAGTTACAAAAGAAAATTCCTCATAAAACTTTTACAATTTCTGAATTTGATCTATTATTGATGGTCTCGCCACAAAATTCGCCAATAAGGCTCCACTAGGATCAGCTTCAAGTCTAACCCCCATCTCACGGATTACTAAAAGCTGTGGCATGTAGGACGTCCATACATAAATAATCAAATCACAATATTTAATCAACTGTAACCATATGCATTGCCTCAAATTCAACTTTTTCAGAGTAAGAAGGTACTTCAAACTCTTTAGGTTAGTGTAAATCAGACATCTTTCCCCATACAAATAATGTCACCAAACTTTTAATGCAAACACTATCGTAGATAACTCTAGATCATGGGTTGGATAGTTTGACTAATGCTTCTTCAATTACCGAGAGGCATATGCTATCACCCTATTTTCTTTCATCAATATATAACCAAGATCATGTCGTGATTGATAAGTTCTTTGTTGTACATATTATATTGATTATCTTTAAAACTTAAGTGGTCCTCAAAAGTGTGTTTTATGGATAATTGGTGCTTAGTTTGTTTCATTATTTCCCACAAGACAAAAAACAACACAACAAAAGCGAAAGGAAGAAATTTGGGAGCAAAATTGTCCTCAAAGCAACAAACAGAAAATACACTGGCAAGGTACATAGCCTTGTACCTATCCACGTATAATTCGGCAAATGAGCAACTTGAGAAACACATGGACACTAAGTACATAACCATTCACTCCCTAACTATGTTCTAACCAAGAAGAACAAGGTTGTGTAAATGAAGTACACCCCCGTGTACATGCAGGAAGTTACAGAACATGATCTAGTTGAGAACATTGGTAAAAGCATAGTACATGGTCGTGCAACTCAAGAGCTGAAGTGAAGATCCGTCCAGAGAGTTACACGGCCAGATAAAGCAATACACCACCGTGTACATCCAACCGTGTAACCCAAGAAGAAAGTTCTTGATCCGTCCTGAGACTAACACAGGCAAAATACACGCCCGTGTACTTGCTCATATACCTATTGGATTCTTGGAGATATAAATACAGGGTTGGAAAAGTAATTAGGGAATCTATTTTTGACCTAATTTTGAGGAAAAAGAACTAAGGACTGATGGCTAGGGTTTGAAGGAGATCAAAGGCATTAAGGAGAAGATCGAAGCATTCACAGGAGTGATGATTGATAGGCAGCGATATCAGTTCACATCTACTCCAACATTGAATACATTGAGAGGGGTTTTCTTTCCATGGCTAGGGTTTTAGAGATTGATTTCCATCGTTTAGAGATGAACATTGGCACCATGGAAGGCTAACTTCCTTAGCTGTTCAGATTGATGTAGCTTGGGAATAACTTTACTTTGATATTGCCTTTTAATATAGATTGCCTTCGGCTTTTTGGGTTTATCTATGTCTTTTCATTGTTGATCTAGCATAATGAGAGTGGCTATTTCATATTGATCATGATTTACATCAAGATATTCATTGCGATAAATCACCCATAGATGAAGGGAATCAAGAATGTGCACTAGTGATAGGCCACTTATGATTCCTCCAGATTGGGGTTATGTAGCAAGAGTTTCGATTCATTATAGGTATTTTGTGCATCATTATGCAATCATACAAAAGTAGGATTAGAAGAGATTCACTACTACCATAACATGGGATTAGGCACCGAGGAGTCCTGAGAGAGCACTTGGTGTTGTTTTGAAATCCCTTGGTCCAAGAAAGGTAGAGTTTATCTATATTGAATTGCAATTACTTTAATTCCTAAATTCTCAAGTGAAATCATATCTTGGAGCTATTTTCACCCATTACTTCTAGTTCTTATTACCTTTGATTTGGTCTTTTATTTCTTTTATTTAATTTTGTCTATTGAGATTGACTTTCAATCGTTGATTGTTAGTTAGCTAATGAAGATATAGATTGTACTAGTCCTTGTAGATTCGACTTTGCTTTTGAGCATATTATTACTTTGATTGGCACGTACATCAGTGATGCATCACTATACACCACAAACTCTTGCCTACTAGTAGTTAATAAAAGAATTGGTGTAGAAGTTAACTGATCCTTCATCTCTTGAAAACTCTTCTCACATTTTTCATCCAAATCATACTTTACTCTCTTGCTATTCAATCGTGATAATGGAGCAGCAATTAAAGAAAATCCCTCAATGAATTGATGGTAATAACCTGCAAAGCCAAGGAAACTCTGAACTTTTGACACATTCTTTGGTTGCTCCCACTTTACAATCACTTCTACTTTCATCGGGTCAACAAATATCCCCTTACGTAATGCAACATGCCCCAGAAAAGACACTTCCCACAACCAAAATTCACACATGGAGAATTTTTTCATATAAGTTGATTTTCCCTAGTGTTTGCAATACAATTTGCAAATGTTGGGCATAATCCTCATTAGTCGATGAATACAACAAGATATCATCGATGAACACAATCATAAAGTTGTCAAGGTATGGACAGAATACTCGATTCATCATGTCCATAAAAGCCGCTGGAGCATTAGTTAGGCCAAAAGGCATCAATAGGACTTTAGAGTGCCCTTATCTAGTGCGAAAAGCCATCTTTAAGTATATCATTCTCCTTTATCTTTAATTGATGATACCCTGTTGGAAGATCGATCTTTGAAAAGATGCTCGCTCCTTGCAATTGATCAAACAAGTCATCAATCCGAGACAAAGGGTACTTGTTCTTGATGCTCATCCAATTTAGTTGTCAGTAGTTTATGCATAACGTCATTGATCCATCTTTCTTCTTAACAAACACACTTGGTCGAATGAACCCCTTATCCACTAAATCTTGCAACTGTACCTTCAATTCCTTCAACTCTACTGGTGCCATCCTATAATGAGGAATAGAAATAGGTGCATTACCCGGCAACAAATCAATAGCAAAATCAAACTCCCAGACTAGGGGTAATCCAGGTAACTCTTCTAGAAATACATCTACAAATCTCTTAACTATTGGAACTTCCTCCAAGTTGGGTTTGATGACCTTGGTATCCGTCACATGAGCCAAATATGCTTGACAACCCTTAACTACCAATCTTTGAGCCTCTAACACCGAAATTAAACAAGTTGCAAGATTCTCCTTTGTCCCATAAACACCAACTCTAGCATCTCCGGCCTTTGGTAGCCAAACTAAATAGAAAGAAAATGTCCCGGATGTTCACCATCCTAGTACTCTTTGTTCGGGTGTGTACTACAAGTGTGTGGATGTATTCATATGTGGGGTTGGTGAGATGCAATGATGGCTTGGAGACACCCGAATCCGTGAATTATATCTATTATCATAAGACATCTGTCTCTAGAAAATTTTCTGAGAATAATTAGATGGGAAATCAATGTGAAGCTGTGAATACTCTTCATAAGTAGCATAACTAAAGTCATAGAGTCCTATGTGATAGGAAAACTCGGTCATACTCATGGATAATAGGTGCCATGAACTATAAATCTAATCACGTTTAGATATCTAATATTGTAAGTCTATTCCATATGGTAAATGTAGAGAGAACCTCCAAAGCAAGCTTCAAATAAACTCTCTCTAATGTCAAAAAAGTCTACCACTTCCTTCAATCTCAAGGATATCTCTGACCTCCTCATGAAGTCCAATATGGTGTTTTACATCTGAGCTTGCCGAACTACCGACTGTGACGTCGATGTGGATCCACAAATCATAGCTTTAAGTATCACCAATCTTTTGCCTCTTCTAACCTGTAGATCCTCTCGCCATAGTCCCTGAAAAAGAAACATGAAATTCCAAATAAAATTCAGAAAAAAAACATAAAAAAATCGGCTTTCAAAATTATTTTACTAGAAAAACAAGGGCATTATTCAATATATCATGGCATTTATTCAAAACATCGAGTACAGGAAAAAACCATGACAATAATTATGATAAACAACAACAATTACTATGTAAAAAAGCTCATTGTTAGGTTTAAAAGCAGCTAACCAAATTCTAGAATACAATAATTCTAAAGTCTGTTCATGTTTTATGTTTCTAAACATATAAAAAGCATGTTTGAATGTTATACAATGGTTTCTAAGAATTTAACATCAAACATTTGATATATTTAAGCTTACCTTGCAAAGAAGCTCTCCGAAATCCCTAGAAACAAAGATGATCAAAGAAAAGAAATTCCACAACACCAATGCTTGATGAAAACTGAAGAAACAAATGAAATCGGGTAGAAAGAAATGAAAAATACTCGTGGGCGATGAAAAGCTTTAAAAGAGAATTCACTCATAAAGGAGCGAGGACTGTGTAATAGGAATCACGACCATAAACCACAGTCATGATTTGGGGCATGGTGCCCTTTGCGAATTTTTTTATTAGTTTTAACAATCACCATCACAGGCATGGTTATACCATCGCACCAACACAATATGCCATGGTAATGATATTTTAAAAATTTTGCAAAAATAAAATAATAACCACCCACACAAAAGATATTTTAATCAAATCCCCTTTAATATAGCAAATAGGCTTTTTAAGAAACCTCGCATCACTAGCCAAGCTATGGGCGTGGTAACCATGTTCACGGATAGGACTAACACTAGTTGTGTAGTTTAAAGGCCCACTCAAACTAAAAATTATTTTTTTTAACCCTTTTTGAGATGCGCATCTCCCTAAATAAACATTGTAAGGCAATTTTTTTTAAAAAAAAAACCACAATTATAATGCAAAATATTTCCACTACATAATAAGCTAGTACATGTTATCACACGAATGGGACGTTATGAAACTCATTTCATAACATAAAAAAAACAAAAATCTTCATTAACAATGCATAAGTTTGCCATACATAAATAATATAGCAAAATGATTTTTTGTTGTTTTGCTCCTTTACAAAAATGGATGATTATTGACATGTTCTTGCACATTCTTTGTTTATTTAACAAAGTAAAAGAAATCAGTTGTGGCAATCTCCTTCCAATCTTCATTAGTGATCTTGAAAGTGGTGGCAATGTTGGAGGCATGACCTTTTTACAGTTGGGCAACCTATGACCATGAAATGTGAAGTACTACATTTGTTTATTTAACAAATTAAAAGAAATCAATTGTTAATGATACAGTTCTATCTGGGGGTAACATAATTGGTGATGAGGGGTAACATAATTGGTGGTATTCATTTGGACTTGAATAACATAATTGACATCATTCATATTCATGTTCAATATTATGTATGGGAACAAGCGCCGGGGGATGGCCCTACGGCTCTTTCAGTCATCAAAATGGAATCTCTACATAATGGATTAACAATAGAAGTCATGGATATAGCATTTAAAATGTTTAGTCAAAGTTATGAACTCTCCCATCTATGAATTACACTCAGTTTGCCTGAAGGGTGGGGGGATGGCCCCAGGGCTTTTTCAGTCATCAAAATGGAATCTCTACATAATGGATCAACAATAGAAGACATGGATATAGCATTTAAAATGTTCAGTCAAACTTATGAACTCCCCCATCTATGAATTACACTCAGTTTGCCTGCCAATGTATCAAGCAATGCCAGAATTATATTTGATACTAACATGCTTATCGATATAACTTTATGCAATTGAAATGTATATGATTAGCGATGACCATGCCTGCGTAATGAGTGCATTTCAGATCATATTTTGCATACCTCCAATGCACTATTTAGCTTGTCTTTTAGCACATTTTCTTTATGAATGATGCTATTCTGGATATGTTTATCTTTGTTGTAGGCTTTTAGGGCTCAAAACACATAAGAAGTGAAATCAAGGACATCAGCCAAAGAAGATAATTTCTCTAAGTGTCCAATGCAAGCATGGGCAGAGCACGAGCGTGCCATCTCCCAATGGTTTTCTCTGGATGATGACACACCCCTTGCGTGAGTGTTCCGCAACTTGACGGGTCATCACAGTAATAAAATATACCATGGTGAGTTGGTAGTCGTATCCACAGGGAATAGGTGCTTAGAAATAATAGATGTTGCTATTTAGCTATGATGGAAATCGAATATGGGTGAAATCAATATATCGATGCAAAGAAAATTAAAAGAACGCAAAGAAAGCAATAAAAGTAAAGAGAGGTAATCGATGAGAAAATGGGGGACCCGGACAATACTCACCCTAGGACTATTGTTTCAAGTACAAGACTAATATTATGCCTCTTAACTGATGTTTAATAAGTTGTGGAAATCCAAATGGATATGGTCTCAAACTTAAGGTCAACCATGACTAGCCCTCTACACTATGCCCCAGCGGAATGAAATACTCTCAATGCCTCACATTGTGTGGGACTGCTTGGGGTTCTAGGGACTCCAAGTGATAAACCTTATTCCCTAATATAGACCTAACCTTTTGGTCCAGGCGAAAGGCCCATAGTCACAATTAAGCTCCAGCACTAAGATTCACTACAACACTTCACTCTGTTGCTTGCGCAACTATGCCCTAGTGGAGTTCATCTCTTAGCACTTCACTCTATTGTGACCGCAAAGAACTCTTGGAATGTGGAGGTAGGATAAATCACATCTGAAGGGAAAGGGGATGTTCTGCTACCTCTCGACTCACCCTCTTGACCCTTTTCAATCTTGCTTAGTCTCACCCTAATGAAGTTGTCACACCTTCAAAGGATTACCAAGATAGACTCTCAACCCTAGTGTCACGTCTAAGGAAAAATCATACAATCATTATTTAAGATTGAAACTCAATTAAAGTCATCAATTAAATAAGCATAATAACAAATAGATTGAAGTCATGTGCATAGAAACCCTAAAGAAAACCCCCTTGTAGTCCGTATCGATGGTCTTGTGGAGCTGCATAATCTTTTCCAAAGGTTTCCTTATCAAACTAGGGCACACCTCGCCAAATTGATGCTGACGAAAGCTCCCCCAGTAGCTCTTCTCCAAAGTAACTCGATATCGATGCCGTAGAACCACTCCAAAAGCCTTGCAAAAATCTCTCCAAACCCTAGTCGTTTTCCCCGAAAGATGGGCGAAAGATAGAAAAAGATCCCCCAAATAAATCTCAAATTGCGGTATTTATAGGGCTGAAATAGGGCATACACACTAACGTGTGGATTCTCTAGAATTTGATTTCCTACAAGCTGTGAACAGCAATCTTCTACAGTGTTTACTCAGTGAATGCTACAGTAGTCGCGCTAAAATTGTTCCGAACTTCATTTTTTTCGGTGAGGCCGCCAAGTTAGGCACATGACTATGCGGTAGATCACATCGCCTCTTGCTTTCAACATATTGATGAAGCTCTTTGATGTTACACAAGTTGGACTATATGAGTGTGACTACCTTTGTGCCTCTCCAATTTGTATAATCACTTGAGCACTTTGGATGTTGGCACACATTCACATGTCTACAACTTGTGCATTGGTCCTTGCTTAGCCCAAGGGTCTTCTTAACCAGTGCGTCCATGATCTATTTTTGTTTCTTTTCCTCCAACTCATCTCGACAACCCTAAATACACGAAAGAATACAAATACACACGAATGAGTGATAAAATCTAAGAAAAGTGATGCTTAATGCAAGAAAAATATATTTCGTATCACTTATACACGAGCATTTATCAATGACTCCACTGCTCTTCAACAGAAGCGTGGGCAAAGCACGGGGGTGTTATCTCCGTGATTATCTCTAGATGGGAGTTGCTTATGCTTTCAGAGGAAGCATGGTCTACATGCTCCTTTCATGGGCATGCTCAAGCTTAGCATGGGGAGAGCACGATCGTGCTCTCCCTGCAATTTTCTCTGGATACACTTAGCCCTTTACACTCAAAAGTTCCAAGATTAGCACGGTCTGAGCACGACCGTGCTGAGACTGTATTGAGCCCAAAAAGTTCTTTTTATCTCCCAAATCTAGGGTTTTGAGTTATCTTTGGTTCGGGAGACTTCTTCTCCAACGAGGAAGCTCTTAAGAGGACAATGATTAGCCACCACCACACGAGCTAAGGAGATCAATGGTGAGTTAGAGACGCCAGAGAAGTGGATTTACCCATTCCATGGAGTTCTTGAAGTAAAATTGAAGAGATATTGTGAAAAAGGGAAGTCAAGTGTCTCTTTTCCTTATGTTTATCTTCTTTTTTTATTTGTATGAATTCATGAGGGGCTAACCATTCCATGGTGCCCCGGGATTATGAACTATATTGTCTCTTATACTTTGAGTAATTAAGTTTTAATGCCTATGGAGTTCCATTGCAATCTTGTGTTAATTTATGTGTTGCATAACATGGCGTGTTGATTTGCATAGTTGTTTAGCAAAACTTAGCGTGTGTCGATTGCCGTAGTTGTGACTACTTAGTGTAGTTACAAAACTTAGCGTGCTTGAGACCCGTAATTGCTTTAGCAAAACTTGGCGTAATTGAGAACCATAAATGCAATAAAGCATTCAAGCACCCACAAGGATCTTTGAATGTACCTTGGTAGGCATTAGATTCAAGTTAGTATCTTGAGCACATAGGAATCATCATGAGGCATTGCTCTCTTGTTATCGAAACTCAACCTTAGTCTGCCTAGTTCTTCCATCCCTTTTATTCTTTAGCCTTGTTTAGTAGTTAACTCCTACATCACCCAATTCGGTTTGACTAGACATTAGAGGATTAATTAGTAATAGAAGTCCAGTCCCTGTGGTTTGACAACCCTATCCCCTCGGGTATACCATTCTATTAATGGTAATGATCAGTGTACTTGCGGATAGTACATCAAGTTTTTGCCGGCGTTACCAGGGACTGGCAACTTTTAGGAAAATTAGGATTCTGGTGATTTAGTTTGTTTATATTGTTTATATTTGTGAATTTCTCTTTTCTTTTGTTTGATCATTCAACTTATTTTTCTTTTCCTATTTTAAATTCTAAATCGTGAGCTCATTGTATATTTATTATCTTGTGAATACTTTGTTTTTTTTTATCTTTATCATTTATTCTTATTCTATTTCCCGAAATTTTATTTCAGCCATCATGGAAGAACTGCTTGCTACTCTAAGGAGTCACTCTCGTTTCACCACCCACCAGGATGTGAGTACTTACTCTCATGAAGATGAACACATTCTAGTGGAACTAATATCATAATTTCATGAGCAAATGACACAATAGAATCAGTTCATGAGTACAGAGATGAATATAGGATAGGCAATGTCAGCTTTAGTTGGCTTAGGCAATGATACACCCTATGAAGGATGACAACAATAGATTCATGGATAAAGATTCCATCCACAGTGGAAGGCAAATAAATGATACAACACATAGGGGCATCGATATTTAGGGAGGTGGTGTTAATAATGCAGCTTTAGGAATTGCATCATCTTATTATTTAGATATTGAGTTTAAGGAGTTGTCGACACACTTGGAATACTTCTTCCTAGAGGAAAACTCTAAATTGATTGTTATCATATCCTCCACACTAGACATAAGCTAAAAGGAGCAAATAGTAAACATGCTACACAAGCATAAGAGGGTCTTGGAGTATTTCTAACATCAAGGGAATTAATCCATCCTTCTGCACACATAAAATTCTAATGGAGAATAACATCAAACCAAAGATACAACCTCAAATGAGATTGATCCCCAATATGATGGAAGTTGTCAAGAAAGAAGTGAAGAAATGACGCAGGAATAATTTATCCGATTTCAGATAGCCCTTGGGTTAGTCCTATTCATGTGGTACCTAAGAAGGGAGGAATGCCAGTAATCTCTAACAAACACAATGAATTGATTCTGACCCGTACAGTAATTGGATGGTGAGTTTGTATAGATTATCGGAAGTTAAACGATGCGATGTGTAAGGACCATTTTCCCTTGCCCTTCATTGATCAAATGTTGGAACGGTTATTCGGACACATGCATTATTGTTTCCTTGATGGGATGTCTAGATACCTACAAATCACTGTGGCACCCGAAAATCAGGAAAAGACCACTTTTGCTTGCTCATATGACACATTTACTTACAGTAGAATGCCCTTTTTAGACTGTGTAATATAGCAGAAAAATTTCAGAGGTGCATGATATCCATCTTTGATGAATTCATTGAAGATATTATGGAAGTATTCATGGATGTTTTCTCAGTTTTTGGGTACTCATTCGAGGGGTGTTTGCATAATTTAAAGTGGGTCCTTTCAAGATGCGAGGAAATGAATTTGGTGCTAAATTGGGAAAAATGTCATTTCATGGTAGAGAAGGAATAGTGTTGGGGCACAGGATTTCTAGTGACGGGATCAAAGTCGACAAAGCCAAACTATAGACAATCCAGAAACTTCCTCTACCAACCTCCCCAAAAGATGTTTGAAGTTTCCTTGGTCATGTTGGTTTTTATATAAGATTTATCAAAGATTTCTAAAAAAACTATAAGCCAATGGCAAAACTTCTGGAGAAAGGCACACCCTTCAACTTTAACCAAGAGTGCTTCACTGCTTTTCATTGGTTGAGAGAAAGGTTAGTCCAAGCGCCCATCGTGAAAGCTCCTGAATGGGATCGACCTTTTGAACTCATGTGCGATGCAAGTGATTGAGCAGTTGGAGTAGTGTTAGGGCAAAGACACAATAATAAATTCCATCCAATCTACTATGCAAGCAAGACTCTAACTCATGCTTAAAAAAATTACACTACCACAGAAAAAGAGTTACTTGCTATTGTCTATACATTTGATAAATTCCGATCTTATTTGATGTTATCCAAGGTTGTAGTGTGCACTGATCATGCAGCAATCAGATACCGCCTCTCCAAAACTAATGCCAAGCCATGGCTAATCAAATGGATTCTCCTTTTGCAAGAGTTTGATTTAGAAATTTGGGATAAGAAGGGCTCAGAAAATATGGTAGCAGACCAATTGTCTCGTCTTGAGTACACAGGAGAATACGATAATAAGCACAGAGAAATTAATGATGATTTTCCAAAGGAACATTTCTACTTGGTTCGAGAAGTCTCTGCCCAAGCTAATGATTGTCCTTGGTTTGCTGACTTCGTGAACTACATTGTAGGATAGGTCATCCCTTCACATTTCTCTTATTAACAGTGAAAGAAATTCTTGTCCAATGTTAATCATTATTTTTGGGAGTACCCTTTTCTTTATAAACTTTATGGTAACCTAGTTATGCAATATTGTGTCTCACATTTAGAAGGATGGGAATGTCTGGAACATTGTCATTAGGGAATGGTAGGGAATCACTTCAGTGCTAATCGCATAGCGGAGAAGGTTCTGGAAGCTGGTTTTTTTTGGCTTACTCTTTTCATGGATGTCCCAAAATTTGTTGAAACTTGTGATCAATGCTAGAGAAGTGGAAATTTGTCCAAACTTGATGAAATGTAACGTACTCCTATTCAGTAGTGTGAAGTACTCAATGTTTGGGGAATAGACTTCATGGGACCATTCCTGAATTCAAATGGAAGCAAATACATGCAGGTGGTAGTTGATTATGTCTCCAAATGGATTGAAGCATAGGAACTCCCCTCGAATGATGCAAGAGTGGTAGTTAAATTCTTGAAAAAGTTGTTTTCATGATTTGGCTCCCCAATGGTGATTTTTAGTGAGCGGGGAACACACTTTTGTAACACTCAGTTTGGAAAATGATGAAGAAATACGGTGTCTACATCACATCCCAACTACTTATCACACCCAAACCACTGGTTAGGTTGAAGTCACAAATCGAGAATTAAAAAGCATTCTCGAAAAGATAGTGCATCATAATAGATGTAACTGGTCATAACGATTAGATGATGCCCTATGGCCTATAGAACAGCTTATAAAACTTCTACAGGGGACACACCTTATAGGTTGGTTTATGGCAAGTCTTGTCATCTACTCTTCAAGCTAAAACATCAAGCTTACTAGGCTATTAAACTGTTGAATTTTGACATGGGGGATACACATTAGAGATGAAAATTCCAATTGAATGAGCTAGAGGAAAACAGACAGAATGCTTATGAGAATGTTGACAGACCCCTTGCGAGTACTCCACAAGTGCATGGGTTACCACAGTAATAATACCCCGGTGAGTGGGTAGTCGAATCCACAGGGAGTAGTGATTCAAGACAAGAAAAGCTGCTACTTAGCTAGTGTGAAAGTAATGATGGTAAGAGAAAACAATGTAGGTGCAATAAAAGGAAATACGTAAAAGAAAGAGAAGAGTATAAGCAAAGAGAAAGGAGGAAACTATCAAAGCAAATATGGGATACCCGGACAATGCTCCGCCTAGGACTAATGCTTCTAGTGCAAAACTAGTATTATACCTTCTAATTGATGTCTAATGAGTCATGGAAATCCTAAAGCACAAGGTCCCAAACCTAAGGTCAACCGTGACTAGTTCCGACATTATGCCCCAGCGGAAGGATGCTCCCGACGCCTCATACTACGTGCTTTTGTACATTGTAGGGTTGTAAAGATAATTTGGAGAAAAGGAGCGAAATTAGATCGTGTTCGCCATTGTTAGGGAGTTTTCGTACCAAGAAAGAAACAAGGCACGAACATAGACTTCTGAGTGTGTGCCAACCTCCTTTGGAGAGGCACAAAGGCAGTCACATTCACAATAAGTCTAGCTCGTGTTAGCATAGGAAAACTTCAACTTCACCAATAAGGAGATTTGAAGCAATCAGCACGGTCTACCATTGATTGTGTGCCCAATTCAACGGCCTAGATGAAGAAGATGAATTCGGGAGCATTTCGGCATGAGTACTGTAGTAAAAATACGGTAGCAAGTTACTGTTAACTATCTGCCGAAAATCAGCAAAACAGAGACTTCACACAGGCGTGTGGAAATTCCACACGCTGTGTGAAATCCTGATTTTAGCGATTTAAAGCCGTGACTCAGCATTATAAAATCCCATTTTGGAGACTTTTTTTGGATCTTTTTGGCTACCTTCTAACCTAACTTCTGGAGGATTGCGGCTAGGGTTTCAAAGAGGATTTTATAGAGGTTCGAAGCGTGTCATCGGCGTCGACATCAACGTCCAGTGGCCGCACAAGACCGCGGCCACACTCTACATAAGAGCGTTTTCATCTATGCTTTCAATTTATATTCACTTTCATATTTTGATGGATTTGTATAGCTCTATGAGGAGCTAAACCCTTTATGGATATTCAGACTTGTAAACCCTAGGATGATTATGTTTCATTGACATTGTTATTATGCTTTTCCATTATTAATGAATAAAATTGAGTTTCAATCTTAATTGCATATTCTAATTGTTTTCCCTTAGCCGTGACACTAGGGTTGAGAGCAATCTAGGTTATCCTTTGGAGGTGTGACAACTCCTATAGGGTTAGACTACTTAAGATTGGAGAGGGTCGAGAGGGTGAGTCGTGAGGTAGTGAAACGTCCCCTTTCCCCTCCGGTGTGACTCTCCCTACCTCTGTGTTCCATGATTTCTTAGCGGTTGAGATAGAGTGAAGTGCTAGGAGATAAACTCCCCTGGGGCTTAGTTGCGCAAGCAACAAAGTGAAGGGTTGAAGTGAATCCTAGTGCTGGGGCTTATTTAGATTAGGGCTCTTTCACCTGGACCAAAGGGTTAAAGCTATACATAGGAACAGGGTTTATCACTAGAAATCCCTAGAACTTAAGGCAATTCCACATAGTGTGAAGCCTAGGAATACGGACTCCCCTAGGGCTTAGTTGACAGGTCAACATGAGTCAAGGGTCGTAGTGAAACCTAATGCCGGGGCATAGTGTCGGGGTTAGTCACGGTTGACCTTAGGTTTGGGACCGTGTGCTTAAGGATTTCCTCGACTCAATTAGCATCAATAGGAGAGTATAATAGTATTTTCTTGCACTAGAAGCATAGGTGACATGACCCCTTACGTGTATCCCACAAGTGCACGGGCTTGTTGAAGTAATAAAATTACCCTGGTGAGTGGGTAGTCGAATCCAAACAGAATAGGGATTTAAGACACGAGATTTCGCTATCTAGTTGTACGGTGTACGAAAAAGTGATAATAGAATTGATGAGTGCATTATGGAAGCAAATATGATAAAAATCAAGAAATTAAATAGAGAGATGGACGACAAGAAAGTGCAAGAAGGAGTGAATTAGAGAAAGACTAGTAATGGATGAAATAAGGTATCCGAACAAGCTGCCTCTAGGACTTATGCTTCTAGTGCAAGACTATGCTATTATACTTTCCTATTGATGTTAATTGAGTCGAGGATATCCTTAAACTCACGGTCCCAAACCTAAGATCAACCGTGACTAACCCCAACACTATGTCACGGCATTAGAATTCACGTCAACCCTTCACTCTGTCACTCACGCAACTAAGCCCCAGGGGAGTATATCTACCTAAGCCTAACACTACGTGGGATTGCTTTAAGCTCTAGGGATTCCTAGTGATAAAACTTATTCCTATGTGTAGTTCTAACCCTTTGGTTCAGGTGGAAGAACCCTAGTCTAGATTAAGCCCCAGCGCTTAGGATTCACGTCAACCCTTCATTCTGTTGCTTGCGCAACTAAGCACCAGGGGAGTTTATCTACTTAGCACTTCACTCTATCTCGACCGCTAAGAAATCAAGGAAAACAGAGGTAGGGAGAAATCACACCGGAGGGGAAAGGGGACGCTTCGCTACCTCACGACTCACCCTCTCAACCCTCTTCAATCTTAAGTAATCTAACCCTATAGGAGTTGTCACACCTCCAAAGGGTAACCTAGATTATTCTAAACCCTAGTGTCACGGCTAAGGGAAAACAATTGCAAAAGATAATTAAAATTAAAACTCGAATTTATTCATCAATAATGGAAAAACATAATAGTAATGTCATAGAAACATAATAATCATAGGGTTTACAAGTCCGAATACCCACGAGGGGTTTAGCTCCTCATGGAGCTATACATGTTCATCAAAATATGAAATAAAGCACAAATTAAAGACATTGATGAAAACCCCTTGCGTATGGTGTGGCCGTGGTCTTGTGCGGCCACCGAACGTCGATGACGATGCCGATGATGAGCTCCAAACCTCAACGAAGTCCTCTCTGAAACCCTAGCCGCACTCTCTAGAAGTTGGGGAGAAAGTTAGGTAAAAAGATCTGTCAAAAGTCTCCAAAATCGGGCTTTTATAATGTTGAGTCGCTACTTTAAAATTGGACTTATCGGGACTTCACACGGCCATGTGGAATTTCCACACGCCAGTGAAGTTTCTGGGTTGCTAAAAAATTAATTTACACGACCGTGTGGAATTTCCACATGCCCATGTGAACTCTCTGAAATCCTATTTTTCGACAGAAAGTGAACAGTAGCTTGCTACAGTGTTTTGCTGCAATACAAGCTACATTGCTGCTGCAGTAACTCGCCGAAACGCTCCCGAATCCGTTGTTCTTCATCGAGGCCATTGATTTGGGCACACAATCAATGGTAGATCATGCCGATTGCTTCAAGTCTCCTTCTTGGTGAAGTTCTCCTAAGCAACACGAGTTAGACTTTTTGTGAATGTGACTGCCTTTGTGCCCTCCAAAGGAGGTTGGCAGACACTCACAAGTCTAGGCTCTTGCCTTGTTCCTTGCTTGGTCCGAAACCTTCCCAACCATGGCGAACATGATCTAACTTCGTTCTTCTTTTCCAAATTAGCTCCACAAACCTATAATGCATAAGAATACACAAATGCACACCATTTAGTGATAAAATCTGATAAAAAGTATGCTCATTGTAAGATAATTACGCTTTGCATTACTATAACACAAGCACTTATCAATAAGTCCTAGGGGTAGCTTATCCGGGTACCCAACTTTACTCATTGATTATCCTTCTCTATTTGCTTTTGCTTGCACTCTCTTACTTACCACTCTTCTCTTTTATTTCTTTTTTTTTTCTTTAAAATTACTTTTACACCCACTCATTGATTCTATTCTCATTATTCTTATACCGCATTGCTACGTAGTGAAATCTTGTGTCTTAAATCCCTATTCCCTGTGGATATGACTACCCAGTCACCAGGGTATTTTATTATTTCGACAACCCATGCACTTTCGGGCCCCTGTCATAGGCCGAAGGAGAAATGGGACGTTTCGCTACCTCTCGACCCTCTCCAATCTCGTGTAGTCTAATCCTATAGAAGTTGTCACACCTTCCAAGGATAACCTAGATGACTCTCAACCCTAGTGTCACGGCTAAGGGAAAATCAATGCAATTATCATTCAAGATTGGAACTCAATTAAAAATATTAATTAAGAAAGCATAATAGAAGTCATAGGAATAATGCCATCCTAAGGTTTACAAATCCGAATACCCACTAGGGGTTTAGCTCTCCATGGAGTTATACAAAATCATCAAAGTATTTGTATTAATAAGCATAGCAAACATGAATAAAACCCCCTTGTGATGTGTGACGATGGTCTTGTGAAGCTGCTTCGTCTTCTCTACTAAGTCCCCTGTCAAACGTAGGGCACACCTCACTGAATCGATACCGACGAAAACTCCCCCAATAGCTATCCTCCAAAGAACGTCGATGTCGATGCCATAGATTCACTCCAAAGCCCCACAAAATCCTCTCCAAACCCTAGCCGCAAGCTCTCCCGAAGTTGGGCAAAAGATAGTCCGAGGGGTCCCCAAATAAGAGCCAAAACGCGGTATTTATAGGCTGAAATAGAGCATCCACACGCCCTCGTGGATTTTCCACACGGCCCTGTGGAATTTCTACAAGGGCGTGTGGATTCTCTGCTTCCCTGATTTTCAGCGCATTTTGAACAGTAACTTGCTACAGTTATTCGTTGCAGTAACTGCTGCGATACTTGCGCCAAAATGCTCCCGAATTCATCTTCTTCATTGAGGCCGCCAAGTTGGGTACACAACCATGTGGTAGATCATGTCGCTTCTTGCATTCAACACATTGATGAAGCTCTTCGATGCTACACAAATTGCACTACATGAGTGTGACTGCCTTTGTGCCCTTCCAATTCGTATAATCATTTAAGCACAATGGAGGTTAGAGGTTGGCACACACCCATAAGTCTACAACTAGTGCCTTGATCTTTAGTTGGTCTAAGAGTCTCCTCAACTAGTGCGGTCATGACCTATTTTTGCATCTTTTTCTTCTACATCGTCTTCACAACCCTATATGGACAAAAGAACATAAATACACATATATAAGCGATAAAATCTGAATAAAGTACTGCTCAATGTAAGAAAAGTATACTTCATATTACTTATACACGAGCACTTATCAAATGTGTTGTTATACAAGGAAAAAGCAAAAAGGATTCATGATAACCACATAAGAAGGAATAAGCAATTTCAAGTTGGAGAGTAGGTTCTACTTTTCAACTCGAGGTTGAAAATCTTTCATGGGAAACTCAAGTCTTGATTGTTTGGGCCTTACACGATCAGTTAGACATTTCCTCATGGTGCGATTGAAATCTCTCACTCCACAAAGGGAAATTTCAAGGTTAATGAGCATCAGTTGAAACCTTATGCATTAAGAGAAGAACCTCCACCGTCCACAAATTTTAGCACATTCTTACTTCATGATCCACTCTAAAGTATAGGTACATCAAGCTAGTGACGTTAAGCAAGCGCTCCTTAGGAAGCAACACAAGTTTTCATTTTTGTTTTAGTTAGTCAGCTTTGTCGCTTCATTGTGTTTTGAATTGATTTGTAGCTAAGCATTTCTATTTCATGTACTCTCTCTGAAGTGGTTTTTCTTCGGCCAGTGTTTCATTGGTTTTCTCTCGAGTGTGTTACTTTATTATGTAAAGCTGGGGATTACCAGGTCCTAAGTTGTTTCAGGTTAAGCACAGGTAGAGCACGCCCATTCTTAAGCTGTGATTTTCTCTGCTTCTATCTTTTGAGGCATTTCACAATGAGCATGGGATGAGCAAAAGCGTGCTTACCAACGAGCACAGTTTCTGTGCTCCTTGCATGACCAAGCTTGGCTTTCTGATGTCTTTGGGAATTTTCCCAAGATAATCATAGGGTAAACATGATCATGCTTTCCCCATGCAACTGACCTAATGTGAACATTTGAGCACACCTGTGCTCATGGCGTGCTTGGCCACGACCTTTCAGCTTCCTCCTTTTCACCCTTAAAAATCCAATCACCGCCAGTTGGTTTGGTTTTCATCTTCTCACCTTCTCTTTCTGCTCCAGTTGCCTTTGTCTTTCTCATGAGTTTTATCATTTGCTACCATCCCCTTGCCATTTTACCCCTCGCTATCTTGATCCTTTCTTTGATGTCGGTAAGACTCATGACTTTGATACATTGAGTTATTTCAATGGGATCTTGCTCCTCGCATTTGTACATGTTTGATTTCTTTGATTTTGTTTCAACTGAACTAACGTTTTTGTTAGCATTTATGGCCCATTGGGCTTGCTATTCCTTTAGGGCTTTGGAGAACATGGTCACCCCAAAGCATGGTCATGCTCTCCGTAGAAGCACAACTGCACTCTTTGGGTTATAGGGGCCTTCTCCAGGGACGGCTGATTGTGTTTCCATGGCAAGCATGATCGTCCTCTCCTCTTTGCACGACCTTGCTCCTCCTGAATTTCTACAAACTAACTTCATTTGAATCATTTGCTCTAATAGGTGATGTTGAGAAGCTGCATTACATCTAAATCAAATCTGCTCTCAGATATAGTTCGTGATGATATTCAAGCAAGAATCAAATCTCCTATCCAGCATGATAGATTTGCCTGACTTTCTAATCACCAATTTGGGATGCTTCGCATCATTGATTGGGATGCCCAACATGCTTTTAATTTAGTTGGCAAGGTGGAAAGTCTCATGAGCTTTGGCCCGTGGTGAGCAGCTCTCATTATAAATGAGCCAGCCTACCTTGAGTTGACTTTAGAGTTCCTTTCTACATTTCACATGTACCCAGGCCAAGATATATGGGATGAACCTTATGCAATCCATTTTTGACTTCTTGGTCATGAGCACCAACTAAGATATATAGAATTTACACCCTACCTGTGTCTCTATGATCATGAATATACCACCACCGACGAATATCGACATCTTCATTCTTTTCCCCGCCTTGGAGAGTGATAAGTGCCCGTATTTAAGTAATATGAAGTATTACTTTCTTACATTGAGCATTATTTTCATCAGATTTTATCATTAATTAGTGTGCATTTGTGTTCTTTTGTGCATATAGGTAGGGCTGTAAATGAGCTGAGCCAAGCCGAGCTTTGCCTTGTTCAAGCTTGGCTCGTTACTATTTCATCGAGCTTGAGCTGGAGCCGAGGTTTCTTCGAGCTTCATTTTTCAGGTTCAAGCTTGGCTCATTACTATTTTAACCGAGCTTGAGCTCTAAACGAGCTTATTTCGAGCTTCATGCTCGAGCTCAATTTGTTAAGAAAATTTGAATCTTAGACTTATCTCGTTAGCTTGATTAAGGCTTGATTATTTTTTTATTTTCCATTTAACTTAATGAACTAGCCAACTAGAGCTTTTAATGAGCTCAGCCTTCAAATAGTAGTTTATAACCCTATGTGTGTGGCTCAAGTTGACAACAACGACATAGTCACATATACACCTTAATATATATATATATAATGTTGCTAATGGATAAAGTTGAATCTCTAACTCAAAGGAGAGAAGAAATTAAATTTGAAAAGGCTATATTTTATCTCCATCAATCAAAGCCCATCTACACAAATAACACAAAACATAACATCATGCTCATCAAGGAATCACCAAACAACAATAAAGAATACAATGAAGAAGGAACCAAATCAAATAATCATGGGAAAGCATGATGATGGGTTTTTGGGAAAAAAACCTGGATTGAATAGAGGTTAGATGGTTGTTCAAATTGGATTGCTTCAGCTTCGGAGGAAGACCTAAAACGTTTCAAAAACACTATCCGGTGAATGAAAGACAAGATGAAAGGAAATTTCACATATTGCACCCTATATTATGTTTAAAATTATTATTATTTTTTTAAATAAGGGTATATTTGATCCAAACAATTATCATATTACCATTAACTTGGTAATCTCAGATAGCCACCTAATTTGGTGGTAATGAGATTACCAAGTTTCTTGGTAATATTCTAATGTTGGTTATCTTAGATTACTATCAACATTACCATTGTTCCTTATCCAATCATGGTAATATCATCAGATTATCATGTAACAGGCCGTAATGTGAAAACATTATTGCTAACCAAACGGCTCTTAGTATTCTAAGACCAAGTACTCAAAGTTGTGCATTAAGCATATAAGAGAGTAGAGTAGTTATGTTGGCTTTTCCCCATGGCATCAACAAAATATTCAGTGCACAAGATAGTATTAGAGGTGAAACAGGATTCAAGAGAGACCAAGAATATGTAACTCACATCAATCATTAATCCATGCTAGAAGGATCTTACAAGAATGATATAATCATCATAGGTAACACTAGCATGTAAATAATGACCCTAAGAAATGAAATACACCCATCCCCACACCTAGTGATGTACATTGTCATCAATGTACATTAATCATGAAAAGCATGGTAGAATAAGCAATGAAAATAATAGAGAAGGGTGAAAACAAATTTCCTCGGTTCATCTTGTGCAAGTGGCGAGCTGTGACCCAAACATAGAGTACGGAGAGCTATACATGTTGGGTCCGGGCTTAAGTAAATATGAGAAGGTTCACCTAACTCCCTTAATGCCCTGCAAGGCATAAAGGGGATATCATCATTCCACAAAAATTTACAATGAAGAGATGTGGAGTAATCATGCAAAAATAAAACAAAACAAAATGAGACCACAAAAACTGGAAATAAAGTCTAAAACAACAAAATAAAGTGTCCATGCTAGTCCTTGTCTTTGGAATTAGGTTTCTCATCTCAAAATCACATCTTGCTCTATGGTGTTCTCATCCAAAATGTGGTCTTCCGTGTGGTGTAAACATCACTCCATGGTTGCTAGTCAATTTCTTCATTCTCAACATTACTACAAACCATGAAAAACCTAATAAAGCCCAGAGGAATCCAATATAATTCAAAATAAAGTGCAAGAATGAGAAATAAATTAGGCAGAAGAATGCATAGTGGCCATATGGGACGCATAGAGGTTGTATGGCCACTATTCATCTTGCAAGAACCTCCCCACAATCATGGTAGTAAAAAATATTTGTACATGAAATCAAGGGAAAAAGCATCCATGACATTCACACACTAAAAACCAAGCCAAAGACTTGGAAAAATCCACAAACAAACTCCACAAAATGAAGAAAAATAAAAAACTTAGGATTAGGGCTTCAAAGAGTTTACCAATGAAAACTTGAGAAAACCATGGTTGATCTTGAGGAAAACCACTTGATCAAAATCACAATGAGTTAAGGAGGAGATTTAGGAGAAAAAATGGGAGGATTCGGCCAAGAAATGAGAGAGAACGAAGAGAGAAACTCGGGAAAAGAAGAAGAACACAAGAGGAGAGAGAAAAGGTGGCGAAATTGGCAATGACTTATCTCATGCTACAATGCCATATGGCCTCTATGTAGCCCACATTGAGGCTGCATGAGTTAGTTCATTTTCTCTGTTTTGGTGCATACAAGGTCAATCAAGGGGGTATAGAGGCCACATGAACTAAGCAAAGTTCACTGATTTGAGGAAACTTGCTTCTATCATGCACATTGAGTTCAAAAGCACAAAGAAAACTCCTTCAAGGAAGAATAAAAGTATTAAACTTCAATCTAATGCATAAAATAACACCAAGAACATAAATCTCTTAACATGAAAACTGATTAAACCACAAGGAAGACGATGAGAAAAATACACAAGTCATGCAAGCATGGACTTATTCACACAAACAAAAATATGAAAGAACCACAAATACACAACAAATGTACATTCCACAATTAACTAAAAATACAAAAAGAAGGAAATGAAAGAAATTGAAGCTTGCATTGCCTCCCAAGAAGCGCTTGTTTAACGTCATGAGCTTGACGTACCTCTTTCTTACCTTAAGGAGGCTTGAAGAAGGTGTATTCATCCCGGCTACATGTAACATAGCTACTTCCATAAAGGAAGTGAATTACCTTCCGGGATGATGAGTTTGTGGAGAGCTTGAACATGTTACCTTTAGGCCTCCATGGGAAATATTTAAGTTGAGAGTCATGCAATCGTGGCTCGTGCAGATTGTTTGATGCCTTGATCATCCTCTCCGCTTCTATTCTACTCCCAGCAAGATTTCCTTCAATCACTCTAGAAAATTGTTTGGGCCTCCAAGGAAATATCTTTGGTTGAGAATTGCTCAAGGAAGGCATGGGTGGGTTCTTGCATGGCGTTAATGTCCTACCCAAATTACATTCCTCAACCATTGTTGGATGTTCTTGAATTGCTCATAGAAATTGTTTAGGCTTCCAAGGAAAAATTTTTGGTTGAGAATTATCCAACCCCAGTATACGTGAGTTATTAAATGGCATTGACTTTCTACCCAAAACTTCAACTATCCCAGATATTTCTCTTTTGTGCTTGGTGTGTTCATTCACTTCTATTCCAAGGGTGTACTCAAGTGATATTGATGCCACTTTTTTTACCCTTTCAACCTCCAATACACCAAAGTTTTCTTC
Organism: Dioscorea alata; assembly: GCA_020875875.1. Lineage (NCBI taxonomy): Eukaryota > Viridiplantae > Streptophyta > Magnoliopsida > Dioscoreales > Dioscoreaceae > Dioscorea > Dioscorea alata. Next base: position 3,366,388 of record CM037011.1, read on the forward strand.
CACCTCATTTTCATCTTTTCTCTCTTCATCTTCATTGTTGTTTGTAGTTGGAATTTCTATTGTGGGCTCATGAATTTGTTGTTCCTTGGTTATTTCTTTAACAAGTTCTCCAACTCGTCTCTCTAGCCTGTGAAAAGATTCTTGGACATCTCTTAAGATAGTACTCAACTCATTAAACTGCCCTTTAGACTGGGTGTCTATGTTATCCAAGCAAGTGCTCATAACATTGCACTAGGTCCCAAACTTGTTGTTTATATTTAGAGGTTTGACCTCAGTGTTTCCCATGAATGTGGCTAAAACATCCTCGGTATTAAATTTCTTTCCTTGTTGTTGCTCATACCAAGAACTTGAAGGATACTCATACCACTGCTCTTGAGGTGGGGAGTAAGTTGTCGGTCTATTTTGAGGGCGCTTCCATTGTTGCTTATGATAAGAACTTGATGCACTTGGATGTCTCCCCCAATACAAATGACATGGATTAGTGTATGGATTGCTCTTAAGTGATTCTTGGGTAATAATTTGGTTGAACTTTCCATTAAGGGCATCAGCATTAGCACTCAAAGGTGATTTTGAATCATTCCAAGTGTAAGTCCTTTGCATTTGCTAAGAAAATTGTACCTCGCACAAAAGAGAATATAAAGAACAAAGTCAAATTAAACAAGGAGAAATAAATACAAAGAGTAAGATGTACAAATAAAAGAAAAATGGCTAGAGCAATAGATTACAAGCTTTACTAATATTCCTTGAGTGTCCCCTGCAATGGTGCCAAAAACTTGATTGATTCCCAGCAAGTGTGCGAGGCCTCCAAGTAATACCCTATGTGTGACACAAGGGTCGTGTTCCACGAGCCCAAGGAAGTATTATTACTCACTCTTCATCTACTATCTACCCTACAATTCTTAGTAAGAGGAACAAAAAATAAAATAAAATAAAATAAAATAAACTAACTAATCTATGGCCGGGTTACTAGCACACATAAATAAATAAACAAGGAAGTGGCAAGCATGAGAAGGAGGTGTTCGGACAAGGAATCCCCCTAGGGTTGTCATTAAGCCCCTAACCAGGATGGTTTAAGGATGTAATGATGATAGTTAAGACCTATAGATCTCTTAGATAGGTTAACCCCAATCTCTTGGCGGCTAACCCCTAATCCCATACAAGTGATGATCAAAATCTCTTCCAGATCAACCCTCCTATGATTGCAATGGGTTTAAGGAAATCTCTAAATACGAGTAAACCTACTATCCTTCGGCTTAAACCTACCATTGGAGGGCTACTAATACCCGATCTCTCAGTGTGTCTGCACAAGTACCCCCCTTTCAATCTATGTATGACCTAGTATAAACACGATTTTGCTTCAACAAAGACAATTCAAGAATGAACTACGAATTTTTCCATTTGTAGCTCAAGACATGCAAATCACAATAGATTGAATTTTAAACAACCATCAAATTAAACAATAACAATATCCAAGGTTTTTACACAAGATGAATCCTAGGTTTCATCCAAATCCAAACACCACAATAAGTTAATCCCTCACGATGAGAGATATTTATACAACATACAAGGAAAAGAAATATAATAAAGAAGCAAGGAAACTTCCTTTATGATCTTGATTTCCTTGAATGGATGAAGCTTCGAATGGTTTCCAATAAGGGCTTAGAACTTCACTCCAACATCTTCTCTTTTGCTCCTCTCCCTCTTGGGGATTGTTTCACATAAAGATTATCACTGAAAGGTGGCCAGAAGGCCTCAAGGTTGAGTGGCGGCGGTGAACCAAATGGCAAAGAAGAAGTCTCCTTTTATTTGCCCTATAAGAGCCTTTAAATGCGCCTAATTTCTGACCTATACCAGGGTAAATACCAGGGGGCATACGGGTCTAATAAGGACCCGTATGAAGGCCGCATGACTTAGGTAAAAGTTTCTTCCTCGAAAAATCTCCATGTGCTACAGTAAGTGCTACAGTGAAATTACTATAGCAAATATGCTACAATACTGCACAACTTGGTTTTCTTCTTCTTTTTGCCTAATTATATCCTCATGTTCTCTATGGCTTCTCCATGCCCTATAATCAAATAACACACAATTAAGCACAAAACAGGATTCAATTCTTGACAAAATACATGCTAAGTGTATAAAATACATATACAAAAAACATACATTTACACTTATTAGTAGATAAGAGGCAATAAGAAACTCTTTTGATGGCAATCACATGTCAAGGAGATCAACCTTAAACATGACATATGGATGTTAGATCACTATAATAAACTTGATGTACTATCTACAAGTGTACGGATCATAACAATTAATAAAGTTGTACCTCATGAGGGGTAGGGTTGTCAAACCACAAAGACTAGATTTCTAATACTAATTGCTCTTCTCATGTCTAGTAGGTCAAGAATTGGTTGGTAAGAAGAAGCACTAACAAGAAATAGAAGATAAAGTGGAAAGAATTATCAGGCAGACTAGGATCGAGTTTTCAACAACAAGAGAGTAATGCCCCTGTACAATCCTTATGTGCTTTAGTGTACTGACTTGCTTCAAATGTCTATCAGGCACATGCTAAGATCCTTGAGGGTGCTCTAAAGCAATGTTGCATCTACGACTATCAAATACACCATGTTTTGCAAATGTAACTATGGGTTTCATGCACGTCATGTTTTGCGACTACACAAGGCAATCAAAACTATGGTAATCCACACTAGCCAAGTTTTACGCAAACAACTACGCAAATAGAGTATGTCAAGTTATGCAAACACATGAATAAACATAAGAACACATCAGAACTCGGTAGACATTAAAATTAGGTAGTCAAAATACACTAAGCAACATATTTTAACATCCTGGGGCATCGTGGAATTTCATACAACTTAGAAGAATGAATAAATGAATGCATTAAGGTGAAAAATCATGAATTCCCCCTTTTATAAACTCTTGTTAGTTGAGCTTCAAAAGTTTCATGGATAAGCTAACTTCACTTCTCTTGTTCCTCCAACTTGACCTTGATTCCCTTAGATGGTGTGGTGAAACTTGATCATCCTCCTCATCAGCGCTGTCCAAGTGGCGAAGAAAACCTCTGAACAAAAAAAATCCAATAAACCCTAGATCAGGAAGTTAAAAAGGGATTTTCATGCTCGATACGGTCTAAGCACAATGATGCAGGAGCAGAATCAGAAAGACCAAGTGTTGGACACTTGGACATTCCATGCCTCCCAAATAAACACCCAGTTTTTGGTGAACTTCTTCATAAAACTGTAGCAACTGTGCAGTCCATAAGATGCATATAACCTATGGCTGGAAAGCCAATGAAGTCTAGTTTCCAACCCAACAAATTTCATCTTAATTGGATATTCCTAGAAGGAGTTATGGCTGTTAGATTGAAGACATATCAAGTTCACTGGTTTCTGGAAATTCTTTTTACATTCTATTACTGTTGTACTTCTTTTAGTATTAATTATCCCTTAAGTGTGTGTTAGCTTAATACTTATTTATCTTTTAGTTTTCCTATGCTTGGAGGGTTGTTCAAAGGGTTCATATACTTGACCTGTGGACCAAAAAGGGGGAGGAATGTTTTGTTTGGAGAATAGGAGACTGTGGCCTTTATTGGTTCTTTTCTATGTAGGTTTTTGCAGGCCATTGAGGATAGAACCCATCAACTCTGTATCCCTTAGCAAAATTGGAGGGTGGTGAGTTGTGGATCCTGTACCCGTTCGTGGACATCGATCGGTGGTGGATCTTTTTCAGTTTTTCTTGCAGCATTTCAGCAACCATTTCTTGCAGCATTTCAGCAACCAGCTTTTGTAGCATTTCAGCAACCAGCTCTTGCAACATTTCAGCAGCCAAGTTTGTGAATCTCTTACCCTTATAGCAATCGGATCCACATCACACAGGTCATGCTTAGATTGTGGTCTTCCTGGGACATCTGAGTGAAATGGTTAAGTGTCATTTAGAGAAAATCATGGGGAGAACACGGTCATTCTCTGCCAATGCTTAGCTTGAGTAGGCCCGTGTAAGGGGCACGTAAAGCGCGCTTCCCCTGGAACTCCATTTCAATGATAATCAAGGGGAGGAAGCATGACCGTGCTCCCATTAGAAGCACCCCCATGCTTGGTCAGCTGTTCAGCTTCTTCAGATAGTAATAATCATGTGGACATAGCATGACATTGCTCTGCCCGTGCTTGGTTTGGACAACTAGAAAAAATCTATATTCTTTAGTTGTTTTGTCCTTGATTTCACTCCTAATTTCTTTGAACTCTAAATTCCTACACCATGAATAAATTTACCTAGAATAGCATCGAATATTTCTAAAAAGTGCTAAAAGATGAGCAAAAGTATGAATTGGGGGTACGTAAAACACGATATGAGTTGCACTCATCAAAACTTGCTTTTAATGGAGATTTTATTGTGTCAAGAAAAGCATTAAAGATTGTCATTAAAGGTTATAGAAACAATTAACTTATTATAGTTAAAACTACTATTAAATACTTTATACAAATAGCCTATAACAACAAGTTTTTATATTAACACTATTAACTTACTAATAACTTATTAATGGTAGTGATCAAGGCCACTATAAAGTGTTTCAAAACAAAGCCAGAAGCCATGTATTGGTTGTATGAAATTGTCACTATTTCTTTATTCATAATTCATAAATCATTACATCATTGTTTATGTGGTGTAGTGTTTTCTATTTCTTTGTGTAACGTAATGTTTTTGTAAATATGTATGTTGACAGAGTTGGGATTCACTGGCGAATATATTCACTGTTCCAACCCCAATTTGCCAACCCCATCAATGACCTCGTCCTTGAACCAGGGTAAGAGGAAAATTTTTCCCCATCCCCATCGGCACTGGGATTACTCGGGTTTTCGGTTCACTGTCCTAGAATTTTTTTATCATATATTTATTCTCATTTACTATATAAATGCATCAAAGATATTGTCTTTAAATAATATATATTTTATTTAATATAAATAATTTATTAATTACCAAAATTAGATAAATAAAGAGTGTTTTTTAAAATCCTTGGAATTCACTCTCTACTCTCATCAATTATTCTCACAATCCCTAACCCAAGGTATATTTTCATTAACATATCTCTCTACTAATAATTTAAAATGGTTCAAAAAATAAAGGATAACTAATATAAATTTTCAATTTTAGGTTATATTTAGTTCTTTTTTGCTTTAGTAATTTTATTTAATCATTAGTAATTTGATGGTTAAATAAATATATTGGTTTATATATATAATATATAGATTATTTTAGGGATGAGGCGGGGAGGGGAAAGGATTCGCAGTTCCCAGGCCCATCCCTGATGGAGATTTGCATTTTTGCCTGGCCTAGACCTAATTCCCCAAATGTTAGCTCCCCCCCCCCCCCCCCTTGTCGGAGTGAATCAGTTCCTTATCAAGTCCGGGGACTGAAACACAATGTCCCTAACGAAGAAGATTCATTTCTATTGAAAGAGGAATTATGCGTAAAATATTTTTGTAAAAAAGCCATGTTTGCAACATTTCCACCACTTTCAAGAACCTTCACCATCAATGTTTATGTGATCCAATGTTCTCGTTCTTTCTGTAACATATTATTTTTGCAAACCATCATCCCTTTTCTTGCTCTCTCAACCATGGTCTCTTCGATCACTTTCTAATTTGGGTGCACATTCCATGATCATACAACTCTCAAGTTATCCACCTTCAAAAATCATAATATTCTTCTCTTTAACTTGAGAAACACAATGTTTTGTGATACAATGTTCCAGTTCTTTTTGTAATGTACATAATATTGAACATTATCAATCATATCTAGCTTTCAAAATAAACATGATGATCCCTTCCTCGCCCTAGATATGGAGTTTTAGCTACCAATTCATCTTGAATGTGGTGGTAATGTTGTAGCCTAATATACCATTGCCCAGATTAGGAAAAAATCAAAGAGATCGAGATTGGCAAAGCAAGAAAGGCGTAAAGGTTTATATATATTGTGGATAGGGTAGGGGTGGGGAGGGTATTCCTCCTCCCCAGCCTAGATCTCGACAAGATGAGGAATTGGGTTCCCCGCCGGGGTATTTTGATATTTAAAAAAAAAATTAAAACAACTTTTAAAAAGTCATCCACCTTGGTCAAATCTTACAATTTTGAGATCAAAGAGATTGAGATTGAGGGAACAAGAAAGAGGCAATGGTTTTAATGAACAATTAGAGGTGTATGAATACCGCTAATTGTGTTTTAGCCATCACCATTAAAAATTATTACTGATCATCAACCCAATCTTGATGGTTCTACTCTTTCTCCAATAATCTAGAGGTAGAAGCTTTAGTTAGGATGTTTATCAATTATTGTAGCATGGACAAATGAGCATTCCAGTACATAATGTTGAACATTGTCTATTACGATTTCAAATAAACTCAAAGATCCATTTTTGGCCCTCTTCATTCAAAAATTACAAGTTTAGTTTCCTCTTAATTTTTCCCTCTAGAGAACAAAAAGGGCAATGGTTTTGGGAGATATTGGAGGTGCATAAACACCACCAATTTTGTTATTAGCCTCATCTTTAATAATCATTACCAATCATCAACACGATCATGAAGGTTGTGATATTTTTCCAATAATCTGGAGGTAGAAGCTTTAGTTAGGATGTTTCACCATTATCACAACATGGACAAACTGGTGTTCTTGTAAAGATACAATTGTAGTATTCTTGTCCTTATAAGCAAAAATTATATGAATTGCAGGTCATAACCATTAATGAAGATGAAGAAAGTGTAGTCCTAACTTTTGTTCTTTTACTACTATTAATGATACAACAACGGTGCTGCACATTCTCATATATAATATTGAACATCATAAATCATAGCTAGCCCTTCAAAATATACACGAAGATCCCTTCCTAGCCCTAGAAACAAAATTTTAGCTACCAATCCATCTTGAATGTGGTGACAATATTGTCGCTAAAATTGGTAAAAAAATTACATTTTGAATCATGGAATTGTATGTTTTTACATTCCTAACTAATGAAATCATGTTAACTGGGATTGAAAATTGAGGATATCCGTAATATGGGTAAACAAGTGAGTTGATGCTATAAAATTAGTGAATTCATTAGTATCGAACAATTTCACCTGATCTTGAACTAACTTTGATTCATATCATCTTATCAAATTGAATATAGATTCAGAGACATTTTGAATGGCAGAGATCATCAAACCCATACTAACAAGCCTTCTTATTCTCTTCCAAAACTAATCCCTAATCCATCTCCGTCTATCTCCTTCAAAGTTCTACCTCATCACGTTTCACTAATCTATGCATTAGGCAAGTATCTATTCATAACAATCTTTTAATTGTATAATTATGTTTAATTACAAATTTTCTATTGGTTTCTCCTCTGCCTCCTCCTCGACCTCGTCCTCGTCCTCCTCATCCTTCTTCTTCTTCACTTTCAAGCTCATTTTCATTTTGTCACTTCTTCTTCTTTGTCTTCTTCTTCTTCACTATCAGGCTCATTTTCATTTTTGCCAAATCACAACCTTGCACATGATGTGCTCGATGAAAGTTATCAAAAAAAAAAAAAAAAAAAATAGCAGTATGTTTGATTAATTGATTAATTGATTATTTTGATTATTTTGTTAGAACAAAATGAAGCATATGTTAGCTATGTACTCTATCTTGTCTTGTTTTGATTCTTTAGAATAAAAAAGAGTTAAAGAAAAACAAGGTTTTGAACTTTTTGTAAATGGCTAAAATGCATTTATAATGGTGGTTGTAGTGTTGCTAGGTTTTGAAATTTTTGTGATGTAGTTTTTCACCTGATTATTGAATGTAATTATGGAATTAATTTTACACTATGCCTTTTTAGAAATCATATTTTTGAAACTTTTGTGAATTTTTAACCTGATTTCTACATTGCGACATCTTATCAAGCATGGTTCTGGTTATGCCTTGTAGCCTTGGTATATATATATAACGACTAATTTTTAATATAAAGACTAATTTTCTTTATCTTTGTTGATGAAATCAATTTGCTTGAGTTTTATAAACAATGGGAGAAGAATCAAGATTGTCTACATCTTCTGAAGGATAATCTAAAGGTGGGAAATATAAAAGGAAAAATGTTTTAGGAAATAATTCCGACATAGGTTGGCAACATAGAATAGATGTTGATAAAAATTCTAAGAAAGTGAAGTGCAAGTATTGCGAAAAGGTTTTTCAAGAGGAATTTATCACTTCAAACATCATTTGGTCAGCACTCTCAAGGATGTTAAGCCTTGCTTAATTGTGCTTGAGGATGTTAAGAAGCAAATGATGCATTTTTTAATAAGAAGTGTAGAAATTTAAGCAAAAAAGTGAAAAATAGTTTTTGACATTGGCGATGATGATTTATCTAATGAGGTGGATTTGAGGCATCATTGTTAGTATACTTGGAAAATTTGGCACAACTTTGAGTTTGATAAAGCAGTTGCCAATTGTTGAATCTAATGAATCACTTTTGATAATCGCTGAGGTGTTCAATAGTTATATTCAATAAGATCTTTCTCATTGTTCAAGCCTTATATATGTTACAAATGCTAACTGTTGTTTGCAGGTTCTTATTGTCAAAATTGCCAATTCTTGAATAAATATATGTTATAAATGCTAATTTTTGTTTGCAGTTTTACTTTCAATAGGATCTTTCTCATTATTCAAGTCTTATATATGTCATAAATGAAAACTTACACTAAAAAAATTTTAATTTTTTTAGTGGTTTGTAAAATCTTATGATTTTATGATCCAATTCTATAATCCAATTTTGTAGAGCTTTCACTAATCTTATTTTAAAAAAATTTCAAAATCCTTGGTTGCAGCCAATACATAGTCTTCCTAGTCAAAGAGAGATTAAAGATATCTAGATTAATAGAACAAGAAAGGGGTAAAGGTTTATAATATATATATATATATATATATATATATATATATATATATATATATATATATATATATATATTATTTATTTATTTATTTATTTATTTTATTTTATTTTATTTTATTGAAGGTGAGGTCTAGCTGCGGAAGGTATTCCCTGTCCTCAACTTTGGCCCACGAATCACCACTATGTCTTGAAGATAGTCCCTTGCCTGGACCCCTATGGGGTGGTGAATTGGATTCCTTATTGGGTCTAGGCCAAATTAGCATCCTTAGTTTATACATTAGATTATTGGGTATAAAACCATTTAAATAATATTTGTGTGCCCATCTTCAAAGATTTAACTTCCTAGAAATAGCGCAGGCATGGTCATCGCTAATCTTATACATTTCAATTGCACAAAGTTATATCGATAAGCATGTTAGTATCAAATACAATTCTGGCATTGCTTGATACATTGGCAGACAAACTGAGTGTAATTCATAGACGGGGGAGTTCAGAACTTTGACTAAACATTTTAAGTGCTATATCCATGTCTTCTATTATTAAAACATTATGTAGAGATTTATTTTTAAAGTGAGGTCTAGATGGGGAAGGTATTCCCCATCCTCAGCTTTAGCTCACAAATCACCACTGAGTCTTGAAGATAGTGCCTTGCCTGGACCCCAATGGGGTGGGGAATTAGATTCCTTATTGGGTTTAGGCCAAATTAACATCCTTAGTTTACACTTTAAACTATTTGGTATAAAACCATTTAAACAATATTTGTATAGCCATCTTCAAAGATTTAACTTCCTAGAAATAGTGTAGTGATGTACTCTCCGGAAGTGCACTGATCATTACTAGTAATAGAGTGGTACCCGACGAGGGGGCAGGGTTGTCGAACCATAAGTGCTAGACTTCTAGTACTAATTAATCCTCTAATATCTAGTCAAACCGAATGGGGTGATGAAGGAGTTAACTACTAAACAAGTCTAAAGAATAAAAGGGATGGAAGAACTAGGTAACTAGGGATGAGTTTCAATAACAAGAGAGAAATGCCCTGGGATAATTCCTATGTGCTCAAGATACTGACTTGAGTCTAATGGCTACCAAGGTACATTCTAAGATCCTTTTGGGTGATCAAAAGCTTTGTTGCATCTATGGCTTTCAAATATACCAAGTTTTGCTAAAGCAACTACGGGTCTCAAGCACGCTAAGTTTTGTAACTACACTAAGTAGTCATAACTATGGCAATCGACACATGCCAAGTTTTGCTAAGCAACTACGCAAATCAAGCATGCCAAGTTATACAACACATGAATTAACACAAGAATGCAATAGAACTCCATAGGCATTAAAACTTAAGTAGTCAAAGTATAAGAGACAACATAGTTCACGATTCCGGGGCACTGTGGAACGGTTAGCCCCTCATGAATTCATACAAATGAAAAAAGAAGATAAATATAAGGAAGAGAGACATCTTGACTTCCCACTTTCACAATATCTCTTTAATTCATAAACAAAGATAAACATATCTAGAATAGCATCATTCATAAACAAAAGGTGCTAAAAGACAAGCTAAAGAGTGTATTAGAGGTATGCAAAATATAATATGAATTGCACTCATCAAATATCACCACACTTGAATCATTGCTTGTACTCAAGCAATTACAGTCATCAAATGCACACTGGTAATGCTCAAAATTCAACTACTCAAGAGTGGCTTTCACTCTTTCAAGGTGATAGCTATTTCTACCATCTTTTTACACCGTAATTACAAGCAACTGGTACGGTATTTCACAAGGAATCCGAGTTTCAAGTTTTTTTTCCCAATAACTTTCAAAGTAAACACACAAGTCTCTGAAAAAGAATCAACCCCAAAACAAGTTTCTCCACAACTAGGGTGATGTAAATTGATCTAGGTTTTCACAACAAGAGTGAGTAAACAATTTGGCTCGTAATAAGGACCTTAACACGCTCAATACCCCCTAAACTTAAGAGTTTTTATCAACACAATCATAGATGGTCCTCAGTCATGCAATCATCCATAAAAGTAAAGCAAGAACCATTCCCCTCACTTGAATAGTGCATTATCCTCAATGTACAAATATATGCAATAAAACCTAAAGATGGAGAACCAAAATAAAGAGGGGGTTCATATGACTTTCCTGAACAAGGAAAGTGACGTGGCCACTTTCGACATGTATTCCACTAGCCAATCCATCACAAACAATCCTGAGATGAGACAAGAGACACATAAGTGAAGCTCAGTAGTCCAAACAACAATAAAAAAAAAACAAGAACTGAAACTGCAACAGAAAGTGCATAAAAGTAAACAAACCAAAATGTCAATTTAGTAGGCGCTTCCCTTACTAATTGAACTCACAAGTCCAACGAAATATAAAAAAAAATACAAGTCCAAATACTAAAAATAAAAAGAAATGTAGCTATATGACGATCAGAATGGAATGCTCTTAGAAGAATTAAAAGCGGTGTCGGATGAAGAGGACCCAAAATCCTCGGGCCTATTAGCAGTGTCCATCACCCCTATTGTGGTGATTTGACAGGGGAAGATGGCTCAGGAGACAAATGAATCTCTGAGGGCTCGGTAATCTTGGTGATGCTTCTCTGAAGCCACCTAAATCTTGAATAGAACCAGTAACCTAATCAGGGTAGCTAGAGGAGGCACATGGTGATGGTGGGATCGCTAACAAGTAGCAGTAATAGAGGGTGAGGTTGGGGTTTGTGAGTATGTGAAGGAATGATCTTTCCTTGGAGTGCTTGCCATGGGTAAGCCTAATTTCTGCAAATTACAAAAAGTGATAGGGTTATATCCACCAACAATAGTTATTTGATCAACACAGTTAAACAAACCCATCACATTAATTAGACGAGTGATGTATGGGCTGCAAAGATAGTACTTGCTCGAAGGTTAGTAGCTTGCTGATGAATTGACTTAGTGAGAACAAAGCCCAGATGGTAGGGGTAATTGTCTACTATTCTCAGAAGATAGTACAACTCCTACCTAGTGATAGAGTCGGTACTACCTCTCCTAACTGTAATGGTTCAGCGTGAACGAAGCAGAGAGTAGGATACTGGAGGGATGAGGCTTTGGAAACACTGGGTGTGAAGTTGCTGCTTCCAGAGTTTAATCCTCTCCAACGATGACTATCGCGCTCTCTGACAGGGGCCCGAAAGTGCACGGGTTATCGAAGTAGTAAAGTACCCCGGTGAGAGGATAGTCGAATCTACAGGGAGTAATGATTCAGGACAAGAGGAATTGCTACTTAGCTAGTTCAAAAATAATGGTGGTGAGAGAAAACAATGAGTGTGTAACAAAATAAAAGAGAAATATGAAAAAGAGAAGAGTGCAACCAAAGAGTAGAGAGGAAACAATCACTGTAAGTATGGGGTACTAATAAGTGTTCGTGTTATACTAATACGAAGTATTATTATTTTACATTGAGCATTACTTTTCTCAGATTTTATCATTAATTTGTGTGCATTTGTGTGCTTTTGTGCATTGTAGGGTTGTGGAGCCAATTTGGAGAAGAAAGAAACAAGAATAGGTTATGTTCGCCATTGTTGGGGAGTTCTTGGACCAAGCAAAGAACAACGCACGAGTCTAGACTTGTGGGTGTGTGCTAACCTCCATTGGAGGGGCACAAGGGCAGTCACATTCACAAAAGTCTAACTCGTGTAGCATTGGAGAACTTTGCCAATGAAGAGAAATGAAGTAATCGACATAATATAACGTTGATTGTGTGCCCAATTCAATGGCCTCGATGAAGAACGATTAATTCGGGAGCATTTCGGCAAAGCATTGTAGCAGTTACTGTTGCAAAATATTGTAGCAAGTATTGTTCACGGTCTGCCGAAAATCAGCAAAACAGAATTTCCACACAGGCGTGTGGAAATTCTGCAAGCCCATGTGGAAAATCCATAGGGGCCTGTTGAACTCCGATTTCAGCCAGATTTCAGCCTATAAATAGCCCGTTTTCATATCTATTTGGGGACCCCCCCTTTCTATCTCTTGCCTATCTTTGGGTGCTTTCGGCTAGGGTTTGGAGAGGTTCTTGGAGGTCTTTGGAGGTGATTATACGGCATCGGCATCGACATCCATTAGAAGAAAGCTATTGGGGGAGCTTTTGTCGGCATCAATTCGGTGAGGTGTGCCCTAGGCTTGATAAGGGATTCGTTGGAGAAGACGTGTGGCTCCACAAGACCATCGATACGATCTACAAGGGGGTTTTCTTTATGGTTTTTATGCATATGTTCTTAAACTCGTTATTGATTTTGTATTGCTCCATGGAGAGCTAAACCCCTAGTGGGTATTCGGACTTGTGAACCCTAGGATGCTTGTGTTTCTATAACTTTTATTATGCTTTATTAATTTGATGTTTTCTTATTGAGTTCGAATCTTGCATGCCGATTGTATGAGATTTTCCCTTAGCCGTGACACTAGGGTTGAGAATCTATTAGGTTATCCTTTGAGGATGTGACAACCTCTATAGGATTAGACTACACAAGGTTGGAGAGGGTTGAGAGGATGAGTCGAGAGGTAGCAGAACGTCCCATTTCCCCTCCAGTGTGAATTTCCCTACCTCCGTATCCCAAGAGTTAATCGCGATCGAAGTAGAGTGAAGTACTAGGAAATGAACTCCCTTACGAAGGGTTGAGTGAATCCTAGGACTGGGGCTTAACTTAGATTAGGGTTCTTCCACCTGGACCAAAGGGTTAGAACTATAACTAGGGATAGGGTCTTTCACTTGGAATCCCTAGAACTCCATGCAATTTCACACGGTGCTAGGCATTAGTATGAGGTACTCCCCTGGGGCTTAGGTGAAAGGTCATCGAGAGTCAAGGGTCGTAGAGAAGTCTAGAGCCAGGTATAGAGTGGGATTAGTCACAGTTGACCTTAAGTTTGGAACCGTGTGCTTAAGGATTTCCATGACTTATTAGGCATCAATTAGAGGGTATAATACTAGTCTTGCACTAGAAGCATTAGTCCTAGGGGAAGCTTTGTCCGGGTACCCCATCTTTATATCAATTACCTCTCCTACCTTTATTGCCCTTCTTGGTCTCTTTTACTTTCTTTTATATATATATATATACATATTGATTTCTTTTACCATCGATTCCATTTATAGCAAAAATAGTGATAATGCTTGTTTCTAAATACTATTCCCTGTGGATACGACTACCCACTCACCAGGGTATTTTATTACTTTGACAACCCGTGCACTTGCGGGGTACACACGCATGGGGTGTGTCAGTTACCCGGACAAGCTCCCCCTAGGACTAATGTTTCTAATGCAAGACTAGTATTATACTCCCTTATTGATGTTTAATGAGTCATGGAAATCTTTAAGCACACGATTCCAAACCTAAGGTCAACTGTGACTAGTTCCAATACTATGCCCCTGCATTAGGTTTCACTATAACCCTTCACTCTGTCGATCTCTCAACTAAACCTCAGGGGAGTCCATATTTCTAAGCCTCACACTACGTGGAACTTCTTGGGGTTCTAGGGATTCCAAGTGATAGACCCTGTCCCTAAGTATAGTTCTAACCCTTTGGTCTAGGCGAAAGAACCTTAGTCTTAGTTAAGCCCCAGCACTAGGATTCACTACAACCCTTCACTCTATTGCTCATGTAACTAAGCCCCAGGGGAATTAATCTCCTAGCACTTCGCTCTACTTTGACCGCAAAGAACTCTTGGAACACCGAGGTAGGAAAAATCACGCCGAAGGGGAAGGGGATGTTTCACTACCTCACGACTCACCCTCTCGACCTTCTCCAATCTCAGGTAGTCTAATCCTATAGAAGTTGTCACACCTTCAAAGGATAACCTAGATGATTCTCAGCCCTAGTGTCATGGCTAAGGGAAAATCAATTGCAATTATCAAGCAAGATTGGAACTCAATTAAAAGCATCAATTAAGAAAGCATAATAAAAGTCATAGAAACAATGTCATCCTAGGGTTTACAAGTCTGAATACCCACTAGGGGTTTAGCTCTCGATGGAGCTATACAAAATCATCAAAGTGTATCTAATAACAAGCATAGCAAACATAGATAAAACCCCCTTTAGATGCGTGGCGATAGTCTTGTGAAGCAGCTCCGTCTTCTTCACCAAGTCCCTCATCAAGCCTAGGGCACACTTCGCCGGATCGATGCCAACGAAAGCTCCCTCAATAGATATCTTCCAAAGGACGTTGATGTTGATGCCGTAGACTTGCTCCAAACCTCCACAAAATCCTCTTCAAATCCTAGCCACGAGCTCTCTAGAAGTTGGGCGAAAAATAGGTCGAAAAGTCCCTGAATAAATCTGAGTCACGGCTATTTAAAGGCTGAAATCGAGCATCCACATGGCCATGTGGAATTTCCATACGCCCGTGTGGATTTTCTAGAAATCAATTTCTGGTGCGTAGTGAATAGTAATATGCTACAGTGCTCATGCCCATGTTGTTCCTGCCTTCATGTTCTTTATCGAGGCCGTTCAATTAGGCACACAATCAACAGTAGATCATGTCGTTTCTTCTTTTCTCCTTATTGAAGAAGTTCTTCAATGTTACACGGACTAGACTTTATAAGTGTGACTGCCTTTGTGCCCCTCCAAATCATAGAACAATTCGAGCACATTGAAAGTTGGCACACACCCACAAGTCTAGAACCCATGCCTTGATCATTGCTTGGTCCAAGAAGCTCCTCAACAAAGGTGGTCATGACCTAATTTTGCTCTTTTTTCTTTAACTCTTCTCCATAACCCTACATGTAGGGGTGTATCTGAGCCGAGCCGTTCGTGAGCGGCTCGGTGTTCGGCTCGATAAGAGCTCATTAGTGTTCAGCTCATATTGTAAACGAGCCAAGCTTGAGCAACTGAAAGCTCGGCTCGTTTTGGCTCGTGAACACGGTTCACAAACAAAACTCGTGAACAATCTCATGAACAAGCTCGTATATATATATAATTTTCTCACAACCAAAAGAAGTTTGGATCACTTTCCATCACAAGATACCATTCTTTTGATCAAAAGAATGAATAGAAATTAAATATGGCTAGGTATCTTTGATGAAGGAAAAATACTATTTGTTTGGAAGGACATTATATATATACATATATATATATCACGAATGCAAGGCACCTAAGGGAACGTACTTGCTAGGTTGAGTGGAGAGAAACTTGAGGTTGCAATCCATCCACTTCCAAAAGTTAAGCTCCATTAAACACTACCTCACATGCCACTCACCACCACCTTATAGCTGAACATAGCCATAGAATCATAAAGAGTGTATTTAATTGGATGAAAATGAACTTAATATATATGTCAAACTTCAAAGTCACAACACTTCCTGACTTGCTTCCTCTAGAACATAATTGTTAATAAGGAAACAATAACCTTGCAGTTGGAATTGGCAAATACATAGAGGAAAAACATGACAACCTTTCACAATATATTTATGTATGTATGTATGTATGTATGTGTTGTAGAAGGTTGAATAGTGCAGCTAGCAAATTAAACCCTTCTTGCATAAAAGAACAACTACAAACACTGTTATAGAGGCCACAAGAGAAGAAGGTCTAGCTCCTAGACTTGATGCCTTTGTATAACTAGATGATGCACTGACACCGTATGGTGTGAATAAAGCTCCATTTAGCATCATGTCTCCTTCTGATCTCCAGTTCCAATTCTTCCATTCATCCAATGCCAAAATTTAATATATAAGTCCTTAAAAACATAATATTTTGTCATTGTATTTATTACAAACCCTAATAGCTTGTTTGTTTCCCCATATAAACATATTCATTGCTCTATCAATACTTGTCATCTAATTTATTTCATTTGTTTTATTCTATGTATAGATTTATGGATCTTTTCTTTGAAGAAAATCTGGGTTTGCTTGCCATAATAGCTTATTTGTATGTTGAGATGATGAATGAACTAGTTATATTACTGTATGGCATAGTCATAGAAAAAAGAGACCATGGATTACCTATGATGGAGGTAGTAGGAAATTAATCATAGATGTGAATGTACATAGGCTAGTTTTTGAAAGTGACCCAGCTTGCATATAGAGAACTCATATGGATCGACAAGCATTCCATCGTTGTTTGTGTGAGTTACTTTCCACAATTGGTCAACTGATTGATACTAGGAATATATGCTTTGAGGAAATGGTTGCATCCTTCTTTTATATTATTTCACATGATAAAAAAAAAATAGAGTATCAAAAAAGGAGTTTGTTAGATCAGGAGTGTCTATAAGTCGACATTTTAAAGGTGTTCTAAATGAAATTTTGAAATGCTACAAAGTTTTACTCAAAAAACCATAACCAATTCCTAAGAACTCAACTGATGAGAGGTGGCGATGGTTTAAAGTAAAAAAGAAACCTTTATTCAAATATTTATAGTTTACTATAAATGTATTAAAAAAATTAAAGTTCCCTATATTGACATTTGTTTATTTTATAGAATTTTTTTGGAGCTTTAGACGGAACATATGTCAAAATAAATGTCCTTGCAATTGACAAGCCTAGGTACCGGACTAGGAAAAATGAGATTGCCACCAATGTCTTGGGAGTGTGCTCCCAAGACATGCAATTTATTTACATTCTACCAGGGTGGGAGGGTTCAGCAACTGATTCTAGGGTGTTACATGATGCGATTTCTAGGAGAAATAGGTTAAGGGTCACCCAAGGTATAAAATGCTAATATAGTTAGCTTTGAAAATTGGTTATGTTGCATAATTGTTAACCCTTAATCTTGATTTAAGTTATTACTATTTATGTGACTCCGGTTACCCAAATGGAGAAAGATTTCTTACACCTTTTAGGGGACAAAGATATCATTTAAATGATTGGAGCCAAGGGAGTTAGCCAACCACACTTAAGGAGTTCTTCAATTACAAGTACTCTTCTGCTAGAAATGTCATTGAGCGATGTTTTGGCCTTTTGAAGGGAAGGCGGGCCATCTTGAGGGGAAGGTCATACTATCCAGTGAAGACACAGTCTAGAATTATTTCTGCTTGTGCATTACTACACAATCATGTTTGGAGAGAAATGCTTATCGATCCTTTAGATGAAACCATCCCAGAAGACACTATAGAAGAAGAGTTGGATGGTGATAGGATTACTTTTGTTGAGACAATTGATTATTGGACAACATGGCGTGCTAATTTGGGTAGTAATATGTTCAACCAGTGGAAGCGGAGTATGGGCCAACAAACCTAGTAAAATTAATTATGTTTGTTATGCAACTATTGGTGTTGTTTTGTTTTAAGGTAGTTTATGATGGTTGCAATTATGTATTTGCCTATATGTTAAAGTGAAACACATATGTAAGAAGCATATATGTATGTTTTTTTCCCTATTGGCAATACACCCTTTGTTTTTATTGGGATTAACCTTATATATGATTTTTGAAAAAACAAAAGTTGATGTATGCATACTTTCTTTTCATCAAAATCAGTTTCTTGAATGATGTAAACTATTTCCAATTTCTTTATTTGAGACTTGAATGAAAAACAGTGTTATCTTTATTATCTTCATGCAACTTCTTTGATATAGGATGGTTGAAAATAAGGATATGCATAGGATTGATACATCTGAAAGAAGAGGAAAGAGGAAAATAAAATCAAGCAGCAAACATGTTTGGACTGCACAAAAAGATGCATGTTTAACTGAGTGCTTGGTTAGGCTTGCTCAAAGTAGGCAATGGAAAGCTGATAATGGTCAATTTTGGGTTGGTTATTTGACTCAGTTGGAGAAATGGATGCATGAGAAGTTTCATGATTATAATATCAAGGGCTCACCTCACATTGAGTCAAGAGTAAAACTGTGGAAAAGGCAATATCATGCCATTCAAGAAATGTTAGGCCCAAATGCAAGTGGGTTTGGTTGGAATGATAATGACAAATGCATTACATGTGATGCTGCAGTATTCAATGATTGGGTAAAGGTAATTATATTTTATGCCAATATTTACCATTTATCTTAACCATGTAGGCTAAAAATTATTTGTTTGATTGTTTTCAAAGTCACCCAAGGACTACTGGTCTAAGGAACAAATCTTTTCCACTCTTAGAGGAGTTAAGCCAAGTCTTTGGGAAAGACCGAGCTGTAGGAGAAGATGCTGAAGCTCCAGGCGATGCTGTTGAAGAAATTGAATGTAAGGAACATATGGCACTTATTGCACTCCCTATAAGAGCAAATTTTCATAATTTTGAATTTAACATACATACAATTGATAGAGAAGTAAATTTAAGTGCACCTCAGAGCTTGACTCATGCAGACAATGTAGATGGCAATAATAACAACACTACCGTAGACACTTCACAACCAGGCTCATCACGTGCACCTACTAAGAAAAGTAACTGTAGACACTCCTTCAACCAAGATGGTGGCTTTGATGAGTTCACAAACGCCATTGGATCAATTAAGACGATGGTGGAAAGTTTTGGAGAGCATATTTCAAGGCTTGCTAATTGCTTCCAATTTCTTGCTGAAGATGCAGAGGCAAAGAAGAAGGTTTTTGCTGAACTAGTTAAAATTGAAGGCTTGTCTCAAGGGGAAAGAATCAGAGCTAGTGGGTTGATTATGGCTGACTCCAGTAAAGTGTCATATTTTTTCTCACTCCCAAATGAATGCAAGAAAGAATATATTGATTGGGTCTTAGGTGGTTGTCTGTAGAGTTAATCTTTTTTATAGATTGGACTATCGACATTTTTATAGATCTAGTACTGAACATTGCAATAAAGAAAAACATCATTATATAGTGAAGTAGCTTCCTTGTCTGAATTTTCCTGAACTCATTTGGTGATGTTTTCTCTCTATTTTTGACTCTTTTTAAAGCTGGAGTGTTCCTCTTCTTATTTAGTAAAGGTCTCAATTTTCAAGAGATGCTTTTGATCCTGTATTTGATGCTTGTTAATGGTTATGAATCTCTTACATTTTTCATGTTTCATTCTACTTTTGTGAAACAAAATAAAAATTGAAAGGTTTGGAAATGTGTAAATGTCCCAATGAATTTTGCAATTGCATGTATAAACCTGTATGTTTTATTTTTGTATTTGATTCATTTAATCAATTGTTAGAGAAATGAATTGAGATTATTATCACTATTGTTGTTGATGTCAAACATTTATCACTCCTGCACTTTTTGGAGTATGATCATGTGAATAAGAGAATTTTGTAGTTTTTTATAATGGTATATATTTCTGCTTATTTTGAGGTTGAAGCATTCAGGTACTGCAAGCTAAATAATGGAGTAAAGATTCAAGGTAGAAATCTCATGATTCTTGTTTTTCTTAGCTGACGTGCTTGTATTAAGTTATTAATATGTTGTCTGTCAATTCATTTGTAGCACTGTGGATCAATTCAGTGGTGAGAGTAGACCTGTTACACATCCACTTGGTGATCCTTGTATTAATGTTTTTACTGGTTTATTGCCATTGGTCATGTTAATTGCCATATATTTTTTTATGTGTTACTTATAAGAAAACATATCATGTTAATTTCTGCAAATTATTCAGGATTCGAAAGATGTTTTGGTTTACATGGAGGTTGGAGATATGCAATTCATCTTCCATCCTTAAATTTGATTGTCTACTTTTGCATTGACAAGAAATAGAGGGGGGAATAATGGTAAGAAAAAATTATTGATGTAAACCTTTTATGATTTTTTTTTCAGTTTCTTAATTACCTCTCAATCTCAAGACTCCTGTTGAAAATGTTTTGGTTTCGGTTTCTCAAACATACAACAAGGAAATAAGATAGAGATGGACAACTCCATAAATTGATGTTATGGAGAATTTGAAACTCAGAATCACTTTGGAAAATTGTTTATTTCAAGTAAAAGAAGAGCAAAACTGAAGTGTATCCATTAACAAAAGGGATACATTAATAAAAGGGAGCTACAAAATATGAACCTTCAAAACTGAAGTGTATCCAAGCTTACAGGCAGCTTCACAAAATTTATCAGGGTCTACTCCACCATTGTTTGGATCAAACATACTTCGAACTTCCACTAATAATAGCCAACCAATGTAGCACATGACAATATATTCTCATAAACATCATTAAGTCAAAATTAAGAATTGTAGAAATGAAAAACAGCTTGTAAAATGTGAACCATGGTGATAAGTACTCATGTTAAAGTAATACGAAGTATTATTTTCTTACATTGAGCATTACTTTTCTCAGATTTTATCATTAATTGTTGTGCATTTGTGATCTTTTGTGCATGTAGGGTTGTGGAGTAGACTTAGAGAAGAAAGAATAAAATTATGTCATGTTCGCCGTTGTCGGGGAGTTGTTGGACCAAACAAGGAACAAGGCACGAGTCATAGACTTGTGGGTGTGTGCCAACCTCCATTGGAGGGGCACAAAGGTAGTCACACTCATAAAAGTCTAACTCGTGTAGCATTGAAGAACTTTACCAATGAGGAGAAATGAAGCAATCGACATGATCTATCGTCGATTGTGTACCCAATTCGACGGCCTCGATGAAGAACATGAAATCGGGAACATTTTATGCATGAGTACTGTAGCAGTTACTGTATCAATTCATTGTAGTAGTTTACTGTTCACTACGCTCCAGAAAACCAATTCCAGAGAATCCACACGAGTGTGTGGAAATTCCACATGGCCGTGTGGATGCCCGATTTCAACCGATTTTACAACTGTGACTCATACTATTTAAAGGACTTTTGGGGGACTTTTGGAGGATCTTTTCTCCCAACTTCTAGAGGGTTTGAAGGTTTGGAGCAAGTTTTCGGCATCGACATCGAAGTCCGTTGGAAGATAGCTATTAGGGGAGCTTTTGTCGGCACCGATCTGGCGAGGTGTGTCCTAGGCTTGACAAGGTGCTTGGTGGAGAGGACAGAGCAACCTCACAAGACCATCGCCAAGCATCGGAAGGGGGATTCATCTATGTTTGTTATTCTTGTCGATTTATATACATTGATGGATTTGTATAGCTCCATGGAGAGCTAAACCCCTTGTGGGTATTCAGACTTGTAAACCCTAGGATGACATTGTTTCTATGACTTTTATTATGCTTTCTTAATTGATGTTTTTTTTTAGATCCAATCTTGATTGCCTATTGTATTGATTTTCTCTTAGCCATGACACTAGGGTTGAGAATCATCTAGGTTATCCTTTGAAGGTGTGACAACTTCTATAGGATTAGACTACTCGAGATTGGAGAAGGTCAAGAGGGTGAGTCGTGAGGTAGCGAAACGTCCCCTTTCCCCTCCGGTGTGATTTTTCCTACCTCTGTGTTCCAAGAGTTCTTAGCGGTCAAGGTAGAGCAAAGTGCTAGGAGATGAACTCCCCTGGGGCTTAGTTGCGGGAGCAATAGAGTAAAGAGTTGTAGTGAATCCTAGTGCTGGGGCTTAACTGAGACTAGGGTTTTTTCGCCTGGACCAAAGGGCCCGAACTATACTTACGGACAGGGTCTATCACTTGGAATCCCTAGAACGCTAAGCAGTTCCACGTAGTGTGAGGCTTAGCATGATGGACTCCCCTGGGGCTTAGTTGAGAGATCAACAGAGTGAAGGGTTGTAGTGAAGCCTAATGCCAGGGCATAGTGTTGGAGCTAGTTACGGTTGACCTTAGGTTTGGGACCGTGTGCTTTAGGATGTCCACGACTCATTAAACATCAATAGGAGAGTATAATACATAGTCTTGCACTAGAACATTAGTCCTAGGGGGAGCTTGTCCGGGTATCCCTTATTCATATTGATTGTTCCTCTCTTTACTCTTTGCTTGCACTCTCTTGTCTTTTATATTTAACTTTCATTTTCTTGCACACAAATTGATTTTCTCACCACCATCGAATTTACGCACTAGCTAACTAGCAATTTCTTGCGTCTCTAATCCTTACTCCTTGTGGATTCAACTACCCTCTCACTGGGGTACTTTATTACTGCGACAAC
Organism: Dioscorea alata; assembly: GCA_020875875.1. NCBI lineage: Eukaryota > Viridiplantae > Streptophyta > Magnoliopsida > Dioscoreales > Dioscoreaceae > Dioscorea > Dioscorea alata. The sequence goes on from CM037011.1 coordinate 3,389,213, forward strand.
CCGTGCACTTTCGGGTCCTTGTCACATGGCTTGAGAACTCTGTTTGCTTCCTGCGGGTAGCTTGAGAAATTGATTCCTATTAGTGAGAGGCAAAAGACAGCAACATCAACAGATGATGAATCCAAGGGTGTTTGTAAAATGACACAGGTGATGTGAATGCACAAACTATATTTGGAGTCCAATAGAATTTCTATTCTAAGTATAACATAGATTTTAGGAATAGCCACATCAATCACATTACTAAATTTTTCAATACAAAAGTCATGACCCTTTAGTCAAGGAACAAGGCACTCTGGCATTTAATGTGAAGGGAAACAATTGAAAAGATAACTAATACTGAACAATAAATCATTTAGTCACAACAAGATCAAATTTTGATTTGCAGTGTGTATGAATAGAGTTAGAAGAATCCCATAATAGGAAAAACCAATAGCCATTCTCATTTCAAGCTAAGCATTTGTTAATAAGTGGTTTTAGAAGGCAGTACTTACATGAGACATGTCACATGCAATTACTGCTGGATCAATTACAACAACATCAATAGAGAAGACTTTATTCTTCACATTTTTTGCAAGGGTTACACTCCCTAGAAAGCCCTAACACTAATAAGCACACAAGTGATTTAATTTCCCTTAAATAAATATGCTAGTATGGTACAATGTGGCAAAATTCCTTCATTCTCACCACATCCAAAATTAGCTACTACCATAGAAGAACTATGATTATTTAACCATTTGATGATGATATTAACCGGTTGCTCTGGACAATGTGATATCTGCTCTTGATTTCCTGCATGATACTAAAGTAAAACATAAATTCTGGAGAAAAACATTTTATGTGTATCAAATTATATACTTGTGAAACATGGAAAAACATCTTGCATCCTTTTAAATTAAAGGCAACAAAACTTACTCAAGAAATAAGGAAGCAGTTAAGACTAGTATAAGAGAAGCATGCACCAGAAAGAAACATCACTAAATGCAAATCAAATCACACCTTTGAAATTAACGCCTCGCATAGTACTTTTTTGTGGGATCGAAAATACGCGTCTAGCATCATGTCTGTGAAGAAGACACCAGACGCCACATCGAAGCACAAATATCATATTTGTTTAGTGGATTCTTTCATTCCTAATAGAGGCAAGCCCCTATTATTAATTACCCCAGACAGTGTCTTAGGAACCTCCGATTAAAGGCAAAAGTACAAATAAAAAGGCAATGCAAAATAATAAATTTGTTGTCAAAATATAATGATTCACTACATATGAATATTGCCATAGAGGCATACATATTTTATTTATTTATTATTATTATTTTGTAATTCTTTTCTTTTACAATGCCGTCGTCGGCCTTGGGGAACATGCTTCGTCGTTGTCCCATGCTTCGGTTAATTGCCGCTTTGAGATTAACTATCTCAAGTATCTCACTGCCGTTCAGAAATTCATGCCACTTTTAAAATTCGTATTCTTTATTTGCCGCCTCAAGATGCATTTCTTATCGCCGCTTCAAAACTTGTATCTCTTCTTAAAATTTGTGTCTTTTCAAAATTTGGATTTCATCAACCGTCTCAAAATTGTTTACCGCCACTGCCTTGAGAAAGATTTTCTTGTTACTACTTGATGCAGTAGTATTTTTATTGTTACTCTATGAGCATCACATAAATCCCCCACTTATACTTCTAATTATTACAAGTAAGGTTTTCTCCTGATTCCATTTGCCATGTATCTTAACCTTGAGTTTGCTATTCCTGCCAAGATGCCAAATAGCGGTCACCATGTACATCCCATTCATATATCCCACCAGCATTCAAACACCTTCTTTCATGCACGTGAGCTAATATGTGTACATTTAATCACTTTAATAAGCCATTTCTCATATATATATATTTGGAATCATGGGTTTTTATCATTTCATATACGTTTTTACTTAAAACGCCCCTCATGCTATTGCACACCACCATGGATGGGTGCATAACAGTTCACACACCCTTCTCATAATATTTAGAAGCAGCACCAACAGTAAGAACATATAAGTGGGCTTTTTAGTCAATATTCATTGGAGCCAGCATAGCATGCAAACTCCTTCATGGTTAACATTTGTCAAACAAGTAACCAGTCAATCCACTTCTCATTGTCCTTCATATGTCATACTCACACAAAAGCACCAAGTATATATGCATGCCTTCCATTATTATTTTTATTTATTATGCACATATGCATATATACCCTGCATGCTTTCCTCATTTTTTTTTTCTTTTTAATGCACGCATGCATGGATCGCATGCTTTTTTTATTTCGTTTTTTATTATTATTATTATTATTTTTTTATCCTCCACATATGCATGGATAGATTGCATGTTTTTCTCATTTCATTTTTTTTATTTTTTTTTATTTTTTTTTACATGCACGGTTTTTGAAGCAAAATTTATTTTTAAAGCATTCAAGATTTTACGTGGCCCATGCATGCTTATCAAGAATGGTGGGCCCTTTACATTTGATTTTTTTTTCTTTGCATGTTTCTCAAATTTTTTTTTTTTATATAGAAATAATAAGAGCTATGGAAAACAAAATGTCTGAACTAAATCATCATCATCAAGGAATAGTATCTTCTCAAGCATTGGATACACTTCTGATAGACAAATACTTTGGATTTCTATACTTGAGATTCTCATGTCCAGCTGAAAGAGATAAAGGTTGATGAGCTTTGAAATAATATTCTTTGAGCCCTGAAGACTCAAGCTGACGAAGAACTGAACAATAAGGAGAATTCAGCTACTTAAAACTATCAATGTTCTCCACATTTTCATAGCTTATCAGTGACTATATGGAACACATGTTTCTCTGGTTCTTTGGCATGTGCTACTGTGGATTTGACAACAACCGAGTTCACAAATGATGGAGGGAAAGATCTGCAATTTCTTTATTCCCATCATTGTAAAAGATGTAGTCAGTCGTGAGCTGTAGAGGAAGACAGTGAAGAGGCCTGGGTGTTGTCCTTGCAGCATGTTGAATCAAGAAGGTGCTTTGTTTCTTTAGAGCATTTATGCTTTCGTCCATAGACTGAACATCATCACACTCATGTAGCATTCCTTTCATTTCATTGTGTAACAAATTAAAGGCATCATTTAATGTGAAATGTTCAATTCCTGGCTCCGAGTTAAACTCTTCTTTCATGGACTTGAACAGCCAACATGACTACATGCTGGTAAAATGGCAAGATATGTGAGGTGATTTGCTCTTGTTCCAGACTCTATCATAAAACATTTAATGCTTCTTTTGTATTACCATTCCATGCAACTTTTATTATCATTATTATTTATTTGTTTTAATCCATATATATCTTATGCTGTTAGCAGGTGATTGAAGCAATGAAGATATGGTGCTGCAGGGAAGAGATGAGGGTCTATATTTTGTTTAGATGAGGTTTTCTGTTTTGTTTAGATCATTGAGATGGTTGTAGATTTGTATTAGTTCTAAGCTTGAGATGCTGCTATGTATGTTGTTAAGAATGCATTGTATCATAGTTGTTATGAACAGGAGGGAAAAGCTGAGAAGAATAGAAATCAAAATGGACGGCTCAGATTTCATCATCATGTGATTATGTCTTTAGTTCAAGGCATAGAATTGTGGAGCTAGTGGATGATGACATGCTTTCTCAAGCTGGTGACAAGTGTTTTCCACTATGGTGTGAAGGGATAAGGATAAGATTACTATAATGTAAAAGAGGGGTAACGTGTGTGAAGTTCTGATGAGATAATGAATGAATGAATGGTTTTCTCTTTGTTTTTCCTTCTGTTTTTTGCTGTTTTTCTTCCCTGTTTTTGTGAATCATGACAACAATGGTATCCGAGCTTTTGTGGTCCTGAGTGGCTGTGTTTTTTTTTCAGTTGGAGGTTGGTGTGTTGTTGTTGTTTGAAGTGTTGTGTAGAGAAGTTGGGTGGAAGGAGTGATAAGAAAGCTGCTTAAATTGGATAACAATGGCATCAGGTTCTGGTATGTCTGAGTTTACACATACTTCATTACCAGTGTTTAAAGGTGAGGGATATGAAAGATGGAGTGTCAAGATGATGACCCTGTTTGAAAGCCAAGACTTGTGGACTGTAGTGGAGCATGGAGCTCTCAAGGAAGGGACAGATGATCAGAAGAAAGAGAGTAAGAAGCTAGATGCCAGAGCTTTGTATTTAATTCAGCAGGCAGTTGAAGAATCAATTTTTGATAGGATTGTGAGGTTTAGAACTGCCAAAGAAGCCTGGGAACACATTAAATCCGAATTTCATGGATCTTCTAAAATTGTGTCAGTAAGGAGGCATACTCTTAGACAAAAATTTGAAGTTCTACAGATGAGGGAGAATGAAGGAGTGCAGCAGTATGTTTCAAGGGTAATTGCTTTGGTGAATCAGATTAAAGGCCTTGGATATGAGATAGAAGAGAAGGAAGTGGTTGCAAAGGTAATGAGAAGTGTGATACCTAAGTTTGATAATGTTATTACATCTATTGAGGAGGCTAGAGATGTTGAGAAGCTTACTGTGAGTGAGCTAAGTGGAAGTTTACAAGCTTATGAGGCCAGGTTCAATAGATTCAATGATACTGCTGCAGATGATAAGGTGTTTTATATGAAGGGAGAGACATCGGTTTCTGGTAGTTCAGGCAAGTGGTTGTGAAAGTGTGTCCGGGTCTTATGGTAGAGGTAGAGGTTTTGCAAGAACAAGAGGAAGATTTATGAGAGGAAGAGGCAGAAATTCTGGTGATGGTAGAGGTAGGTTTTCTGGTGAAGGAAGAGGAAATTATCAGAGACAATTTCAGCAACAATTTCATTCTGGTCCTAGGAATTTTGGTGGTCCAAGGCAAGGTGGAAGACAATATGGAGGTCAGAGATCAGGTAGTGGGAATTTTCAAAATGTGCAGTGCTTTAATTGTGGAAAATTTGGGCACATGAGATCTCACTGTTGGTCTCAGTCTCAAGACAGGAATTTTGAGAAAGGATCAAGCTCTAGGAGTGATCAAGGCTCAAATGAAGTTGGAAGTCTGTTTATGGTGCATGAGGGGTTAGATGTGAATCATACTGAAGTTTGGTTGTTGGATAGTGGAGCTTCTAATCATATGACTGGAAAGAAGGATTTATTTCATCAATTAGATGAATCAGTGGAGCATTCAGTCAGGTTAGGTGATGACAAGGAGGTGCAAGTCAAAGGTAGAGGTTCAGTTGCAGTTAAATCTTGTGGTGGTAACACAAAATTAATTCATAATGTGAAGTTTGTTCCAAGTTTGGCTCATAATTTGCTGAGCATTGGTCAATTGACTGCATGTGGGTATACTATTGTGTTTGGAGAAAAAGGATGTTGTATTAAAAATGCTCAGACCGGTGACTTATTCTTAACAGTACAAAGGAATGGCAGTAACTTGTATCCAGTTGTGTTTTCTGAAAGTGTACTTGCTAATGTTGCTATTAGTGGTGAGGAGCAGGCTTTATTATGGCATAGAAGGTTTGGGCATTTGAGTTTTCAGAATATGCAGCTAATTTATCAGAAAAACATGGTGTTGGGATTCCCTCAATTGCAGAATTTTAAGCAATGTGAAGCATGTATTTATGGCAAGCAGGTGAGATTGCCCTTTATTTCAGGAAATTCTTGGAGAGCCAAATTCAAGTTGCAGCTGGTTCATGCAGATGTTTGTGGGCCTATGCAAACAGAATCTCATGGAGGTAACAGGTATTTCTTACTTTTTGTGGATGATTTTACAAGGATGTGTTGGGTTTATTTATTGAGAAACAAATATGAGGTGTTTGGTTGTTTTAAAAAATTTCTAGCATTAGTAGAGAGGCAGACAGCTGAGAAATTAAGAACAATCAGGACTGATCGAGGGGGTGAGTTTTGCTCAAATGAATTTGAAAATTTCTGTGGAAATTTGGGTATTAGACATGAATTGACTGCGCCATATTCACCTCAGCAAAATGGGGTGGCTGAGAGGAAAAATAGGGTGTTGATAGAAAAGGCAAGATGCATGTTAAAATTTAGTAAATTGCCAAATGAATTCTGGGCTGAAGCTGTGTTAACAGCAGTATACATTTCAAATATTTCTCCAACTAAAGTTCTGTTTAATCAGACTCCATTTGAAGGTTGGTTTGAAATGAAGCCTAAAGTACATCACTTAAGGACATTTGGGTGTCTTGCTTATCCTCATGTGCAAAGAGTTCAAAAATTGGATGATAGAGCTAGCAAAGGAATTTTTATTGGATATGCATATGCATCTAAAGCCTACAGAATATATATTCCAGGTACAAAATCAGTCATTATCAGCAGAGATGTAACATTTGCAGAGAATGAAACATGGAATTGGAGTAATGGTGTTGAAGATAAAAGAATTATCCTGCCTGGGTTGATTAATACTTCTGGTGTTAGTACAGTTACTGAAAATGTGCAGCAAAACAGTTCAGATGTTGCAGAAAATTCAAATGTTAGTAGTACTACATCACCGATTGTTCAGCCAATGCAAAGCAGCAGTTCAGAAGTTGATGTGTCACCAATACAAAAAGTCAGGTCTCTCAGAGATGTGTATGAAAGTTGCTCATTTGCTCTCACTGTATCTGATCCAATGTCCTATGAAGAGGCACAACATTCAGAGGTTTGGCAGAAGGCTATGGCAGCAGAAATAGAGTCAATTCAAAAGAATGAGACTTGGGAATTATGTGCATTACCACCTGACAGAAAAGTTATTGGTGTGAAATGGCTTTATAAAACAAAATATAAACCAACAGGAGAAATAGAGAAATTTAAAGCAAGGTTGGTGGCTAAGGGTTATGCACAAGAGTTTGGTGTGGATTATGAAGAGGTGTTTGCACCTGTAGCAAGGATGGATACAATAAGAATATTGTTTGCTCTAGCAGCAAGTAATGAATGGCCAATATTCCATTTAGATGTTAAATCTGCATTTCTAAATGGAAAGATTGAAGAAGAGGTCTATGTGGCACAACCAAAGGGTTTTGAAATTCCTGGAAAAGAAAATTTGGTGTATAAGTTGATGAAAGCTCTGTATGGTTTAAAGCAAGCTCCGAGGGCTTGGTATGGAAGACTAGATGCATGGTTTCAGTCTCAAGGTTTTAAGAGAAGTGTGATTGAGCACACTTTGTACAGAAAAGCTGAAGAGAATGGTGAGCAGTTAATAGTCTGTGTATATGTTGATGACTTGGTATATATGGGCTCATCCTTACAGTTGATCACTAATTTCTGTCAGGCGATGAAACAAGAATTTGAGATGAATGATCTTGGTTTAATGTCCTATTTTTTAGGTCTAGAGATTAAACAAGATCAGCTGGGCATATTTGTGTCACAGAAAAAATACATGGAGGATTTATTGAAAACTCACAATATGCAGAATTGTAAGGCTGTGTCTGTGCCTTTAACTCAAAGTACAAAATTGCAGTTGTTTGAGCAGTCAGAGGTAATTGATGCAACAATTTATAGACGAGTGATTGGAAGATTGTCATATTTAACTCACACAAGGCCAGATATGATGTTTACTGTCAGTGTTCTGTCAAGGTTTATGAGTAAGCCTAATAAAGGTCATTTGGGAGCAGTGAAGCATGTTCTTAGGTATATTTCTGGGACAATTGAGTATGGTATTCAGTATGGTAAAGGTTTGGGTTGTAATTTGCAAGGATTCAGTGATAGTGATTGGGGTGGCAGTTTAATTGATAGAAAAAGCACTACAGGGGTTGTGTTTAATATTGGCTCAGGAGCAGTTTGTTGGTCTTCTAAAAAACAGGATGTAGTTGCTCTATCCACAGCAGAGGCTGAATACTATGCTTTAGGTGCTGCTTGTTGTCAGGCAATTTGGGTGAAACAAATTCTGCAGGATTGTGGTGTGATGATGGAAAAGTCAGTTGCTATTAATTGTGATAGCAAAGCTTGTATAGCTATTGCCAGGAATCCTGTGTTACATAACAGGACCAAACACATAGCTATTAAATATCACTTTATCAGGGAATTAGTTCAAAATCAAGAAATTAAACTGTATTTTTGCAGATCTGAAGAACAGCTGGCTGATATATTTACTAAATGTCTTGATGCTCAAAAGTTTGGCAATCTGAGGAATCAACTTGGTGTATGTAGGCTTCAATCAAGGGAGAGTGTGTTAGCAGGTGATTGAAGCAATGAAGATATGGTTCTGCAGGGAAGAGATGAGGGTCTATATTTTGTTTAGGTGAGGTTTTCTGTTTTGTTTAGATCATTGAGATGGTTGTAGATTTGTATTAGTTCTAAGCTTGAGATGCTGCTATGTATGTTGTTAAGAATGCATTGTATCATAGTTGTTATGAACAGGAGGGAAAAGCTGAGAAGAATAGAAATCAAAATGGACGGCTCAGATTTCATCATCATGTGATTATGTCTTTAGTTCAAGGCATAGAATTGTGGAGCTAGTGGATGATGACATGCTTTCTCAAGCTGGTGACAAGTGTTTTCCACTATGGTGTGAAGGGATAAGGATAAGATTACTGTAATGTAAAAGAGGGGTAACGTGTGTGAAGTTCTGATGAGATAATGAATGAATGAATGGTTTTCTCTTTGTTTTTCCTTCTGTTTTTTGCTGTTTTTCTTCCCTGTTTTTGTGAATCATGACAACATATGCTTCACGTTGTTGTTCGCGAGTTAAGCTTCAACTTTAATTGCATGCCCATACAGTACATCACGGATTCTTTGATCAGTTTTTTTTTTTATTGTCCTCTAATTTCATTTAGTCAACCAGCTCTAAAAATTCTTGTCCACGTCCGTTGTGTGTGAATCCAGCAATTATTGAACAACATCCTCATGGGGCCTTTGTTGGAGCATGGATCTTTTTTTCTTTGTTCCAAAGCAGCAAGGCTAGAACAAGCCTTGAGCACAATAACCAGGATGATATCATTAGGAGAGAGACTTTCCTTCTCATACCATGCTGAAGCTTCTTCATGCTCTCCATTCTGTATATAGCCACCGATCATGGTACTTCAGAGATCGACATCAGCCTCATAACGCTGCAGCTGTTTGGAACGCTCTCCTCGCTTCGTCAATGCAACCACATTATGCGTGCAACTTGAAGCCTTGCTGGAAATGGTCATTCTGGGAGTACCCAGTAATCACGGCAGATCAAGTGATAGAATTCTTCTTGTCAACATCTTCCAAGATTCTATCAACACAGGGAACTAATCGTCCATGCACTCGCATTTCGCCTACACAATCACAAGCATGTTCCAGACCAGCATGAACGAGGCCAATCCTTTTTTTTATTACCAAGCCGTGCATCTACCAGCCCCTTGTCGAGGAACTCAAGGAGGCAAAGAATACTGAGAACACTTGTCAGCACAAACTTGTTCACTTCGCTCTCTTCTTTGGCTTGCATCAGTTTGAATAGCTGGAGAACCTCCATGCTTCTTTTCGGCAGCGCACTCTGAGATTATAGCCACCCTCGAAACCGAATTTCTCTGCGGCATTTTATCAAACACCTCCTTGCATCAAAGAGTAGCCCCATGGACATCACCGCAGCTCTCACTTTCCACAGTAACGTAATGAAACTCTCTCCCACGAAATGCATCACCGACATTGAAAGCAGCGGTGAAGACTCCAGCGCAGGTGAAGCCATTTGGAAGGACGGGCTTTGCCATCATCTTCTGGAAGAGGTAGAGAACGACAGGGACGCCCACAGCTTCTTCATACTCTTCTTGGATTTGAATTTCTCGAGCGCGTTCCTCCAGGGAAGCGTCAATCTCGTCGTGACTCTTGAGGCACTGTTGCCCAAGGAGGAGAAGGCCACAGTCAGCGCAGCGGTCAATGTGATCTTTGAGTCGATAGCCAAGCAAGCGAGGGATATTCCACCCTCGCCCGCGCTGGCAAGCAGCGACAACAGGTAGCAGCTGCAGACAAAGGAACGGCAGCAGGAGCTTTGAGATCAACGGCCGGCCAGGTGTATTCCACCCTTGCCAGCGTTGACAGTGGCAGACGACAACAGTAGGCAACGGCAGCGATTGAGGCGGTGGCAATCGGGAGATCCTCCAAAGACTCCTCCTTCGGCTCGTGCTTGATGAGGGTAACGATGTCAAGGTGAGGTTGAGGTCGGAGAGTGGCTGAAAGAAGACCGGTGAAGAGTCGGCGATAGAGGAGAAGGCGAGGCCTCGCGGACGACAGGCAGATGGGGTTTATTTTTTTTTTATAATTATTATTTTTAAATTATATATATATATATATATATATATATATATATATATATATATATATATATATATATATATATATATATATATTAAAGAATATGTAAACATATAATATTTATATCACTCAATATTTTTTTTTTTTTACTCCTTATGACTCCCATCCTTACACTCCCTCAAATCTAGGTTTACATATGTCCCCTGTGACGCTTCCCTGTCAAAAAAAAAAAAAAAATAAGAAGGGGTTCTAAGGCTTTATTTATATACATATACATTACAATAATATAATAATAATAATAATAATAATAATAATAATAATAATAATAATAATAATAATAATAATAATAATAATAATAGGAAAGAATTTTTTTCACATTGGGACGATTGTCTTTTTTTTTCTCTTTTTTTTTGTCTGGTTGAGAAGACAAGAATATATTTTTTTGTTTTTTTTTGTCTGATTCAGAAGCAAGTGAGAAAAAAAGGTCCCCTCCCTGTATTTTTTTCCCTTTTAAAGATCTCTTTTCGAATCCAAACACCCCCGGAGAATCACCCGTTCCTATCCCCAATCTCAACCTCCCCCCGTCGGATAGGATTAAAAAAATTCAAATTTAAAATTTTTTTAATTTAATTTAAATTAAAAAAAAAACAAAACGAGGATAGGATTAAATTTAAATTTTCGAAATTCAAATTCAATTTGCCTCGAGATATGTGTTTGGGTGCCTCGTGATTTGCACTTTCCCAAGTTGCCTCGAGATATGTTCTCTGACTATATGAAATTTAGGATTGCCTTGGGATGTGTATTTGGGCTATCCTAAGATTGCCTTGAGATATGTGTTCTCAAGGGCAATCTTGTAATTTGCATTTTGCCTCAAGATATGTTCTCAGGGGCAATTTTATAATTTATATTTTGCCTCGAGATATGTTCTCAAGGGCAATTTTGTAATTTGTATTTTCCTCCAGATATGTTCTCAGGGGCAATTTTGTAATTTTGAATATTCTGGATCGTCTTGAGATCGTTGCTCTTAGCTGATTTGAAAATTTGAATATTTTTAGATCGCCTCGAGATCTGTGCTCTCGGCTAATTTTGATATTTATGTATTTTAGATCGCCTTGAGATCTGTGCTCTTGGCTAATCTTGAGATTTGAACATTTTAGATTGCCTCGAGATCTGTGTTCTCGGCTGATCTTGAGATTTAAATATTTTGATTGCCTCGAGATCTGTGCTCTCCGGGATAATTTTGTAATTTGCCATCTTTCCTCGAGATATGCTCTCAGGGGTAATTTTGTAATTTGACATCTTGCCTCGAGATATGCTCTCAGTGGCAATTTTATAATTTGATTTTGTTTCGGAAATCCAAAATCAATTAAGATTAGGACATTTAAATTTTAAATTCTAAATATATCCATATATTTGAATTTTAATTAAATTGATATTTGAGTTCTATTAAGACATATGTTATATAATTTATATATAAACACTTTTGTTTTAACTTTTTGACCTATATTAGTTGTTTAATAGAAAACATTACATGCGGAATGCCAATTTTTCACATAAAGGCCTTGTACTAATATCGTAAAATAGCACATCGAATGTATTGTGCATTGACAGTAGCAAGTAAAGTTGAGCATCAACTCATGCCAGACAATCATAGAATATGGAATATACCATACTAGAAAAATATTCATTACACCTACATTTCAATGGAGCCAATTTCATGCTCAAGACTTGCACAAAGAATCGTGTGTAAGCAAACCTACAAAACAAAACCACAGAATAAAGTGAGCACACAACTAACAAAGCAGTAAAGTAGTACTTTAAGATAAAAATGGAACTAAAATATTCAGAGATTATAGAAACTTTTACACCCTGAAATTTGGAAATAATTCTCAAGCAAATCAGAAGATTGAGATGAAAACCATGAGTCTCAAATAAGATCGTCGAGATTCTAAAGGATGTTGAGATAAAGTATGCCCACAAATAAGCATCAGAACATGTTAGATTATGGAGCCAAATGGAAAGAGTAAGAAAAGAATGGGTAAACAAGAGGTGAACCAAAGAAAGGGCAAGTTAGCATGACCAATGAATGTGAAAGATAATTTTAGCTCACAAAAGTCCAATAAGAAGGAAGAAGAAAGGCAAAATTGAATCTAGAATTGGGAAATTTATAACTCCTAGCAAGAAAATTCCATCCATCATATATAACTAATCACATCCTCAAAAAATTGATTCAACAAATCAACAGAGAATTTCAACTCTCACATGTCATCCTAGCAAGGAAGTAGTAAATTCTTCCATAAAAAAAAAAAAAAAAAACAAACACTTGCAAAAAGAAAAACAAAGAAAAACAATCCCTAGCAACAGTGTTTCATTTCTATCAACACAAACATGATCAAAAGACATAATTGAAGAAAATGAATTCATATTCCAAGAGCTCAAAAAAATCTCAAAAACTTAATCAACCAAGAATAAAATAAAATAAAATAAAGGAGCTCTCAGAGTTTTTGAAGACAAAAATAGACAAAGATAGAAATAGCGTCTCACCAATTTAGCAAAAAATAAAATCGTCTCAAAATAAATTAAGTAAATAAAATAAACTAAAGGAGCTGTCACTTAATCCAACTACTTAATCTAACTATTGGCAAATAATAACTCATCAAAGGTTATTAATGGGGAAATAAAAAACAAAAACTAGAAAAATGAAACTGACAATCTAGGTATGAGATTATCAAAAGGTCCACAAATGTCCATGTTTAGCAAATGTCATAATATTTTATGTGCTTATCAGGTCCAAACACCCACAGGCCGATCATCCTCTTGATGAATCCTCATCCTCTTGAGCTCCTCCCCAACCTCCTGGGTATCAAGGCGATCATCCTGATCTCTGACAAGGTATCAGAAAGGCAACTCAGCCATGGCTTCAATAGAAGCCAATGCCAAGCCTTCCACATGCCTCATCAACATTAGATCAAAATGTAGGCACTCGAGCGTCATTGTGATCTGGACAGCGATCTCCACCCGCACTGGCCATGAAAACCAGTACTTGCGATGGAGATGATAAGCGAAGGTTCCATTGGGGATGTAATCATAGATGAGAAGAAGCTCACGAGTTCCGATCGACAGCCAGAATCAAGGTTGCATCACGAGATCATCTCGGCAAGCTATGTAATGGTAATGTGGTATATGTGAGATTATTTGGTTTTTCCAAATGTTATGAGGGTATTTTGGGAATTTTAATATTTTACCAAATTGATTACCATGACGAACCAAACACGGTAATAAATTATTCCTGGTAATAAGAGTTCCCAACCAAACATGGTTATATCAAATTACCACAATATTTCCAACCATATAATATTCTCACCCATATTACCATGGTAATATTGTTATGTGGTAATATGTTATTACCGCAAACCAAATGGCCCCTAAGTTCTATCCTTCAATAGACTCTTAAGAACTTCTAAGTCTTGTTAAGCTAGTCCTAGTACTGTGGCATGTAGAACAATCTAAAGACGTGATCTAGGGTGAATGTGAAAAAAAAGGAAAAAAAAAAAGAGTCTATGTCAGTATTCCTCTGCCTGTGAAGCATGAATGCATCTACTTAGATCTGTAATCGAGTAGTTGGGTGACTCTTGTGCCTAACCAGCATGTGCATCCTCCAAAATGATTTTGTGCAGTCTACATTAGTCGGACTCAAAAAAAAAGAAAAAGAATAATAAAAAAACTTTTGATCTTTTTGACTGCCTACTTAGTGTTTTTAAGGAAAAAGGGTTTAGTCTCAAGTCTAATAATTAGAAGGATCTTAGTTGTTCATTGAAGTCTCACTTAGCATTTTAAGAATTGGTATTCATTATGTGTGGAGTGATTAGCATTTAGAGATGTACTGTTTTGATTCATTAGGCTAAACCAGATCAAGGCAAATGAGATAGAAGATTCACACACACTGCACTAATATATAAGAGGTGAGATAGGATCTTTCTGTTGTGTTTCTTGATTTTAACTCAATATCTTTATATCGTTATCCATTGCTTTTAGATTCTTGTATTTCTTTGAGCCAAAGGTGATACATTTAGCCACTATCATTCTCTTTGTTGTTCATGATTTGTTTTCTTGGGGACAAGCAAACGCTTAGGTGTGGGGATATTTGATAAGTGTCTAAAAGTATGTATTTTCATATATGTATTTTATACACTTAACATGTATTTTGTTAAGAATTGATGCTCATTTTGTGTTAGTCATATGTTATCTATTTTGTAGGGCATGAAGAAGCCATGGAGAACATAAGGATATAATTAGGGCAAAAAGAAGGAGAAAACCAGGTTGTGTAGTACTGTAGCACCTGGACATTTTTCGAGATAGAAACTTTTGCCTAAGTCATGCGGCCTCCATAAAGGTCCTATCAAACCCATATAACCCTTAGTATTGACCCCAGTATAGGTAGAAAATTGGCGGTATTTAAGGGCCCTTCTAGGGCAAATGAAAGGAGATTTCTTCTTGGCCTTTTGGGCTGCCACCACCACTCAACCTTGAGACCTTCCGACCACCTTTTAGCGATGATCCTTGTGGGAAATGAGTACACATCATCACCAAGAGGGAGAGGAGCAAATGAGAAGGTGTTGGAGTGAAGTTCTAAGCCATTATTGGAAACCATTCGAAGCTTCATCCATTCAAGAAGATCAAGATCATAGAGGGAGTTTTCTTGCTTCTTTATTGTATCTCTTTTCCTTGTATGTTGCATAAGTATCTCTCATCATAAGGGATTATCTTATTGTGGTGTTTAGATTTGGATGAAACCTAGGGTTCATCTTGTATAAAAACCTTGGATGTTGTTATTGTTTAATTTGATGGTTGTTTAAGATTCAATCATTTGTGATTTGCATGTCTTGAGCTACAAATGGAGAAATCCATAGTTCATTCTTGAATTGTATTAGTCGACCTGAGATTGTGCTTATACTAGGTCATATATAGATTGAAAAGGGATACTTGTGTTGACCCGCCGAGAGAACGGGTGTTGGTAATTCTCCAATGCTAGGTTTAAGCCGAAGGATAGTAGGTTTACTTCTATTTTGATATTTCCTTGAACTCATTGCAATCATAAGAGTGTTTATCTGGAAGAGATTTTGATCATTATGATGAGTGCATTTATATCATGTTTTTATGCCCTTTACTCTATTCTTTTACTCGTCCTTTAGCATATTTTTGCATATAATTGGTGCTATTCAAGGTATGATGTTCATTATGCAGGAATTGAGGGCTTGAATCATTTTGGGGTGAAACTATGTGCGTTGCGCGTGTGTTTAACGACCAGGGGAAGAGAACTAGCTAACACAGGCAGAACATAGCCGTGTTCAATCTATTACAAATCTCGGCCTCGAGAGAAAACCAGCAAAATCCTGACACGGGAGTGTCCCAGGCAAAACACGGTCACCGCACAAACATGTGGATACCGCTGCAAATCTCAGGAGAATCTCTTTCAGGAGTGACACGGGCATGGTGCTAGTTACACAAGCGTGTGACAGTTGACACGAGGATCGCACAATCGTGTGCCTATGCCGCTGTAAATCTCTGGCGTTTCACCCAAAGAATCTTTAGAAAAGCACACGGTCTGAACACGACCGTGTCCAGACCGTGTCAGCCCCCGAAACTGCCTTTTTAACTCCATATTTTAGGGTTTCTACCTCATCTTTGTTCGAGGACTCTTCTCTCCACCGGGAGAACGTTGATCAGAGTGAAGATCAAGCTTCACCACAACACCTAAAGAGATCAAGGACGAGTTAGAGGTACTACAAGAGGTAGGGTTAGCGCAAGGTCTCTGCAAGGAAGGTCATCCAATTCATAGAAGGGAGTCATGTCTTCCTCTTGTTGTTCTTACATTGTCCTTTCATTATTGTACCTGCCTATGAGGGGCTAACTGGCCATAGTGCCCTGGGGTTTGAGAACCTAGATGAATTTTAATGCTTGTACACTTGTCTTTATTTGTTCTACGGTGTTCTAATTGATGCTTATGTTTAATCTTGTGTTGCATAACTCGATGTGTTCAATTTACATAGATGTTAGGGTAAAACTCGGTGTGTAGCTTGTTAGCGAGAGACTGATAGGGGCCCAAAAGTGCACAGGTTGTCGAAGCAATAAAATACCCCGGTGAGTGGGTAGTCGAATCCACAGGGAATAGGTACTTAAGATACAAGATTTCACTATTTAGCTATCGTGTTGTGTGGAAAGAAATCGGTGAGTGAGTGCAAAAATAATTGGTAAAATCAAGAATTAAAAGAGAAGTGTGGAAGACGAGAGAGTGCAAGTAAGAGTAAAAGAGTAGGACTAGCAAATGGAAAAGATGAGTATCCGAACAAGCTACCCCTAGGACTTATGCTTCTAGTGCAAGACAATGCTATTATACATTCCTATTGATGTTAATTGAGTCGAGGAAATTCTTAAATACACGGTCCCAAACCTAAGGTCAACCGTGACTAATCCCAACACTATGTTCCGGTCATTAGGTTTCACTACGACCCTTGACTCTCATTGACCTGTCAACTAAGCCCTAGGGGAGTCTATCTACCTAAGCCTCACACTATGTGGAATTGCCTTAAGTTCTAGGGACTCCTAGTGATTAACCCTATTCCTATGTATAGTTCTAACCCTTTGGTCCAGGTGAGAGAACCCTAGTCTAAATTAAGTCCCGGTGCTAAGATTCACTTCAACCCTATACTTTGGTATTTGCGCAATAAGGCCCTAGGGGAGTTTATCGCCTAGCACCTAACTCTATCTCGACCGCGAATAAATCATGGAACATGGAGGTAGGGAGAATCACATCGAAGGGGAAAGGGGACGTTCCGCTACCTCACGACTCACCCTCTCAACCCTCTTCAACCCTAAGTAGTCTAATCCTATAGGAGTTGTCACACCTCCAAAGGATAACCTAGATTGTTCTCAACCCTAGTGTCATGGCTAAGGGAAAACAATAATAAAAGAAAAGAATTTAAAATTGAAACTCAACTTTATTCATCAATTATAAAAAAAAATAGCAATATCAAAGAAACATAATAATCCTAGGGTTTATAAGTCCGAATACCCACAAGGGGTTTAGCTCCTCATGGAGCTATACAAATCCATAAAAATAATAATAATAACAAAATTTGAATGCATAGATGGAAACCCCCTTGTGTGCGATGTGGCCGTGGTCTTGTGCCGCCGTCGGACATTGATGTCGACGCCGATGACGCGCTTCAAACCTTCACGAAGTCCTCTCCAAACCCTAGTCACGCCTCTCCAGAAGTTAGGGTAAAAAAGAGCCAAAAAGATCCCAAAACAGTCTCCAAAACGGGCTTTTATAATGCTGAGTCGCGGCTTTAAAATTGAACTTATCGGGATTTCACACGGCCGTGTGGAATTTCCACACGCCCGTGTGAACTCTCGGGTTTTCTGAATTTCGGCCGAAAATGAACAGTAGCTTGCTACAGTACCTAGCCGAAACGCTCTCGAATTCGGCGTTCTTCATCGAGGCCATTGAATTGGGCACACAATCAACGGTAGATCGTGCCGATTGCTTCAGATCTCCTAATTGGTGAAGTTCTCCTTGTTAGCACGAGCTAGATTTATTGTGAATGAGACTGCCTTTATGCTCCTCCAAAGGAGGTTGTCACACATTCACAAGTCTATGCCCATGCCTTGCTCCTTGCTTAGTGCGAGGATCTCCCCAACAACGGCAAACACGATCTAACTTCGTTCCTTTTCTCCAATTTATCTTCACAACCCTACAATGCACAAAAGTAAACAAATGCACACTTTTTAGTGATAAAATCTAATTAAATCAATGCTCACTGTAAGATAATAACACTTCGCATTACTATAACATGAGCACTTATCAAAGATGCACAGTTATCTTGGCAAAACTCGGTGTTCTTGAGAACGCATAGTTGTAATATTGCTTGTGAGCACACACTTGCATTTTTGGAATGTACCTGGTAGACATTTAGGGCAAGATAGCGTGCACTAGTCTCAGGGATCACTCCGTAGCATTACTCTTATATTGCCAAAACACTCGATCCTAATCTCCTACTTTCCCACTAATTTATCTTTTCTCAATTATTTTTTATTTCACTCTCCCTCAATTTGTGTTTACCAGACATCAGAAGAGCAATTAGTACTTTGAGTACAGTTCCCTGTGGTTCGATAACCCTACCCCTCGCGGGGTACAACTTTATTACTTGTTTGTGACCCATACACTTGCGGTTAGCGCATCAAGTTTTTGGCACCGTTGCCGGGGAACTAGTCACTCTTAGGAACATTAGGACTTTGGTGATCTAGTTTGTGAATATTTTGTTTTTCTTTTTTTTCGATTATTTGCTTCACTATTCTTTATTATAATTCTTTTCTTTGTCTTGACAGTCCTGCAAGCTTACACCTAACTATATTGTGCGCAGGTATATTTGTATGACCTGTGGGAGCACATCGTCCCCACTGCTGAACCCTGATCCTGAAGTAGAGCGAAATTTTAGATGAAGAGTTAGACAAGTGAATTTAAGTGAGACAGGGTCAGTTGAGGTCAATGTTGAGGTGAATCAAGAAGAAAAGATGGTCGGTAATCAATTGCAACTGAGTATTTCAGATTTCGCTAGGCCGAATTGTGATGGAACAGGGTCAAGTATTGTCAGACAGCCTATTGCTGCCAATAACTTTGAACCGAAGCCGGACTTTATTCAGTGGGTGCAATAGGAATGTCAGTTTGATGGTTTTCAAGATGAGGACCCATATGAGCACCTCCGGAAATTCTTAGAAATTTGTGACACTTGCAAGATGAACAACGTCACTAAGGAGGCTATCTGATTAAGGTTATTTCCGTTTACTTTGAGAGGATGAGCCAAACAATGGAAGCAAGTTACCGATATTTTCCTTGTACAGTACTTCCCTCCGGCAAAGATCACAAAGTTGAGGAGTGACATCTCTTCCTATCGGCAATGTGAGTCAAAATCCTTGTACGATACTTGGGAGAGATACAAGGAGTTATTGAGGAAGTGTCCACCTCATAGGATTGTGGAATTGATGCAAATTCAATTTTTTTATAACGGGTTGAGTAACGCCACCAAGCAAATGCTTGATGCCGCCGCAGGAGGATCCCTTTGCAACAAATAACCAATTGTTGCTTTCACTCTTATTGAAGAAATGCCAAACAATGGCTACCAATGGAGTGTTGAACGTAGCAAGCTGGTGAAGTCCACCAGTATTTATCAAGTGGATGCCATTACCACCCTTGTGGCTCAGGTTGAGGTGATTGCCAAGAGACTTGACGCCATGCAAATTCCTTCCTCTAGTTCTAAATCCTCTTGCAACAGTTGGGGTCTTTTCTGTGGAGATGATTGGTCCTTCGTCAACGGATTTAAGTGTGGGCAAGTTGAACAAGTTGACTATGTGGGGCAGAGTCGCCGTTTTCAAAGCAACCCATATAGCAACACTTATAACCAGGGATGAAGGAACCATCCCAATTTCTCATGGAATCAGTCGTGACAAGGGCAAGGAGCACAACAACCACAACATGCTCCTCCACCGCCACAAGCACATCAACCATCTTCATCATCCTCGGAACCATCCCCGATCTCACTAGTATATGGCTAAATTTATCAAGAGCACTGAATCTCAATTTGCTAGTCATAAGGAGATACTTCGGCATACCAATTCAACGGTGAGGAATTTGGAGCATCAAATGACCCAATTGTCCAAGTTGGTGGAAGAAAGGTTATCGGGGTCCCTCCCAAGCAACACAGTGGTGAATCTAAAGGAATCTCTAAAAGGTGTGCAGTTGAGGAGTGGAAAGCACATCTCGGACCCTATAGAGAAGAAGACCGAAGAGAATTATACCAGCCTCATCGTTGTGGATGTCGATACTCCAACTAAAGAAGAAATCACTAAAGAACCTGATAAGGAGAAGAGCCCAACATTAGAGTATCTACCGAAGCTCCCATATCTCGTGAAAGCCAAGAAGGACAAGCAAGATGAGCAATATAAAAAGTTCCTCGACATGTTCAAGACATTGCACATCAATGTCCCATTCGTTGAAGCTCTTACTCAGATGCCAAAGTATGCAAAGTTCTTACAAGAATTTCTCACGAACAAAAAGAAATTAGAGGAAGTGCCGCTTGTGACACTTAGTGAAGAATGTTTGGCCTTGATTAGTAATAAGCTCCCCAAGAAGGAGAAGGACCCCGGTGGGTTCATTGTTCCATGCACAATGGGGGGACAAGTTGATGAAAAGGCTCTTACAGATCTTGGGCCAAGTATAAACCTTATGCCCTACAAGATTTTTCAGAAACTGGGGCTTGGAGAGCCCAAAACGACCACCATGATGCTAAAGCTTGCCCACAGATCCATCCGGCAACTAAAAGGAATTATTGAGGATGTTTTGGTCAAGGTGGACAATTTCATCTTCCCGGTGGATTTTGTCATACTTGACACCGATGATAAAGTTGATGTGCCACTGATTTTGGGGGGGGGGGGGGGGGGGGCTTTCCTTGCGACCTCAAAGGCATTGATTGATGTCAAGGATGGTCGGATGACACTCCGTGTGGGTGGAGAAGAAGTCATCTTCAAGCTCAAGGACTCCATGAGGCATACTATGGATTTTGATGACACTTGTTATTTTTTGGAGGTTTTTGATGTTGTGCCTGATTTTATGCAGGAAACATATATGAAGGATGAACTATCAGAACTCTTGGGGACTGAACCCTCGTGTGATGAGGCTATTGAAGAGGGGCTACTTTGTTTAGACTTGGTCTCGGTGGAGAGTATATTACCTCCCGTGTCTCCCTTGAAGAAGCTCTCCTGTGCAGCGAACTGGTGTAAAGTGCTCATAAAGAAGAAAAAGACAACAACACCACCTAGGGAGCCCAACATACCAAGACCAATCCGTTCTTGGACCTTTGGTGAGAGTAGTTTAATTGACTCATTACTTCCCTGTACTTGTTGTTGTTGCCCAGGTGACCGAAGGAGGTCTCAATTGCATGAACCTCCTTAAGCCGGAAACAGGTACGTCAAGCTAGAAGCGTGAAACAAGCACTTCTTGGGAGGCAACCCATGTTTTCTTTCTGTTTATGTGTTGATGTTATTTTCCTTCGACTCTAATGTCTTGTGTTCTTTCGTTGTTGCATTTTTGTTTTTGCATTTCTGTGGTCAATGCTTAGGCTGAATTCTTTATTGAATGGGGATTGATGTTTGTTGTATCTAACCATGTTTTCAGGGAAGAAACTGCTCATCCTGGACATTTTCAGGGTTGAAACGGGTGTGACACAACCATGTTCATGCCGCTAATTTTTACAAATTGTGCCTCTTTTTAGTTTTTCCGGATGAACATGGGGAGAACACGGGCGTGCGAGGACACGAACACAACCAGCGTACAAATTACACGACCGTGTCACAGCACTTACGAAGTAGGCAAGTTTTTCCTGTAATTTGCAGTGGTTGGAACATGGCGTAACACGGGCGTGTTTGTCTCTATTTTGCTGTGCAACAAGTAACACAGGCGTGTCAGGTGCATGTAAAAGCACTCCCTTGGGGTCACAGCCATTACTTGATTAGAGGTGGCGAGACCCTAGCGCCGCGCCCCTCCACCCCGTAAAAGCCGCCTCACCTCCATTCCGTTACTGTCCTCTTCCTTGCCTATAAATTCGTGCAAATTGAGGTGTTTTCTTCACCAATCTTCCATTCTAAGTGTTTCCTTTTTCTTTCTCCTTCTCCAAACAAGTTATGATTTGAATCTTCGCCCATTTCGTAGATCTGAAGCTTACGTGTCTATCATGCTTACTTTTTAAGTTTAGTCACATTCTTGTCCATGGATCTTCTAATTTTTCTGCGAAATGAAGTTGTTTTAAGGTTTTATGGTCGTGGCGACCTCATTTGGAATGAAGACCGTTGTTTGACATGGACGTGTCACATAGGACACGACCGTATCACAACTTTATTCACATTTACTTGCATTTTGGGTGACACGGTCAGGCCGTTCCTAACACGGCCGTGTCCCTCCCTTATTTCTAGGCTTTCTATACTGATTCTGCTTGTGTTATCCATTTCAGATCATGCCACAAAAGTCTGTGGCTGCCAGGTCATCAAAGCGACCCAGGGGTGACTCTCCCTCCAACAATACTGATCGTGGGCCCCTTTTTCACACCCCGGCACACCAGGACCGTTATGAGCGACTCTCTCTTCGTCGTTTCGGCGAGTCACGAGAGATAGATTGGGATGTGCTCTGAGAGGTGGGATTGGAAGCGGAAATCCTGCAATTATTGCATGCCAGGGCATTGAGGTAGTTGTTCATGATCACCGACACCACATATGATCAGTTGGCACTCAAGGTTTTGGCCATTTTTGAGCTGTTCCGTGGCACTATCGCCTTTCATCAGGCCAACTTCATACAATTCCAGGTTATCGATGCATTGCACCGAATGAGCCTCACCAAGTTCTACATTCATTTGGGACTGTATGACACCAACTTCACTCAAACACTGGCCTACAATGTCCTGCTGACATCTCGACCGGCTGGAGAATCTATCGAGGATGCTTGGAGGCGTTTGAGCATTGAGACGCACTATGACCCACGAAGCACTAAAGTAACTACACTTTGCTCACCCAAGCTATGGTATCTACACTTTTTACTCAGTCACATAGTGACATGGTACGGGGACAACACGGGGGTCGTTAGTTTGTGCGATTTTGACTTTCTGCTTAGTATGGTGGACGGCTTCCACTTGCACCTGGGCTACGAGGTCACAGTTTCTATCTCTCACCAAGGGATGAACCCCCGCATTTGTGCACTTTTTGTTGGCCTGTACATCACCTGTTTGGTGCAGCATATGGGCATTCTCCAGGGCACTAGCAGGATGAGAGTGGTTGGCAGAGTAACTCCTATTACTATCGAGACACTGCGATTCATGGGTATGCTCCGCCGAATCCAGACCGCCCAAGGGGTAGAGTTTCGGGCTCGTCGCCGTACTAATCCGCCGGCCCCCAAGCCTACTGCCCCATCATCTTCGTCACCACAGCACACTCTCTCATCAGCAAGGACAGATTACATGTTCATCGGCAGTGTTTCGCTGGCTGCAGAAGAGTATGACCCGCATCGCCGAGCACCTTGGTGTCTGTTTATCCCCCGAGCCAGCTTCTCCAGAGCACCCGTCACGTCATGTACGGGTCGACACCTCCGATCTAGCTGACCCTCCAACAAGCCCTTCTGCTCCCCTACTGAGGCTTCAGCCGTCCATGCCACCCTTGATGCTGATCCAAACGGAGAGTCTGAGTTGGGATAACAGTAGCTCTCAGACCGGCGATGATTCTCGGGATGACAACGCCCCCCTTGACTATTGATCACAGTGTCTACTTCTTTTATTTTTAGTATTTTCAGCACATTTTTGTTATTTTCTATGATTGTACTTTGTACTGTCTAGTCTAGTAGCAAGGGATGCCCCTACTTAACTGGCATTTTGGTTTGGTTTACTTTCAGTACTTTATTTTTGCCCTATTTTGTGTATGTGTTCTTCACTTGTGTGTCTGTCTATATCTCAGGTGTGTTTGGTTGCTGCGAGTTAAATCGGCAACACGTTGAGAGCGGCAACATCACTCTCCATGTTTGTACACCTTGGTCGAACAGCACGCATGCGAGAGCTACATTTTCACTCTCCATGTTCAGGGAAGATTTTGCACCCTCACTCTATATTTGTGTTCCCAATTATCATGTTGCATATCATCCACTTCTACATTGGGTGCAATGTAGATTGCTAGTGTGGGGGAAGGTTGCATGCTTATTCTTGATGAGTGCTTCATTAATGATAATCCATGATTGTTTCTTTGGTTTGGCTTGAACTTAGGAGGACATGGGTGTGTTAGGAACCACATGAGCTTAACTTTAGACTCTTTTCTACTTCTTAGACCAAACATTAGTTTACTTTACCCGGAGTGTGGTAGCACTCTTTTATGTGTTGTTTTATGTTTAAAAAAAAACCTCAAAAGTCGAATTCTGTTCTCCGGATGTCCTACTAGTCAAATTTTGATTGTGTCGAGTGGAAAGATGGTAGAAAAACCTATCACCTTAGTTAAGGGAAAGCCACTCTTGAGTAGTCGAATTTTGGACATTACAAGTGTACATTTGATGACCTACCAAGAGAAAAGACTACCGCTAGGGTGTATGAAGCTACTACCCTGTTGTTTTGATAATAAATAGGGTGATTTAGCTAGTAACATTCTTAGTACCGTGGGGCACATACTCTTGGGTTTTAGCACACACACATGGTCTTTAAAGTAGAGGGAAGCCTCATATGAATCGATAGTGTTTTTCCTAACCCTCATTGCTATTTTTCTATTGCAAGCCTTACCAAGCATTTGAGATCGGAAATGCTGCACTCACCTTCTTCCTTTTGTGCTTATGTGAATTGCTTGAGGACAAGCAAATGTTCAAGTGTGGAGGCATTTGATGAGTGCATTTTATATCATGTTTTTATGCCCTTTACTCTATTATTTTACTCGTCCTTTAGCATATTTTTGCGTATAATTGGTGCTATTCAAGGCATGATGGTAATTGTACAGGAATTGAGGGCTTGAATCATTTTGGGTTGAAACTGTGTGCGTTGTACGCATGTTCAACAACCAGGGGAAGAGAACTAGCTGACACGGGCAAAACATGGCCGTGTCTAATCTATTACAAATCCAGCCTAGAGAGAAAACCAGTAAAATCCTAACACGTGAGTGTCCTAGGCAGAACACGGTCACCGCACGCCCATGCCCATGCCTCTGCAAATCTCTGGCGTTTCACCTAATGAATCTTCAAAAAAGCACACGATCTGAACACGATCGTGTCCAGACCGTGTCAAGCCCCGAAACTGCCTTTTTAACTCCAGATTTTAGGGTTTCTATCTCATCTTTGTTCGGAGACTCTTCTCTCCACCGGGAGAATGTTGATCAGAGTGAAGATCAAGCTTCACCACACCACTTAAGGAGATCAAGGACGAGTTGGAGGCACTACAAGAGGTGGGGTTAGCGCAAGGTCTTGGCAAGGAAGGTCATCCAATTCATAGAAGGGAGTCATGTCTTCCTCTTGTTGTTCTTACATTGTCCTTTCATTGTTGTACCTGCCCATGAGGGGCTAATTGGCCATAGTGCCCTGGGGTTTGAGAACTTAGATGAATTGTAATGTTTGCACACTTGTCTTTATTTGTTCTACAGAGTTCTAATTGATGCTTGTGTTTAATCTTGTGTTGCATAACTCGATGTGTTCGATTTACACAGTTGTTAGGGTAAAACTCGGTACGTAGCTTGTTAGCTAGAGACGCACAGTTATCTTGGCAAAACTCGGTGTTCTTGAGAACTCATAGTTACAATATTGCTTGTGAACACACACTTGCATCTTTGGAATGTACCTGGTAGACATTTAGGGCAAGATAGCGTGCACTAGTCTCAGGGATCACTCCGTGGCATTACTCTTATATTGCCAAAACACTCGATTCTAATCTCCTACTTTCCCACTAATTTATCTTTTCTTAATTGTTCTTTATTTCACTCTCCCTCAATTTGTGTTTATGAGACATCAGAAGAGCAATTAGTACTTTGAGTACAGTTCCCTGTGGTTCGACAACCCTATCCTTCGTGGGGCACCACTTTATTACCTGTTTGCGACCCGTACACTTGCAGCTAGCACATCACATCAGTTTTATGGGATTAGAGGTTAGCTGCCAAGAGATTGGTGTTAACCTATCTAAGAGATCTCTAGGTCTTAACTATCATCATTACATCCTTAAACCATCCTGGTTTGGGCCTTAATGACAACCCTAGAGGGATTCCTTGTCTGAACACCTCCTTCTCATGCTTGGCACTTCCTTGTTTATTTATTTATGTGTGCTAGTAACCAAGCCATAGATTAGTTATTTTATTTTATTTTATTTTATTTTCCTCTTACTAAGAATTGTAGGCTAGATAGTAGATAAACAATGAGTAATAATACTTTCTTGGCCCCATGGAATACGACCTCTGTGTCACACATAAGGTATTACTTAGTGGCCCCGTACACTTGTAAGGAATCAATCAATCATCTACCAGGTTAGACTTTCCTCCTTTGTTAAAATGGAAGTCAAGTTATATTCAAACTTGTCAAAAGATTTTTATTATTGGAAGTGATATAACGGTCTTCTCGTTTGAAATTAAATGTGGATACAATGGTTTTTTAGGTTTTAAAAAAATGTGAGTGGACCTCATCTTTTGGAATGTTTAAACATCTAACATTCATTGAGCTTTGCTCATTCCACAGTTAAAGATGTCTTAATGGTGGTGTACCTTACATTAACATGGTCTGATTGGAGTCTACTAGAGAAACTAATCTAAATCGTATTATAAATGTAAGATGAGTAGTACATGACTTATAAAATATGAAAATCCTATTCAGTTTAAATCTAATCAGCCATATCATCATCAATATTGGTCTAAATTTAATAGAGCTTCATGGGAGCACAAATTGCCACCCAAAATTTATGCCTAAACTTCATAACATACAATCATAGTTCTTAACTGCATATTTCCCCCATTAAGTGTGTATCTTTGAGAAACAATAATTGTATAGAACCTTTCTTAAACTCATGCTACAATGGTGAGTAAAAATATCTTGAATCCATTACCATCTTTGTCTAGTATTATAATGCTACCCGAGTGGCATCCTTATCTGTTCACTTGTTTGTGAGGCAATTCGCCCTTATGCATGTGAGCAATGTCGCATTGTTTGTCAATGGCTATATACAATAACCAATCCTTCAATTGCTCCATTATGAGCTAGCTAATTCATTCTTTCAAAGCTTTATGATGCAAAGACATACCGATGCCTAGGGATGTAAATAACACATCACAACTCACAAAGAGAAAACTTAACTAGATCGTAGTCAAGTTGAGCTTAAGTAGCTCAAGTAGCCAAGCTTGCTGAGTTCGAGTAGTTATATATATATACTAAAATTACAATTTATCCTCCAATAATATTTAAAAGTTTTAAATATATTTTCTTTCATCAAGATTGAAAAGGTGTAAATTTGTTAAAATTCAAATTCTAATAATAATAAAAAAATCCTGGCTCTATGTTTTCATAAAAAAAAAAAAAAAAAAAAGAAGGAAAACTTAAAACTTAACTCTCTTTCCTAACCCACCTCCACCTTCGCAACATTGCAAACTCGCTGTCTCCACCTTCATAATATTACCGCCACTCTCCAACCCAACTCAAGCTCTTTGTCTCTCTCTCTCTCTCTATCTCTCTCTCTCTCTCCACTTGCCCACCAGCTCCAAGTTCCTAAGAATCCCAACTGGCTCCTTCATAAGAATCACAAGAAGCCACTTCTTCACATTGGATATTATCAATTGCCACCTAATCCTCTTTGTCTTCATCCATGGTTCTTATTCTTCTCCATTCTTTTTTTTTTTAATTTCTTTTGGAAAATTTTCTAGATGTTTATATATTATAATAACTAATTTGTTGATATTTAGATTTGATTATCTTGATTTAAGTTTTTTTTTATTATTAAACATGGCATTTCTATTTCTTTAGATTTGATGAAAATAAAAGATGAGATTTTTTTAGTTATTTATACTTTATTTTATCTAAAACAAAATTTAATTGGATTTTTTTTTAACCTCTAATATTTTTCATTGAAAGTTGAAATTAATTGAGTGAACAACACATTAGAGTTAGTTCAAAATGAAGGGAAAAAGCTTTGAATAATTGAGCTCGAGCTCAAGTTTGAGTAGAAGAATCTTTGTAGTCAAATGAATCAAATCCAACAAAAACTGAGCCCAATTGAGGGAGTTCAAACAGCTCGATTTATCTACCAAGCCGAGCTCAAGCTTTAAAAAAAAAAAAAAAAAAAAAATTGGTCGAGCTCAAGTAGAGTATCTAACAGCAAATTTTCAGTCATTCTCTACCTCGAGCACCTTACTACTCAACTCGAACTCGACCAATTACACCCTTAATTACCAATACCTCTACTAAAGTCATGCCTTGATTTGAATTTCTTTAATAGGAATGATGGTAGATAGCCATCTCTAAAAGCTTGAGCACATCGCTCGCAAACCTTTACTTTACATTGAAAAATAACATGCAACTTGTTATTATTTAAAGAAGTAAAATCAAATTTGTTTTTAACAATGTATGAACACTACTAATGCCTCTACTATATCTCTACTATACCTTATCACAAAAAATGTTGATGGATGGAATCCAATACCTGCTATAAGGACTCAGATGAAGGAAAGAGAATGGGATTGTTTATTTTCAATTTCACTTGAGTAGGTATAAATACATAGGTGATAAGGAAGATAACTACAAAGAAAAATATCTCAAAAAAAAAATCAAATGGAAGAAAATTAAATTATTACATGAAATTAATAAACTATCACACAAAATTAATAAACTATTACATGTGAGTAATAAACAACATTTAGCAAAAATAGACAAAGTGTGTGAATGTGTGCATAAATAATACAATCTTTAGTATAACATAATTCATCTACTTCTGAGGCAACCATAGACATGAAGCTTGATAGTTTTGATAATAAAATTGGAACTCTAAACCTTATACAAATAACCATGACCCCTACCTGCCAAAGCAAAATTTTGGAAATTAACATCTGACATTGTTCTAAAAACATGTCCTGATATATGTGGCACAAATCTTGGAGATCCTTATTGTTGCATACGAAGCATTACAAGCTATCCTCCTAAATATGATGTAACTTGCCTTAATATAACTCTATTAGAGCAGCCTCCACTGCACACAAATAGAGTTGTTCAACAACTCCTATCTTAATAAGCCTATGTACTTAATAATGTGAGCCTCCTCGTTGTGACTAACTTTACCGATAAATAAAGCCATACGAGATATGGAACAAGTATGTTGTATTAGAGTAAACACAAAATGAATGAAAAAATAAAACTTATCAAGATGTGTATATAGCAACTATTTATAAAATTTAAACACTAGGAAGTAAAAAAACTAAATACCTAGACGGAAGCACTAGATAGCTAGTTGTAAGAATCTAAACAAGTGGCTTGAGCATCTAAAAAGTAGGTTGGAAAATGTAAATATTAGGATGTAAAGAAATAAACATCTAGATAGGAACTCCAAAAAACTAACTAAAAGAATCTAAACAAGTGGTATGAGCATCTAAACAGTAAGATATAGAATTTAGGAACCATAAAGTAAACAACTAAACACCTAAACATCTAGATAGAAACACCAATCAAGAAACTGGTTATATAAACCTAGAGAAGCTTAAACACCTAAGTAATATGTTGTAGAATGTAAACAATAAGAGATAAAGAACTAAACATCGGCATATATATATATATATATATATATATATATAAACTCCAAGTAACCATGGAAATCTAAGCAAATAGCTTGAGCAACTAAAAATTAGGTTGTAAAATGTCAATACCATGATATGATAATTAAAGTTGTTGACCTTATTGCCATTTCATAAGGTGGTGTAATCAGCATTCACACTGGGCTAAGATAATTAAACTAGTTTAATTTAATATTCCTCTAGTTCCTTCCAATGCAATTATATTGTAAAAATAAAAATAAAAATCAAAAGTTAACTTAAATAAAAGTTTAAGGGGTTATTTGAAAAGGATGCTTTTATTTGAGAGATATTAAAACCCTAATAGAATTTGAGTAATGCTATATGGAGCGAATCAATCACACGAATCTACCACAGGACTGATGTGGTTGGTGACGTGGCTCCATCTTTTATTTTATTTTATTTTTTTATTTTAAAACTAAAAAAAATAAAAAAATAAAAAAATAAAAATAAAAAGAGGAAGCGGTGTTTGTGCCCTCTCTCTCTCTCTCTCTCTCTCTCTTGTCTGTGCTCCCGGCCACCTTCCCTTCTCGGGGGCGGCACGCTTCCCTCCCTCGCTCCCGGCCACCTTCCCTTCTCCCGATCGGCACACTTCCCTCCTCCGCTCCCTGCCACCTCGTCCCCGCTCTCGGCCGCCGCGCTTCCCTCCCCTACTTCTAGCCGCCGCTTGTTTATATTTGCTTGTGTTATTGTTGTTGATTATATGTGTTGCTTGTATTGTTTAATTCTAGTTGGTATTCTCGCATTGAAGCCCAGATTTTAGGTTGTAGATGATCACTTGGCACATTGGATTCAAGGGAAGATCTGAAGAATATCTCTGTGTTTGTACTGAGATTGTGTAGCATTAGTATCTGCAGCATATAACTTCTCTATATAGAAACTTCAGAACTTGCATTTCTTTTATGTTCAGCTCAATGTAATTTTTATGTTTCATGCATTGTTCTCTTTGGGGTAACTAGCTTTCGTTCAGCTCATTTTAATCCAATATACTGCAAAATTGTAATGTGTTTATGTTTCATACATATAGCTTTTGTTCTCTGTGATTATGTTTCATACATTGTAATGTTTATGTTTATGTTTCTTGACTTGTCAACCCCTTTGGGATAAGCAGCTTCTGGTTCCAGAATTGCAGAAACCTGATAAAAAGAACAGATTAAATAGAAACAAATTCATAATCATAACTTAAGAACTGCCAGAATAGGAGGAATTCTTACAATTTCACATACTGTTTTTTTACCGTACATACTGATAACATCAAAATAATTCTAACAGAGAAACTCCAGTGGAACACTTGATTTTCCAACTCAAGCTAAAGGTTTTTATCAAAATAATGACAGACAAGTATGGTCCTCAGGAAATGATGAAACATCTATAGAATTAATTCTTGTGATTTCACTAATACAAGATGTTGCGCAAAGTCTGATATCCTTATCTTGATGTCTGAATTCCTTTACAAACCAATGCTTTTGTTGCAAAAAAAAAATATATATATATATATATATATATATATATATATATATATAGAATCTGACATTGTTGGGGAAGGTGTTTGCTCCATTCTTGACAATAGTGACTCAGTTCACTATCAATACAAAAATCATTAATAAAGAACAGATCATGCATAAAACATAACAACAAAGAAACTGCACTTTAACATATAGAGCTCAGCTGCTAGCTTGAAGTATCTATTATATATACATATATTCGAAGACTTATGTCCATCTGCTGCCAGATTGCCCCAAAGCTTGGATGAAAATAACATACAACCTCCAAATGATATAAAAAGAAATCATCTTCCTGCAAAACTACAAATGATATAAAAAGAAATCCATTAAAAGAAAAAACAACTGATCCCATGTTTTCTATAATGCAGACTAAACCAACTGGATGATTATATATATCTAGCTAATTCACATACAAATCATATAATACATCTTTCGGAGCAGACAAGGATATGACCAATTAACTTCAAATACTATTAAGGTTGTACAAAGGCATTTTTCATTGAACTGTAGACTGCCAAATAACAAGACCGACATGGTAATAACCTGATGTGAAAATTATTGGTAACATTCATGACTTTGCTTCATCTAGAATCATTTCATACCTACTTGCTAACATTCTATATCCAAAAACTTATATGCAGCACTTTACAAAAATCACTCCAAAAATTAGCTTCTTACTAATCACCAAATATATTGAAGCACCTCTGGTTCAAGCTCCATCTTTGTTTTATCTTCATTAGCCTTCGAAACAACCTAAAATTTATCAATAAAAACTGACAGAACTAAAACTACAACAAATTCTGGTTATATATTATTGACATTCAGATGCATAAAGATTGCTAGAAATATAGTATGCACTAACAATACCATATTATGTTTCGATCAAGGAAAAAGAACTGAAAGTAGTGAGAAATGAAAGCCCTGTCTAGCATAGCCATTTAGATTCTCCACGACTCAAAAATTGGTCAAACATAACAAAACAGTGAAACAAAAATCAAAATATATGAACAAAGGAACTCATGACATTCTTTGCTCGAGCTAAGTAAAACAAAATCAAAATCTCTTATCAATTATGAACAAAATATTGCATCCCTACTTGCATATATGAAATGATTTCTCAAGCTCATCAATTCCACCAGTTCAAGTGAAGGCCTCATCGATCTCCTTCCATGAACTTGAATAATAGACAAGAAAAATTACTCACATGGATAAACCGCAAGAGAGAGGGAAGCGTCGGCCGGCCTTGGAAGAGATGCTAGGGCAAAGATGCAAGAGAGAAGGGGGAAGTGGTGGCCGAGAGTGGGAGAGGGAAGCGCCGGCCAGGAGCGGGGGAGGGAAGAGCCGCTCGGGAGTAGGGTAGAAAAACGGTGGCCGGGAGTGGGGGAAGGGAAGCAGCCACTTCTCTTCCAAATTAGGGCACATACACCGCTTCCTCTTTTTATCTTTATTTTTTTAATTTTTTTAGTTTTAAAATAAAAAAATAAAATAAAAGATGGAGCCACGTCACCAGCCACATCAGTAGTGTGGCTAGTTCGTGTGATTGATTCGCTCTATATAGCATTACTCATAGAATTTTGGTTTTTAATATCCATTTTATCAGTTTCAAAGATTCAAAGTTGTTGCTCCGCTTCAAGCCCCTTTTGCAAGCTCCGTTGATCTCTCTAGCATCTCTAGCATTATGCATTTAGATCAAAGCTTCTCTACTCCACTATTATCCCTCTTCAAGCTCTTTGTGAGCTCCGGTGAGCTCTCGGGAGAAACCTTGGCATCGCTCTTCTCTATCCCTTGTTGTTGACCTGGTTTATGATAATTTGGAACTCTATATTCCCAACCTTTGTTCTTGTGATCATACTTGTTATGAAATTCTTTGAAACATGCTCTCCGGGTCCCAATTTTCATTTTATTTATTTATGCATTTGAATTTCTTTGAATCAATATTTAAATGTATTGATTAATTTTTAAGTAGAATGTGATCATTGAGCATTAATAATATATTATGCCAAAGTTCTAGTTTTTGTATTATTTGTTGATGAATTGTACCTCATGTTAGTTGTGCCTTGGGTGAATAAGAATTAACAAAAGCATGAATAATTGACAGTGAAAATCAAATCCTTAGGCTTTCTTGTACTCTGCAGGATAATGGTCCAATGATGAAGTTGATGATAAATTGATGTTTCTTATCAAGTTTCCTTCTTTTTTCTCATCAAGTTTATATAACTTATACATCGATCAGAGGCATGTTACAAATTTTTGTGACCGTAATCATCACATATACTCATATATATATAATTCATCTAAATTAAAAGATGATCATGTGTTTTTTTTTGTTTGAACTAATTGATTTCTTATGAGCTTTCATCACACTCTTTCTTTGCAGCTTGTGATATAATATGGTGTGGCGATAGAACCTGTAAACTAACAAATAGGAGTGGCCATGCATGTGTCTATAATGAAGATGCTTTTAATCTGAGCAATTATGCAAACATGCCATGCTTCAAGGAGTGTAAGTTATATACAATTGTTACTAATTAATTATTAATTCTACTAATACCTTATTCTGGCTAGTGCTGTGACACTACCAATCCATGCTGGCTGTTGTTATCTAATGATGGAAAGCTCTATCTGTGGTTATTGTTACAATGATGGTTGAATTTCAATTGGAGCGCTCATGAATTTGTTAAATTCGATATATAAGTTTGTATAGGTAAAGTTTCAACTATTAAATGGTATTTTAAATTTGGATTTTGAAGCTTGGCTGCAATCAGTTTCCTATCTTATGCATTCTAATTACATAATTTTTAATGTATTTTGTTGAGCTGGTTATAATTTCTCTATTGAAGATCGCTAATGTCAATCCAGTGACTATGACAGAGAACCCACTAGAGATACATCTAGATTGTCACAATCGATGAGCATGAGTTCTGGTTCATGGGTTTTGTGAGTTATGACAAGGTTGTAACCCATCTCTTGGATGATGTTGCCAAAACCCCAAGTCACTCAGTTATCTTTATATCACAAAGCCCATGTGCTTGATGTCTCTTTGTATATATTCTGTTGTTGTGAGAGACTAATAATATTTGTGCATGTTTGTGCGTATATTTGTATGTGTGTGTTTTCTTATAACAAGTAAAAAAAAAAAGTTATTCTTTAATTTATTGTTTTTGTAACTTCTATAGTGTGAGATTAAAGAATTAAAATATTAATGTAGTTTTTTATTTTGTCTATATATATATATATAAGCATCTACTCAATTTAATATTTTGTGTGAGTTGTGAGGCCTATAACGGCCAAAAAATAGGATACTAAAAAAATCTATAACTACAGAAATGTTCAACAATTGTAGGACTTATAGCGGCAGAATTTTCTACCGCTACAAATCATTGCATTGTTCCAACCCTAGCGGATGGAATAACTGCAAAAGTGTACATTTGTTGTCAGAAAAAAAAATGGCGACTAAGGATTTAATAACTAATTGGATATCCGTTGTTATAAAGGTGTTGAGGTCAATGGCAAAACCAAACAATTTATTAAGTAGTGTCATTATATAAATATAATATCATTACATATGATATAAAAGAAACATGTATATGCACAAGCATATATAAAATATTTATGTTAAAACAATATGAACTTATAAATAATAAAAAAAACCCAAAAAAATTTTGTTTAAAACCTTAAATTAAAAAATTAATTCCAAAGACTAGAAATTGAAGTTCTGATCAATTCATATCATAACTTAATCAAACTATTTGATGTAGCTTGGATGTGAAAAGTTACCATATCATGATATTAAGAGTTTAATTTTTAAATTAAAAAAATAGGCAAAATAATAGGAGAGCAGTTGGAAAATATTAATAATAACCAAGACAAAAAGATGGTTTTAATTTTATATTTTCTAAAGTTGTTAAAAAAATATGTCTTTTTAATTTTAATTTTTATATAATAGCCCATAAGTTTTTCATATTTTTTTTTGCACATTGGCCTCTAATTTTCTAATCTTATAGGGTCAATTTACAAATTTTCCGAAAATAATTCATATATATATATATAATATTTTATATATTTCTAAAATTTTTGTGTGGCCATTTGACCGGACAAACCCAATGTAGTTGAGGTTAAAATGGATCCTATAGCCACTATGTGTGTTTGGTAGGTTGGAAAGTGGTAACTTTCCTGGGAATTTTTATCAAGGGAAAGACTTTCCAATGTTTGGTTGGCCATTTTCATTGGAAAATTAGATTGTCATGGGAAACTCATTCCCTCAAAGTAATGGAAAGTAATTCCCACAAGTGCTGGATGGAAAGTTAGCTTGCCATGGCAAAGGAATTTGATTGTTTTGTGCAATGACAATAATATCCTTGACTGTAGCTTGTTGAGGAACTTCTTCATTTGTCTAAACCCTGGCTCTGGCGGCTGTGCAGCTGTTTCTCTTCTCGTCCGATCCCTTGGCTGTCGGCTGCGCAGCTCTCTCCGATCCATTGGCTAGCGCGGATCTCCGTCTTCGATATCTCTACAAACATTGTATGTGCCTAGATCTTGTTTTATGGTTGTATAGATCTTATTTTTTTATTTAATTGGTGGTGGTTGTGATTTTGTTACCAAGATTTGATTAACAAATTTTGTTGTTGTGATATATGGTTCATGGCATTCAATGTTGGTTGTGATTTTGTTAGTTACCAAGATTTATGGTTCATGGTATTGAATGTTGGTTGACTGGAAAATTGGATCAGTTTATTTTTTTAAACAATTGTGACCAAAACAATCATACTAACCAAAACAGAATCTACCTCGCTTTGATCAGCACTGACAAAGTCTTGCCGGTTGACTGGAAAATTGGATCCGTTTATGATTCTGGCTCTCAGATAACTGAGATTGCTCAAGAATTGTGCTCTCCTTGTGATACAAAACAGTGGAAGTGATTGAGTCACTAAAGAACAAATCTTTATTTGGATGCATTAAGTATGATCTCTTGTGATTTAGTCACTAGAATTTAAGTGGCTTTGTTTGAGTGTTCTATTTGTCCTTGCTTAAGATTGGATGCATTGAGATTCTGAGAAAATGTTATAATTAGTACTGTTGAATCTTAATCAGAATTGAATTTTCTATGTTTTCTTGATATTGTTTATAAGTTCTTGATTTTAGAGATTGTTTTGGCTGATTAATTAAAAGAGGAAATCGGCATGAATTATGGATCAAGATCTATAAATAATAATTAGCATTTAAAATAAAACTTTCTAGTTGATTATTATAACAGAAACGTTAAGCTCATACTCCAATGTCATAGCCAAAAAGAAAGTCACCAGATGAAGCAACAATGCAAGAGAGAACCACAAAGAGTGTGATTCTGCCATTATAGTTTCCTGTGTTTTCATTGCTTGTGATGGCAAAGCTTGATGACATAAGAAATGGCTTCTAAAACTCTTTTCAAAAACTCAAGAAAAGATGTTGTGGAATTTGGACTGTCTCTCAGCAGCTCACACAGTCTGAGATGTTGAGTGATGGAAACTTTGAAGAGTAGCCATTTTTACTGCCATAGTTATCATCTTCATCATATTCTCTCAGAAAAAAGTTTAAAGCCAGTCTCATATTCACATTAATCCTTTTGGCTTCTTTTTGAAGAATTTTCCCTGTTGGTTTGTCAACTGTGCTATTGCCAACAAAGAATGGTTTGCAGTATGCCTTTGTTTTTTTTTGTGCTTTTGTTAATAAAGAATCATGCTGTGAATAAATAAACTAATAAAAGTCTAGCATGTATGTTTTTAGGGAATAATTAAATTGAATTCACCACAGCACATCTTTGAGCAGAGTGGAGCATAAATTCTCATCATAAATATGTGGTTAAGATTCTGTAATGGTCCTTTTTTGTGAGAGTGGACTAAATGGGTAGACAAACAATTGTTTATTTTTTTTATTTATTGTTGTTTTTTATATATTGGCTGACCAATTGCACCATTTGCTACACTGCATAAAAGATGAAAAATCATTTTAATATATCATTATTATTATTATTATTATTAATTAATTTTTCATAATAAATTTTTAAGAGTTGTAATCAATGCATCACTGTATCTATTTATTTTTTTTTATAATTTCTTTTTGGTGGCAAGTGCACATTAATCACCAAAACAATATAAAAAGTCTAAATACCAAGTTGATGTTGTAACTTGAGATAATATCACATGCACAGCATTTAGAATAACATTTGGATGTTTCTAGCAACAACATTTGGACCGAAGGTCAAAGGTAAGACATGGTCAAATAAAGATGGTCAATTAACATTTGTTGGTTAGATATCACTTTAATTAAATATGGTTATTATGTTATGTAGTTTACTTGTTTAGTACTTTATTATATTGTTAATTAATTATATTTTAATTTATTGGTTAGGGAAAAAATGGACGCTTGCAATGATGAAGAGTTGACACTGATGATGGTTACATGTGCAATGAGTCTAGAGTTCCTTAATTTGTTAATTGCGATTTATTCCTTGATGGTATGGTACTATAGGCTTAAAATAATGTCCAAAAAACGAAAGAGAGTGTCATATTCTTATCACGACAGGCATGTTATTAGGCAATTAAATTTTCGGAGGATGATATTTGATTCGGACTTGAGATGCATCGAGAACACTAGGATGGATAGGAATGCTTTTTATAAGCTATGTAACATGCTTCAAAGTATTGGTGGACTATCACCAACAAAGAACATGGATATTGAAGAAATGGTAGGAATATTTTTGTATGCTATTTCTCACCATGCAAAGAATAGAGTTCTTAAAAGGGAATTTGTGAGAAGTGGTGAAACTGTGAGTAGGCAATTTGGGACTGTATTGCAGTCTATCCTCAAATTACATGGAATACTATTAAAGAAACCAGAGCCTGTACCTGCCGATTCAAATGATGTAAGATGGAAATGGTTTAAGGTAAAAATTAGTTTATTACATACATTTATTTATGTACTAAGTTATCTTTCAAATAAAACTAAATTTGTGTCTTTTGTTTGACAATTCAATTGGAATGATAGAATTGTTTGGGAGCTTTGGATGGGACTTACATCAAAGTCAATGCATTAGATAATGACAAGCCTAGATACCGAAATAGAAAGGGAGACATTGCCACAAATGTCTTAGGGGTTTGTTCACAAGATATGCAGTTCATTTATATCCTACCAGGATGGGAAGATTCTACAGCTGACTCTAGGGTTCTGCGAGATGCAATTTCTAGAAGACATGGATTGAAAGTGCCTAAAGGTAAATAAACATATAATATGCAAAATCCTAGTTGAATCACATATATAACAATTGTCAAGTTTATCTAAAAATGAATTCTCTAAATGTAGGATTTTTCTACTTATGTGATGCTGGATATACAAATGGGGAAGGATTTCTAACTCCATATAGAGGTCAACGATACCATTTGAATGAATGGAGGCAAAATCACACACCTCGAAACAAAGAAGAATTTTTCAATTACAAACACTCTTCTGCTAGGAATGCAATTGAAAGATGCTTTGGATTTCTTAAAATGAGATGGGGTATACTTAGGGAAAGATCTTGGTACCCAGTGAAAACCAAATGTAGAGTCATTTTAGCTTGTGCTTTGTTGCATAATCACATTCGAAAAGAAATGACACTTGACCCTTTAGAAGCTGAGTTGAGTGAGGGGTTTATGGACTCTGATGCACTTGAAGATGCCGAAATTATCCAATGCATTGAGACCTCAGATGCGTGGACTACTTGGAGAGATAATTTGGCCCAAGAAATGTGGACTGAGTGGTTGAGGACAAGAAACAATTAGGTTTATTTGTATATATTCACATCCTTTATTATCAAAACTGCAATATTGTATTAAATATTTTGAATGTGGGGTTTGATTATTTGTAATTTTTTGTGATATTATGTTAAGCAATTTCATATGATGTTCGTACTAAATGATTGTATATAAATACATACATTTTATATGTCTTCATTCTTTAGTGTATTTTTCACTTCTCTTGGTTGTGTGTGTAGATGGATGCTTCTACAAAAAGTGGTAAGAGAAGCACTCATCAATGGAATGCTCATGAAGATGGTATCCTTATACAGTGTTGCTTAGATTTGAAAGACAAAGGTGGATGGAATGGAGACAATGGCGCATTTAGACCTGGTTATTTGGTGCACCTTGAGAAGGCAATGGCAGAGAAGATACCAAATTGTCAAATCAAGGGAACTCTACATATTCAATCAAGATTGAAGACTTTGAAGAGCCAGTATAGGGAAATATCAAAGATGTTAGGTAATGCTGCTTCTGGGTTCGGATGGGATGATATGAACAAGTGTGTGACTTGCGATATTGAAGTATGCAATAGATGGGTTAAGGTAAATTATTATTATTATTATTATTATTATTTTGTTATTGTAGTGATGATATTTTATGTTTTGGTTTAGTATTTAATATTGAAACACATTATTGTTAATGTCTATTGCAGTCTCACCCAGGTGCTGCGGGACTTAGAAACAAGCCATTTCCTTACTTGGACCAATTGGGTCGCCTGTTTGGAAAAGATAGAGCAACTGGAGCTGTTGCAGAAGGACCAGCTGAAGCAGTAGAAAATATGCAAGCAGAGGAGGCTCCAACTGCTTATGCAGAATTCAATGGGTTAGACTTTGGTGAGGATGAGTATGGGTTTTCTAACACTGAATTTCATCTGGATCACATCCAAGAAACAATGTCAACCACTCAAAATGTTGCAACCAGTCAAAGGGTTTCAAGTGAGTCATTCACTGGCACTACTAGAAGGAATCAAGACACTAATACTGAGTCATCTACTCATAGGAAAAAAGCTAAGACCAAGAAAGGTAGTGTTGCCTCTACTAGTGGTAATGTTGATGATGTCTTTATCAATAACATGCAACAAATGAGTAAAATGTATGAGAGTACATCAACTAAATTTGGTAGAATGGTTACTTGCTTGGAGGCCCTGGCTAGTGATGCTGTACGGAAAGCTAAAGATGCTGAGAAGTTAACTAATATGAAAGCTCAGTTGCATGCAACCATATCTGCCATTGATGGATTGACTGCTGAAGAGGTCATTAAAGCTGGATCCATTATCTCCCTTGATAGTGGAAAAATTGATTACTTATTTAGCATTCCGGATAAGTTAAAAGCTATTTATATCCGTTGTCTTCTTGCAGGAACAATTTAAATTTGCTGTGTTTTGACTTGTTATAGACAAGTATGTGAACGTTTGTGTTTGTAAGTGGCCAGCACATTATCGGACCATTGGTTTTTATTTTAGATATTGCTATTATGATAAAATGTAAGTTATTTTGGATGATTGCTATAATGTGCATGGAGTGTTTAAATTGAATTATGTATTATGTTGAAAATTGAATTGTGTGTTTGATATGTGCATTTGATGTGTACAATAGGAAAGGAAAGTTGTAAAATTGGCAAATACATGTTGATGGAGATGATGGTTGAGTGCATTGTTGCTGTTCTTTTAATATCTTTGCTTACTCTATATATGTGTGTGTGTTCATGTGCAAAAATAATTCAAATTCTTGTATGCAGTTGAGATTTGCAAATTATAAAGATTTTAAATTATGAAGATTTTTTAAACAAATATTTTCTTTCCAATGCATAGAAATATTACTTTCCCAAGATTCCCAAGAAGCAAAATTACACAAGGGCATTTCTGTTATTATGCTTAAAAATTAATTAAAAGGTAGTGAATAAGCAAAATTACACAAGGGCATTTCTGTCATTATGCCACTAGATTCCCAAGATATCTTTCAATACCAAACATAAAAATATTACTTTCCCATCAATTTAATCAAACTTTCCAATGCATACCAAACAAAGAAATGTTATTTTCCCATCAATTACTTTCCCATCAATTACTTTCCCATCAATCAAATTCCATCAAAACATTCCCTTAGTAAAGCACCAAACGCATAGTTGGTTATCCTCTATCTTGTGGTGGATTTTAATACAGTTGGTTATATAATTACAAATAGTTGGTTGTAGAAATCTAAGTACATATCCTACAAATCAAAAGTTTTAAGCTTAGAACCCAAACAACAAAATGTATATTCTAATCAATTGCGGACAAAATCAACTAATAATTATATAGAAACTATATTTTTAACTATAATAATACAAACAACCTTGACAGTTGAGCATGACAAAATTAAGTGAAAATAGCTAACAATGTATTCTTGACTTAATATTTACGAAAAAAAAAACTCCAAGGATTTATATTAAGTTACTAAATAACTATCAAATATAATTAACAAAGTCAATAGTAACCAAGTCAAAACACCAAAATCTTGGTTTTATTATGTCACCAGAACTCTTGACTTTAGAGACCAGTTCTTTTTTTTTTTTTTTTAGCATCATATGGTGTAAAATGAGAGAGAATAAAAGAGAAGTAGAGAAGAATAGAACTTATTAATTATTGTCATATGCTAAGGTTTTTCCTCCCAAACCATTTACAGAAGCAATTTGGGTATTATAAAAACATTAAAAAAAAAACTAACAATATGGGTAAGTTTGTCAAACCCGGACTGCCCCAGCTAGTTTGACCGAAAAAATCAGGAACTGATCATGCGACCGATCTGGTTACCCACTTTGACTCTGTCTTGAAGTAGCCTGGTCAAAAACTGGATGACTCGGCTGATTTCCTCAAAAATTCAAAAATCAGTTAACCCGATGGTGAGAAAAAGAAAGGAGCTACCTGAAAAATGTGAGGGAGAAGCGAGAGCGAGAGAGAGAGTCCGCAGTTATTTGTTTTTTAGTCCCGAGATCAAGAGAGATGGTGAGCGGAGAATTTTTGGTTTTTTTAATGTTTTCTTGAGCTCCGACACCAAAAGAGAGGCTGAGTGGAGAATTTTTGGTTTTTTTAATATTTTTATATTTTTAAAAATCAATGATATTATTATCATATAAAACTAAAATTTTAAATATTAAATTTAATTATATTTTAAATATTTTTAAAATCAAAGAAAATATATAAAATTAAAGTTTTAAATATTATATTTAATTAATTGTGTTTTTTTAATTATTAAAATATAGATTGTATTATTTTTTATCATTATTAATTACTATAATATATTTTTTAATATTTTATTATTGAACCTCGGTTCAACATCGATTTGACCCAGTCAAACCCATCAACCCTTGATCCCTATATTTGACCAGGTCAATGCCCGGGCCGAACCTAACTACCTTGAAAATAGGTAAGAGGATAGCATAAAACCAAGAAAATATGTTTATAGGTCAATATGTCATAAGGACCTATTGGTCATTTGGCAATATATAAAACAAAAAATTGCCAAAAACATCC
Organism: Dioscorea alata; assembly: GCA_020875875.1. Classification (NCBI taxonomy): domain Eukaryota; kingdom Viridiplantae; phylum Streptophyta; class Magnoliopsida; order Dioscoreales; family Dioscoreaceae; genus Dioscorea; species Dioscorea alata. Next base: position 3,431,584 of record CM037011.1, read on the forward strand.
CCAAAATTTACAATATGCACAAATTCTCCCCCCAAATTTGAATATCCATAAAAAGCCCTTTTTTTAATACAATGATTTTCAAACCCTCGAAAGCATGTAAAGGTGATTGACAGAGTTAATTTTGAATTTTTTGAACAAAATTGCCCCTTGTGTGGGAAGTTGTGACAAGTGCGACATGGTTTGACCATAATGCCCTTGGGTGCAATGATTTTCCCACTTTCAGAGGAAGCGGTTTTTTTCTTTGTGTAATCCCTAGAGAATACCATTACTTGCGCCAGTTATTTTCTATCATCGCCTCTTCAACTTTTTCCTTTCCGAAGTTGTCATTACTTGGACATCTTGTGAAGGACTAGAATTTCATTCCACCATTATCTCGAAGGAGAACTCTCTCTCAACTCTTCGGCATTTCATCAGTTTACGCTCTAAGGTATTGAGGCGAGGTGGACGCCGTTGAAGAAGTTGTGCAGTTTTCTTTTGTTTTTACATTCTGTGTGTTGTTTTTGCCCATTTGGTTTGTAAAGTATTCTATTAGAAAGAAATATTTTTTGGTTTTATGGTTTGATTATTAGATTATATTATAGTTTGCAGCGAGATTTTTCGGCTAGGGTTTTGTTTTTCTGTTTCGTCTATGTACACGATCGAAAGCAATAGTGTTATGCTGAAGGAGATTTTTCAATTGTTATGTAATCTCATTGTGTTGTGTAATGTTTATAATGTATGTTTCCCCTTTAATTTGATATGGTTGCATTAGGTAATGTTTAATAGTATTACTTTAAGGAATGAGGTTTTTATTTAAGAAATGAGTTTCCATTTAAAAATAGTTTTCCGTTTAAAAGTTCTGAATACTGCTTAATGTATTGTTCTTCTTGTAGGCTTGTGCTCATGGCAATCAACCTAGTTAATCGGTGATGCTACTTAACACTGATGGTCGAGACTTTGGCTGAATTGAAAGTTCACATGAGTAGAGGACACTAGGAGATCATCCGAATGACACCGTTTGCAGCATTTACTGAAATGGAAGTTGTATTCCAAAAGAGGGCCCTCCTTGATTCTCCGCTGCAAAGGTGATAAGTGCTTGTGTATAAGTATTACTAAGTGTACTTTTCTTACATTGAGCATCACTTTTATAAGATTTTATGGCTCATTCATGTGCATTTGTGTTCTTTTGTGCATTTAGGGTTGTGGAGACAAGTTTGGAAGAAAGGAAGCAAAAATAGACCATGGACGCAATTGTTGAGGAAACTCTTGGACCGAACAAGGATTAAGGCACAAGTTGTGCTCATAGACATGTGAGTGTGTGCCAACCTCCAAAATGCTCAAATGAATATACAAATTGGAGGGGAATTGAGAAGCCTAGAAATGCTCAAATGAATGTAGAATTTTCACAAGCCCGTGTGGATGCCCGATTTCAGCCCTATAAATACCACTTTGAGAGTTTAATTTAAGGATCTTTTTTCTATCTTTCGCCGATCTTTTGGAGAGAGTGTGGCTAAGGTTTGGAGAGGTTTTTGCTGGGATTTTGGAGCGGTTATACGGCATTCGACATTGATTTCTTTAGGAGGAGAGTTATTGGGGGAGCTTTCGACGGTATTGATTCAGCGAAGTGTGCCCTAGGCTTGAAGGAGGAGTCTTTGGAGAAGATGAGGTGGCTCTTGAAGACCATCGATACGGACAACAAGGGGGTTATCTTCATTAATGTTTTAATTGAGTTTCAATCTTATGTGTTTATTGATTTGATTTTCCCTTAGAGTGACACTAGGGTTAAGAATCTATCTAGGTAATCCTTTTGAATGAGTGACACTTCATTAGGATTAGACTTAGCAAGGTTGAAGAGGGTTGAGAGGGTGAGTCGAGAGATAGCGAAACGTCCGCTTTCCCTTCCAACATGATTTATCCTACCTCCGTGTTTAAAGAGTTCTTTGCACAGTCAAAGTCAAGCTATTTCGTTCATGAGCAACCCAAGACTAGCTATTGTGAAGAAGAATTGGTTATTGATCGTGTCGATGATATTCAGGACACGAATTGTGAACTATCCAATGTGTTAAATCAATTTGAAAAGTCGGCATTGTCATCTACGAACTATGATCCAGAAAAAATCTTGGAGAGGGTTCTTGCTCAATTTGATTTGTTTTATCAAACAAAGGCAGGAAATCTTCTCATTGGGGGTTGTAAGTGCAATCAATGAAATTTGTGAGGCAGGAAATGCAGAAATTGTTGAAGATCAATTAGACCAACAAGCACTAGAAAACAGTTTAGAAAATGCTTTTGAACAAGATTCAACATAATTCGAGAGAATTGATAAACTCCATGTTATTGTAGCATCAAACCTTTCTATCGATTAGAAGGACAAGCTTGTGAACATGTTAAAGAGACACAAATCTGCCATTGCTTGGAAGATTTCCGATATAAAGGGCATCAATCCCTCATTTTGCACTCACAAAATCCTAATGGAGGATAATTTCAAGTCTGTGATTCAACCTCAAAGAAGATTGAAACCGAATTTGAAGGTAGCTGTCAAGGTAAAGGTGGTAAAATTGTTGGATGTAGGAATTATTTATTCCATCTCCGATAGTGCCTAGGTGAGCCCGACTCAAGTAGTTCCAAAGAAAGGGGGGATGACGGTGGTGAAAAATGAAAAAAATGAACTAATTCCGACCAGAACAGTTACAGGTTGGCGTGTCTGCATTGATTATAGGAGGCTAATGATGCAACTCAGAAGGATCATTTTCCACTTTCGTTTATTATTAAGATGTTGGAACGATTAGTTGGGCATAAGTTGTATTGCTTCCTTGTTGGTATGTTAGGATATTTTCAAATCCCTATCGCCCCAGAAGATCAAGAGAAGACAACATTTACTTGCCCCTACGGGACTTTTGCTTATAGAAGAATGCCTTTCGGATTGTGCAATGCCCCGGCGACATTCCAACATTGCATGACTGCTATTTTTAATGACCTTTTAAAGGATATCATGGAAGTGTTCATGGATGATTTTTCTTTGTTTGGTGATTCTTTAGATATGTGCTTAAGAAATTTGGAGAGAATATTGGTGAGATGTGAAGAGATAAATCTTGTTCTTAGTTGGGAAAAGTGTCATTTTATGGTCCAAGAAGGCATTGTCCTTGGTCATAAAATTTCCCAAATGAGGATGGAAGTAGACAAGGCAAAGATCGAAGTCATAGATAAACTTCCTCCACCAACAAATGTGAAAGGAGTTCATAGTTTCTTGGGTAATGTAGGTTTCTACAGACTATTTATCAATGATTTTTCAAAGATCACTCAACCATTGATGAAACTCCTCGAAAAGGATGTTTCTTTTGATTTTGGGAATAATTGTTTGGTTGCTTTTAAGTTATTGAAAGAGAAATTAGTTCAAGCACCAACCTTGATCACACCGGATTGGAACGAACCATTCGAGCTTATGTGCGATGCGAGTGATTATGCTATTGGAGCAGTTTTGGGACAGAGGAAGGATAAACAGTTCTAACCAATATATTATGCTAGTAAGACTCTCTCACAAGTGCTCATGAGAATTACACTACCATAGAGAAAGAGTTACTAGCAATCGTGTTTTCTTTTGACAAGTTCAAACCATACCGCATCTTCTCTAAGGTTACTATGTTTACAGATCACTCGGCACTTCGTTATCTCATGAACAAGGCTGATGCTAAGCAAAGGTTGATCTGATAGATTTTGCTTTTGCAAGAGTTTGATATGGAGATAAAAGACAAGAAAGGTACTGAAAATGTGGTTGTAGACCATTTATTTCGTTTAGAGGATTGTGAAGGGCAAGAGCCATCAAACAAAGAAATTATTGATTTTTCCCAAAGGAGCACTTATATTCAGTCCAGAGCACGGCATCATGTGATACTCCATGGTTTGCGGATTTTGCCAATTATTTGTCGAGGAAAGTTCTTAAGCAAGGACTCACATTCCAACATAAGAAAAAGTTCTTCAGTGATCTAAAAAATTATTTTTGGGATGATCCATTTCTGTTTCGCATTTGTACAGATCATGTGGTCCGGAGGTGTGTATCACGGGAAGACGGATGGGACATCCTTGCACATTATCACTCAGGACCTATTAGAGGGCATTATGCTTCAAGTAGGACTGCTAAGAAAGCCTTTGCTTCTGGATTTTATTGGCCGACTTTATTTCAGGATGCATACCAGTTTGTTCTTTGATGCGACTGTTGTCAATGATCAGGAAAACTTTCTCGACGGGATGAAATGCCTCAGAATCCAATGTAATTTTGTGATGTGTTTGATGTGTGGGGAATTGACTTCATGGGGCCGTTTCCAAAATCTAATGGAAATCATTATATTCTAGTGGCTATCGATTATGTCTCCAAATGGGTGAAGGCTCAAGCGTTACTGACTAATGATGCTAGAACTGTGGTGAAATTTTTGAAGAGGCTTTTCACATGATTTGGAACCTCGGGGATTATTATTAGTGATCGAGGGACTCATTTTTACAATGCTCAGCTTGAAAAGGTATTGAAGCACTATAGAGTGCATCACCGCCTCACTACTCCTTACCACCCGCAGACTAGTGGTCAAGTGGAGGTCACTAATAGAGAGCTCAAAAGGATCTTGACAAAATCAATAGAACAAGGAAAGCGGGACTGGCTAAAATGCTTGGTAATACACTTTGGGCTCAACAAACAACATACAAGACTCCAATAGGGACTACTCCTTATAACTTGGTTTATGGTAAATCGTGTCACTTGCTTGTGGAACTTGACACAAGGTATATTGGCAATCAAGGCAATGAATTTTGACTTAAACAAAGTAGGAGAACGAAGAATGCTTTACCTCAACGAGTTGGATGAATGGAGGTTGAAGGCATATGAGAATGCTAGAATTTACAATGAGAGAATTTAGAAGTGGCATAACAAGCATATCAAGACACCGAAGGAGTTCAAAGTAGGTGACCAGTTTTTATTGTTCAATTCTCGTCTCTCTCCTTCTCCTAGCCCACCCCATGCATGTACTTCTCGACACCGGACAAGCCCCCCCTCCCCACTTCCCCCCGGAGGCCAACGGCCGACGACATCACTGCACGTATATTGCAAGTGTATGAAATACTAATGCAAGATTTTCCCCAGCTTGTTAATCATATCAAGGCATTAGAGTCCCATGCACAGTCCAATATTACGTCACTTCCTCCCTGGCTAACATAAACACTAGTTCAAATAGCCCGGATGCTACCGACACAGCCCCGGCGTTGGAAGAGGCTTGCGTCTCGAAGAAAATCAACAATGTCTCTCCCTTCGCCGACTGACGTTGAGCCAACAATAGCACCATCCACGGTTGAACCAACAGTGAAGGAGCCAGCGTTTGAGGAAATAGCCCCAACAGTGGCTCCGCCAGCAATAGTGGATGTGTCTCCGGTTGATGATGTCATCACGGCCGATGTTGACAAGATCATTGAATCTCTTACCAATGAAATCCCTGTTTCGAAGGAACTGGCAGATAACAGTGCCGTATCGAAGGAAGATATATTCCCACACCAACATGAAGTAACAACTACTGTCAGCGAACTATTGCTGGACCAACAGGGAACGTCAACGGATAATTCATCGCTATTGGGAGTCGAAGATGTCTCGGCTATTCCTGGTGATGAATCCTGTAGCGATGACTCACAACCAAAAGACACTGCTAATGAAGGGCAAGGAAACATCAATGACAAAATAGCGATTACTGACGTTGACAATACAGTCCTTGCAAATCAACAGTATGAAGATGTGCGGAAAAATTTTCTTCCAAAGAAGAAAAAATGCACCAGATTCACACGCCTCGATAAATTCGAGCAAGAGATAATAAGGATCTTCCTGAACTGCTTTATAGACTTGTAAGTATGAAGTATTTATATCATCATTTAAATTTATGTAGTTTCCATTTAAGTATTTATGTTATCATTTAAATGTTTGTAGTTTCCGCTTACATATTTGTGATATCATTTAAATATATGTGTTATCATTTAAGAAAATTAGTTTCCATTTAAGTATTTATGTTATCATTTAAACTTGTGTAGTTTCTGCTTAAGTATTTATGTTATCATTTAAATTGTATGTGTTACTATTTAACATCAGGACTGTCATCTAGAAGAATGAATTTGTTAACACGACACAAGCTAACGTGTTCACGTTGTTGGATGGGAAGGAAATGCTTACAAACGATGTCATGGATATTTTCGTATGAATCATTTAGAAGTTGCTGAAAAGAGTACTATATCCGTATAAGAAGCGCGCTTCCATCACGGGTTCACTGGCGCTATTTATGTCAAAAAAAGAAGACGCATTTGAGACAACTATCACTATGATCGACGATGCTGAGCAAAACTTGCATGATGTTGACATCGTCATTCTGCCAATAATTCTTAATGGGCATTTCCATGACGCCATCATCATTGTAAATTACATGTTAAATAGAGCACACACATCGTAGTTCCTATTTAATAATTGTAACTTGAAATTATATTTCTTGACAGCTGAAACTATTTGACAATTGCGTCGAGATAGAGTTTGGAGAGATGGCGATGACCTCGTACCCCCTGATTCACGACAGGGACAGTCCTAGATAGAAACGAGGAAGCGTCAACTGCGCAGTGTATGTGATGCGGTTTATTGAGCAAATATTTGATGATGAAAAGCTACGGCTATTTCATACTAATGTCCCTTACTTAAGACTAAAGTATGTTGCATGCATACTTATGGAACGGAGAGCAGCTGGCGTTGGTAACAAAGTCGATACAACAAATGGATAGCAAAAAGTATAAGTGTGTTTGTAATAATAATGTACACTTGCTAACTTAAATTATTTTCCACAAACTTATTAAATTTTTCATGCAAATATCACTGTCTCCATTTAATAAAGAATGACTGTCTTTATGTTTGGCAGTCTTTGTTTAACTAGCAATATTTTTGTTTAACAAATTGCATTTACGTTTAAAAAAGTGCTTAAATATCGTTGTTTCTATTTAAAGATGTACAAGTTGCCAGGATTAATTAGTCTTTATACCCAAGATTAACTTGTCACATAAATATCGTTTTTCTGTTTAAATATCAATATTATTATTTAACTATCAATGTTTCTATTTACCTAGCAATGTTTCTATTTAACTTTTATTGTTTTTGTTTAAATATCAATGTTTCCATTTAAAAAACAAAGTCTCCGTTTAAAGATCAACGATTGACACATAAATAAGTTTGTTTCTATTTAAATTTATGTTTATTTACAATATTATAAGTTGTCTTTAATGCCTAGTCTTTATTTACAGTTTCATTGCAAGATCTACGATTGTGATTAGACGCGTGGCAGCGACTGCAACGTAACTCACAGACCTCGGACACTTCTGACTTGATCCTCTTCCGTTTAGGACGCCCAGGTTGCTTTCTCGTGATAGGTGGACGCAAACGCAGTTCTCGATCGTCGTCCGTAGGCTTGTCATAGTCGAGTATGGGGAAAATAGCTTCCTTATACGCCAAATTTGTAATTGTCGACAGTGAAGTAGCCACTAATAAATCGATGATCATTTGTGTCTGTTTGCATTATTGCAGTGCATGCGTGTTTGCACGGGATGCTATAAACTTGACACCTGGGACATGAGTAAGTTTTACCCGATAGATCTACGGAGTTGCTACATTGGTCAATTACTTCATAACGATCATCACCACATTGACCAACATGAAGATTTCGGCTTTTTGCAACAAGTTCCTCTACCTTCTTATGTATATCAGGTCATAAGTAAGTCTCCCATTTGTTGGCTTGCTCACTGCGGGTGCAGAACATGCACATTAGCTTAAACCTGTATACAGTGTTCGAAAAATTGGCCTAGGCGGCGCCTAGGCGCTGGAAGGTGATAAGCCGCCCTGTTTTTGCGAAAAACGGTGAAAAAATCGGCCTAGGTTTTCCATCCAAAAAACGGACGCCCAGGAACCGCCTAGGCGGGCTGGGCGGCCGACTAGGCGGCCTGGGCGGCTTTTGGAAAAACATTTAAAATTAAATGTTTTTAACTAATTTAAACCCACCCAAATTAATGTTTTGTGGGACTTGTATTTAATTATGTTTTTTCTTAGGGGTATATCCATCCAATATTTATTATTATTTATTTTATTTAAATTTGTTAATAAAATTCTAATTTCTAAGCACATAAATAATAAATAATATGTTATGTATAACGAACCTTGTCTTCGCTTATTATTTGATTGTTGATGCATCAATTTGGTTGTTGATAAATGTCTATTTGGGTATTATATAGAATTAAAATTATATTATAAATATATATTTTTTCTAAAAGGGTAAAACCGCCTAGGCCCCGCCTAGGCTCTCTAGGCGCTAGAAGGTGGTTGACCGCCCGACTAGCGCCTAGTGTTTTTTTGAACATTGCCTGTATAATGTAGAACACGTACAGTTAAACATTTTAAGTCATTGTTAAGCTAAGACACTGAAATTTAAACAAAAGATATTAAGCGATGACCCAGATATATAAATAGAAACAATGTTATTTTCACAGAAACAAACAAGTTTAAAGGATAAGAACCATTTTTAAGTGTTAAATAAAATCAACATTCAAATACCATATGGAGTCAACCATTTTCGTCACCGGTAAATGCCGAGCTTCTTTGATCCACACATTATAGGACTCTGCGACATTTGAATACATCTCGCCCCAACGTTCACCTCTGGACAAATAATTCAACCAATGTGACAAATATGATTTTATGAAGCAACCAGTGATAGGCTTTGGGTGATGTGGCCTGAAATTTATTTACTGAATCATCAAATTCTTTACTCGTGGATGCCCATGCAATATGAAAGTATATGGACCAGCACTCCTCCTTCAATGCCTTCCCAAGTCTAACATTGGCTTTCATAAAATTGGCCTTTAAGGGTCAAATGTAGTATGCATGTGGGAAAGAAGGGAAGACCTTTGCAAGGGCGTTCATAAGGCCCTTAGACTTGTCCGACACAAATGTAATAATCTCTTCATAATCTCCGTTATCGTATAAAGCATCACCTAACATGGAAATGAACCACGTCCAATTGCCATTAGTCTCGTTGTTGACAATATCGAAGGCCATGTGGAAAAAACCATTGTTTCCATCTTTGCTTGTGGCACCCAATAGAGTACCTGGATATTTTCCAAGGAGGTGAGTACCATCAAGAAACAACAGTGGGCTGCAACCCCCCTTGAATCCCATGATACACGCACGGAAAGAAAAGAATGCATGTTTAAAACACTCACCGTTTTTTTCCACAATCACAATGCTGCCGGGTTTGTCTCAACCACCTTATTTATGTACTAAAGCAACAAATTGTTGCTGGAGATGTCGCTGCCGTCGAGGATCACCCAAGCATACTCTTTACCTAACCAAGCTTGCTTGTATGAAAGGTGAACACCATATTCCCATAACATGTCCTTCTGAATATCGATGGCCTTGTACAAGAGCTGGTCCTTAAGCTTCTGAATCACTTATGCGCTTACCTATTTTTTTGACGCTTTTGGATATGACATTGATCTAATTCCACCACCGTAAGTGTGTGACGAGTGCATTGTCGTGATTCTGAAAGTGTTTTTATTATATTCCTTTGATGCATGAAGGCGCCATTGACAACCAACGGCAGCACATTTTATAGTCACTCAGTGTTTTTTATTTTTTATGAATTCAAAGTCAAAATTTCGTTTGATTGCAAAATTCTGAAGTGTGTCTCTGAAATGGTCAACACCTAGAAAATGTTGTCTGATGTCCAACGACAACACTTCAAATTGATCTAACGAGGAAGGAAGGCCTACCACACCCTCAGGGTCGTCATGAGTTGGAACGGATACACTCGTAGAATCCGAATTCCTGCCAACAATTTAGTTTAAGCAAAAAACATCAATATTTTAAGCGGAAACATAAAAATTTAAACGGAAACTGAAAAATTTAAGCAGCAAAATAACATTTTAAAGGAAACTAGAAAAAGTTAAGCGGAAAAGTAACATTTTTGAACGGAAACTGCATAATTTTAAGCGGTAACTTGGATGGGACATGTATAACAAAGCAAAACTTATGGTTTTGCTTTGTTTTAAGCGGAACCTTATTTTTTAAGCGGAAATTAAAATAATTAAGCGAAGACATATACTTTTAAGAGGAAACTGGGATAATTAATCAATAATTAACTTTTACAACTATGTAAACATGAAGAAGAAGAATTTTTCAACAAGAAGAAATCGTTTTCAATAGAATGTGACAATGGCACATCATTTGTCTCAACCACGAGATCGACTGCAGCGCATTTAAAGAGGGAGTACAAGTGAAACATGCGTTGGAAGTCAATCTCGTTTTCTATTGGACAAATCATTTTATGTCCATCGGGTGTGATAAATTTCACCCTGACACGGGAAACATCGAGACCACATCACTCACATATCTCCGCTAACATTGATTCCCAAGAAGTCAGCGCTGTGAACACTAGCACTCGTCCCTCCCTATTGTATCTAGCAATAATACAAAAACTCTCCATAATAAATCTGCATAAAAATAAATTATTACTCTCTCTCTCTCGTAGGATGATCAAAGTGAAGGTAAAGAAGATTCTCATCTTATCGGGTAACTGGCAGAACTCAAATCGAACAGACGGGAAAAGGCCAACAATTCAAGGTCTTCCAAACTTTGTTTGAGAAAAAACAAAAAGGAATGCAAAAAGAATTCAAAAAAGTATGCAAGAAGATTTGACATGATGTGATTGAGTGATTTTTTTTCCTACCATTTTCAAGACCAAAGATGAAATTTCACAACATGGACCCAGTTCGAGTGACCTATAAGGGGCAAAAGGGAAGTGAAACAATAACAGAAAAGCTATCCAAGGTGTTCAAAACTTGCAGGAGCTATTTGGTAAATTTTAAAATTTCTGAGAGGTAAATAGTAATTTTTCCTATATAGTTCATTTTCCATTCTCGATATAAATCATTTTTTACTTGCGATAAGTCAAGAGAACGCTTTATAGAAGGTTCAAACCACCGGCATTATTTTCTCCTCATTTAAAAGAGAAAATATAAGAAAATTTAAAGATAAATTCAAAATCCTTAAATTAATTTTTTTTTGGCAATAGAAGTGAACAAGTAAATAAAATATATTATAAGTCCATATAAATGAATACCATTTTTACAGCACATAATGAAATAAACAACTTTTATTAGATTTGGAATATACAAACAAGTCTTCTCAAATAAAAAATTACCAAAAAAACATTTTGAATCTTTTAAAAAACTACAACACGGAAAATTTTTTATTTCTCTAAATTAAATATTTAAAATTAAAATTTTAACTTCCTAATTAATAATAATTTATATTAACAAAAATATTTTTAAAAATGCTATTGTTTGGGTATTCTGAAATAAAAATAATCAAATGGAAAAGATGTCCTGCAAAAATCCAAATTCAGGTATATTTCTAAAATTTTTGTTGTTGCTTGATTGAACAAAATCCTGTGTTTTACTTCTTTCTCTGCCCTGCTGTGTCTCTCTTTGCGCCATGAATCCCTTGAAGAGAATCAAAACCCTAGCCATTTCCAACTGCAAATCCTTGTTATGTTCCTCCTCATCTTCATCCCAGCACTTCCAGAACCCAATCTCGCCATCAAAATCGCACCTTTATTCCTCCTTCTTCTGTACTCTCATTCAAACCTTCCTCTCATGCTATCGTTTCACCCAAGCCCGTAATTCCTTCCTCTTCATGCGATCCCTCGGCCTCAACCCTACCGTTCATCAATGGAACCATCTCTTGTTCCGTTTTAATGCATCAGGATTGGTCTCCGAGGTATTTCTTCTTCACCTCCCAAGGTCCTTAATTGTTATTCAAATTTGAATCTTTTTTTATTGAATTGTTGTTATTGCCCGTGACTTTGGTGATATGGCTATCCTTGAATTAGTTTGTGTGTATCTCAGGTACCAAATGTTTACTCAGAACTCATAAAATGCCATCAAAGTTCGAATCTTTTTGCTCGCAATGTGCTTATTCATGCATTTTGCAAAATGAGAATGCTTGAGATGGCTTTGGAAGTGGTTAGAGATGGAGAAGCTGATGTGGTTAGCTACAATACTCTCATTTGGGGGTTCTGTGATAATGGAATGGTTACATCAGCAGTGGGGTTTTTGTCTGAGATGTTTAAGCGAGGTGTTGGAATGAATACGATTAGTTGCAACACTTTGTTGAAAGGGCTTTGTGATGAGGGAATGTTAGATGAGTCTGAATCTTTGATGAATATGTTTGTTTGTTGGGGAATTGGTAGGGATATTGTAGGTTTTAACACGCTACTTAGTGGCCATTGTAAGCTAGGGGCGATGGATGAAGCCATGGGATTGGTTGAGAGTATGAAAGGAGAGGGCATCTCTCCTGATGTTGTTAGTTATAACACTTTGTTTCATGGGTTTTGTAGAGTTGGAGAGTTTGATAAGGCAAAGGGTTTGATGGACGTGGAGAAAGATGGTTTTGAACCAAATGCAATAACATATACAACGTTCATTGGAGGGTATTGTAACAGGAAACAGCTGGATAAAGCTTACTTGTTGTATGAGGAGATGGTTACGAGCGGTATTTTGCCTGATGTAGTTACATACAGTGCTCTTATAAATGGCCTTTGCAAGAGTGGTAAGTTGCTTAAGGGGTATTCACTTTTTAGGCAGATGGAGAAGATGGACATTACTGCTAACCATGTTTCATACTCGACTATCATTGATACACTCTTTAAATCAGGGAAACCCAGGGAATTATCTATTATTCAAGGGGAAATGGTTGTTCGGGGTATCATTCTTGATTTGGTTTCACATACAATTTTTTTGGATGGCCTTTTTAAAGCAGGAATGGTTGATGAGGCAGAAAAGGTGTTTAAGCATATCTCATCTCTACAGTTCAAACCCAATCATTTCACTTATACTGCCTTGATTGATGGACGTTGCAAGGCTGAAGATTTGAAGGGTGCTGAATTAGCACTATCAGAAATGCAAAACAGGTCAATCGGCAGGACGGTTGTCACCTATTCCTCTATTATTAGTGGCTATGTTAGAAATGGAATGCTTGATAAGGCGGTCGACATCATGAAGAAGATGAAGGATGAACACGTTTTTCCAAATATTGTTACTTATTGTACACTAATGGATGGGTTTTTTAAGATGGGAAAGCTAGAAGAAGCTCTTGACTTGTATGAGGAAATGTTGAAGGAAGGTATTGCTGCTAATAAATTTATAGTTGATGTGCTATATAATGGTTTGAGGAAAAATGGAAGTATGAAGAAAGCAGAGACCATACTCAGATATATGGAAGAAAAAGGTTTGCTATTGGATTGTGTTAACTATACATCTCTAATGGATGGACTTTTTAAAGAGGGCAAGATCGAAGATGCTTTCAAACTTGAATCACTGATGGAAAATCTTGCGCCAGATGTTATTTTCTATAATGTCTTTATTAACTGCTATTGCTTGCTTGGTAAATCTGACAAAGCTAAATTGATCTTTTATGCAATGAAAAATATGGGCTTAAGTCCTGATAATGCTACTTATAACATTTTGATTAGCGTACATTGCAAAGAAAAAAAGTTAGATGAGGCCCTTGAACTCTTTCATGAAATGAGTAGTACTGGGCTGATGCCTAATGCCATCAATTACAATACTTTGGTTGGGGGTCTCAGTCAGCATGGGAATTTGCTTAAGGCTGTGGATTTATTGAATGAAATGGCTGTTGCTGGGTTTTGCCCAAGCCCTTCAACTCATAGAAAAGTACTTCTAGCATGTTCCAATTTGAAAAGAGCAGATTCAATTCTCCAGCTGCATGAACAAATGGTTCAGATGGGTCTGCGTCCTGATAGAGCTGTTTACAATGCACTCATCCATGTATTATGCACCCTTGGAATGACACAAAAAGCTACAGTTGTCTTTAAAGAAATGCTGGGAAAGGGGATTGCAGGAGATACTATGACCTTCAATGCCTTAATACTTGGACATTGCAGGAGTGGTCATTTAGATAAAGCCTTTGATACATACTCACAAATGCTACTTGTAGGGGTGACCCCTAATATTGCAACATACAATTCTCTTCTAGGTGGGCTTTCGGCTGCTGGAAGGATGGAGGAAGTGGATAGATTGCTGCATGAGATGCAAAATAAGGGATTAGCCCCTGATGGTATTACTTATAATATTCTAGTTTCAGGTCATGGGAAGATAAGTGACAAAAAGAAATCTGTGAGGTTTTACCATGAAATGGTAAGAAATGGCTTTGTTCCTACAATTGGCACATACAATGTGCTTATTAGTGATTTTGCCAATGTGGGAATGATGACTCAGGCTAAAGAATTGTTAAATGAATTGCAAAAGAGAGGTCTCTCACCCAATTCTTCAACCTATGACATACTCATTAGTGGATGGTCAAGACTATCGAATGGAATTGAGGTGCAAAGATTGCTGAAAGAGATGGATGAAAAGGGATTTGTCCCAGCTGTTAGTACATGTCGATCTATTACCCGTTCTTTTGCAAGACCTGGAAAAAAGAAGCAAGCTCAGAAGTTACTTAGTAAGATGTATAATGTAAAAGATGGCTAAAGGGAATTGATTTACAGGGGAAGCTAAGCAATACACGAGTGGACGGTGCATTTGCTGACAATGATAGTTGGGATCCACTTTGTGGGGTTTCAGCAAGATATGATATTGCCTCGTCTCTCATGAATGTGAAAGACCATTATGCCTTGCATATAAAGTGAGTTGAAATGGAAGAATTTTGTGTTTCTGCTGAGTGTTATCTTGATTTCTTTGACCATTTTATGTTGCTCTGTTAGGTTTACATTTAAAGGCACCCAGCCGAATCTGCTCAAATATGATCTGTGGATTTTCACAGTATGCGGATTGATGCACAACAAGGAGTTGGAGCTTGGAGAGAATGCTAAAGCTGCTTGTAGTGCCTTTGTTATGGGATTCCAACCAATGTAGATGTTCAAAATTTGAAATCCTCGCATACTGTGGAATGCAAAATATCTGAACTTGCATTCTACTTTCAGTCAAGTTGACAAGTAATTACACCCTGCATCCTCCGGTACATATCCGTACCTTAACTTTCTGATATACTTGCGTATGCATAGCTTATAGAATGATTTAATGTGAATTCTCTTGGTCAAGAGCAGTTGAATGGTCACTCCTTGATCAAATCAGCTTGGGTAGATGTCAAGCTTAACTAGATTAGGTAGTCAAAAATTTCAATTTGACCTATTTTTATTGTAAAGGTATAAGTTGGAAAATTTGAAGGACAATTCCTACCATCTGTTATATGTTTTAATCATAAATTTTCATGTTCATGCACTATTTAAAAAAAAATTTACCACCTACTTCTATAGGGTAGCTATAATTTATTGAAATCTATTATGCCTGTATGGCCGTAAATTGCTTTGATCTAATCTATTAAATTTGTCTCTCCTCTTGGATTCTGTGATGCATATCTTGATTTAAGTTAGAGATGGCGTGTCATCTATTCACTAAGCGGCCAAATTTACTTGTAATTATGTTGGACCATTCATGTTCAGCTATTACACTAATTTAGTAAGTTCAGTTTGAAATCTGGAATGCAATGCATAATTTCTGGTTGTGTAGATTATTTTTTTCTCACTGATTAAGATAACTTTATTCTCAATTTGATTTTGTTTCAGTTGTACTAGTCTTTTGGTAAAGCATTCTTTGGCTTGCTAAAGGGCATAAGCTCATGCCATATTTCTCTTTGATGCTTCTGCCAATCTCCTTGTATGTGAGGTTGTGTGTTTTTTCTCTCTTGATTCTTGCATATTGAGTGAAGCCATTGCTTGAAATAGAAGTTTCATATACACTTTCTCTTATTTTTAGATAGATAGCCCACATTGTGCCAGACTTTGTTCTGTATAATATCCTGAAGCAGCAGCCTTTGATAGTTTCTTTTGTTTTTCAAAATTGAAAATATTATAACAATGTTTAGTCAATTAAATTCTCTTTCCAGAATGATTGGTACCTTTGTTTTTGTTGATATCAGTTCATGAGATGCTGAAGTTAGTGATCTGCCTAAGTTATTCGACTTCTTCCTTTGACCTTTTTCTCTGTTTATCTTGTTTCTACCCGACTTGCTTATATTTCTGTTTTAAATTTAACAGGAGAAATGTAGTCTATGAAATGGC
This sequence comes from Dioscorea alata, assembly GCA_020875875.1. NCBI lineage: Eukaryota > Viridiplantae > Streptophyta > Magnoliopsida > Dioscoreales > Dioscoreaceae > Dioscorea > Dioscorea alata. The sequence goes on from CM037011.1 coordinate 3,447,750, forward strand.
TGATATAGCTGAGGTTGGTGTACTCTATCTGGCCCATGTTCTTTTTGATGATGCAATTATTATAGCCTACACTTTCCAGCTTATATGTATTTTTACACTTATTATTCGTAGCGATTTGTCTTTTGTAAAACATGATTTAACATCATGCAGGATATAACCCTAGACTTTCATGCTTTGATTTGATGAAGAATAATAAGGAAGGGCAATGCTTAAACACAGATGTGGTTTTTGCTCCTGAGTACTTGCATGCTGTTACAAAAAACACATTAATATTCACTCCAGTTTTGCTGCACGATGCTCATGAGTTAGTCCCTATGTTTTTTTGCATTTAATTCCTTTTTTTTTTTTTGCTGTGTAGACTCACATATTTGTGCCATTATAAAAGTAATATTCTTGAAATAGTTATGGTTTTATATATGATTTTGATCTGCAGGCTATGTAATTATGCTATATAATTGCTTGATATTCTGAGCAGAACATATTACATCCAGTTATTTTACCCTATTCCTCTTAGAAGTTTAAATTCTCAGTGTTGAGCTAATTATGACTACTCATCATTTACTTGATAAAATAGAAACTTAATGAAGGTTAACACCAAAAGGTTAGTGATTAAATTCTGGTGTTTTCTCCAAATATTTATAGACATGCCCATTATTGTTATTAATGATAGAAGCTGTTAGTTAGAAATAACATGGCATGATTTTGGTTGAGCTTTCCTTGTCCATTGATCTTCTTATTAACATATATGAGACTGACATTTCTGCTTCAATGTAAAGTAAATGTAAAGCCTTGATCCAACAGAAGTTTTGATGCTACATTAGCTGGTTTAATATGCAAATATTTTTCAGATTTACTCGCCAATTGTCAGTTACTATTAGTGTACTAGTGGCTATATTTTTTCTTGAATCTTACCTGCATTTTATCTTATGCCAATTTCTATTACTTTTCTATTTTTTTTAATTATTTTGGGCTTAGAATTTGATAAGAATCCATATTCTTCAAATGCTCACATACTTTTGTTGAGGAAGACAACATTCAGATGAAAATGGGACTGAATTAGTGTGTTTAGCTTCCAGGTGTTTGCATTATGAATCATGTGAATGACCTTGTGTGAAATTATTTTTAACTGCCCCGGCCCTCTGTAAAAAGTGGCCGGTCTGAGTTTCCTTTGCTACATGAAATGCGTGATGTGACTATTTTCCTCTGAGTAGTTGCAAAAGGTGGCTAGTGAAATATAAATTCTTTCTCGCAGATCTTTAATGAACAGAGAACCTCTTTAGCAATAGCACCTGAAATAATTGATTGCTAATTTGTATTTTAACAATTCTAATTTGTGATTACAAAAAATAAACGCAGGTTCCATCTTATGTCTTGATGTACATGCCACACACTGTGAAATTCTTTCTCTTCACTTTGTGATTCTTGCTTGCCTCAGAATGGATCTGACAGCAGTACAATAGATGATCATGAAAGAAATGGGATATAAAAGTATAACCAATTCCTGATTTCTCATGATGCATACTGCATACACTGTCCTGTTACATGATATGCAAGTTTGTTGATTCAAGAACTCGCCATAACTATGATGCTCATTAAGCATTGGGAATTAAAGAAGCCTGCCGAAGGCGGTGTTTATGCAGGTCAGTGTTTTTATATGTTTCACAAGATGGCTAAGGTGTTGAAGCCAACTATTAAGTTTTTTAAGTTATTGTCCAATGTTTGGACTTTTGAAGACTCATGTAATACATTAGCCTTCTGAGCAAAATTAAATAGTTCCTGAAGTTATTTTGAAGAGAACTAATTAAAGCTTATGGTTTCTTCTTTAGACAATGATGTAGAAGTGACAAATTTCCATCAATTTAGGATTTGAAGTCTGTTTATTCTTTTCTTCACAGTGGATACTTGAACTTTGTATTGACATATCGTTCATTTTTTGTTTGAGTTTTACTGACAAACTTAGAAGAGTTTTAGCTTGAGGGTTCATTAAATAACTATTAATTTTGTGTCCTCAAATATAAGTGTTATCAAAGTTCAGTTAACTTCCACAGTGTCAACCTTGTTCAACAAACCATTAAATAGGAGCAAATACCTTTTTCTTATGTAAGTCTTGTAGATTTGTCGATCTTTTTTCATGTGTCTCAGTGAAGTAGATTTCTCTTTCTAAACATATCTCCTTTTTCTACCGCAACTTTCCAGCTGCCCTTATTTTTTTCTCTATGTTTTCAGCTTTCTTTTCAAATCCGAACCATACAGATGCAAGAGAGGTTGGAGTTAAAGAAAGAAATACAGTTTTTCAGCATAAAGATTTAACACTACTATTTTGTGCTACACTCAGGTATTCCTGCCAAATACTTTTTTTAAAGAGATTTTCGTTCTTTTTATTGTTATTCTTGGAAATATCTGTTGTCTAAAATGGCATAGAGCTACTTGGTTTTTATTATTTCTAGAATCAACAAATTATTGATGATCAGTGATGCTTTTGTTTTTTTTACTAATGTAGAATATTGTTTCCATCTCCAAGTATCATGACTAAGTTTGATTGCTGGTTTATCATTATAGCATCTTAATTTAACAAAAAACTCCTGATCACCTTAAATTTAATTATTTCAGGAATGCTTGGATGGTTATCAAAGACAGTATGGAACTATTTATGATGTTCATTAAACAGTTATATATTTATCTCGAAGACTCGGATCATTTCTCTCTTTCAACACTGAATGATGTGCTAAACGAAATAATTGAATATTGTTTCATTCGTTATTAGTGACTATTATAATTTATTGTTGATTTAATGTTGGTACTATGGTTTCTTGCGTGTTGATTTTTGCTGGGCTTTTGATGTTGGTTCAAATGTAGTTAATTGAACACTGAATAAGTTTTCAAATATTACTCACCACCGTGAAAACACATAAATTAGGCAACTAAATGGTATTGGATGATAAATAAATAAATAAAATAAAAATAAAAGGAAGGGGTGTTCTGGCATTAACAAAAAGTTTAGGGACTTCCAGCGATTTTTACCCAAAGGGGAAGATGACAATACCCTGTTTACCCTTGACCAAAATATTATTATAATATCTAATATTTAATTCCTAATAATGGAATATAAACAAATTTAAATATATGATTTCGAATTACAATATCTTGAAAAAGCCAAGTATTATTGAGAAAACAATTGCCCAAAACAATTAGAAAATCCATTATAAGTTGATCTTCAAAGGTAACCCCATTTAGCCTAACCTGATTTTTAATGCTCAAAATTTCCTTTTGAACATATGTGATTAGACTTGACCCGGTTCGGGTTCGGTTCCGAACCGGCGAATCCGGTTTTATAAATTTTGGAACCGAAACCAAACATAATTAAACGGTTCTTGTTTCGGTTATGGTTCCAAGGGTTCTTGTTTCGGTTATGGTTCCAAGCGATTTAGATTTGGGTTCCGCTTCCACACATCTAGTTACCTTCATTCACATTTATATTTTGTTAAAAAAAAATTCTTGGACCACACAATCTGTATCCAGCAACTAAATGCCTTAAAATTCCACTAAAATCACAAATACAAATTTTAGTCTCTAACAGACAAGACAGTCTAACTCTTTCACAAATCCACCAAATTCAAACATATAGAAAAAAAAAAATGAAACCAAAAGAATAGAAATGTGTGATTAGTGTTGGAGTCTTGGACAACTAGCTTTAGCCTTGGAATATCTTGATTAATGATTAGTTATTGGTTTAATAGGTGGATTAAATTTTAATTAAAAGATTTAACCGACAAACTCAAGATATTAAGAGAAGATTTGTTCTTTATCTTCTTGGTTTGAAGTCAAGCCTAAGAGACAACATCTGACACAGTGTTACCTGGAACAGGGTACGCCTTGGTATGTGGTACGAAAACGGGATCGTGGATCGCAGTTTAAAAGTTTTATGATACGAAAGGGGTATACTTCATTGGCACGATGTTCCGGATCGTGGTACGGTTCAAAATACTTTTTGGATCGCTGACAACATATGTTATGTATTTTGTAAAATCTTGGTAAGATAAACAAATTTTTTATGAATAATGTCTTAGACTTTCAATTGATTTAATTGACATGAACATTGAAACAAAACATCATAGAATGCTCATTTCATAAGTTAAATTAATCTAAAGGTTAATAAAACATAAAAGCTCATTTCACAAAATGCTCATTTCACTGGTTTCTAAAGTTTTACAAAGATTATCTCTAAAATTAGGATTCAGAATCTATATTTGTAGTAAATTATGCAAAACTAAATGCATTAACATACTTGAGATGAGATTTGACCATTAGCCTATCATCCATTTTATAATCACAACATGCCAACAAGTTGAGGACGATTTAGCTGCTTACAAATTGTTATTGAATTTAATCTTATCTAGAATTTGAACCTATGATATTAATTGAATATGATTAAATTGTTAAACTTCAATCCTGCTCATTTCACCACATTAACATTATAAGAATACTTCAAAATCCAAAACTTAAAATGGTATAAAAACAAAAGCTTCAACATAAGTCATAATTCAAGGTTCAATACTTCAACATTTCAAAAATTTAAAACAAAAGATGCAGCATGCATAATTCATGAAGTAAAAGTTGCAACATACATAATTCAAGATTTCAAGGTTCATACTTCATACACAGGCATATTGTTCAATACTTGGACATCTTTGCCATCCCTTTTGTCATACTAATACATCCTTCTTTCTGAAACCTTGCTTGAATGTGCTTGATCCTCTTGCATTTCCTCATTTTCTCCTGGCAGTATCTCATGATTCTCATCATCAAATTCACTATCCAAGCTAGTACATCTCATGTCTTCTATCCTTACTGATGAATCCTCCAAAAATACATTATTTGGATCAATGTCCCGCTTTATAAATGGACCATTTACATAAGTTTCATTGAATCTTGACTGAAGACGAATGTTTAAGTGGATGAAAACCAGTTTATTAGCCCTTGTACAATTCAAGCGATTCCTTTTCACATTATGAATAGGAGAATAGGTGTTCCAAGATCTCTCCACTGATGAATTGCTAATAGGTTGTGAAAGCACTTTTTTTGCAACTTCCATCAACTCTGGAGTTTGTGAATGATGCATTCCCCGCAAGTGTACGGGTCGCAAGAAAGTAATAAAGTGGTACTCCATGAGGAGTAGGGTTGTCGAACCACAGGGAACTGTACTTAAGTACTCGATTATCATCTGATGTCTAGTGAAACAAGTAGAAAAGGGGTTGAATCATAAATGCATGAATGAATAATAGGGTTGGTGGAAATGGAGGAGATTAGAACCAAGTATTCGGCAATACAAGAGTAATCCCTCAGGGTGCTCCCAATGACTTGTGCATGCTATCTTACCCTAATTGACTACCAGGTATATTCCACAGATATAAGTGTGTGCTTAATAGCAATATTGCATCTATGTGTTCTCGGATACACCGAGTTTTGCTAAGATAATTGCACGTTACTCCAAATGAGTCACGCACCGAGTTTTACCCTAACAACTGTGCACTTCCAACACAACGAGTTATGCAATACAAGATTTAACACAAATATCAAAAGAACTCCGCAATCAATTAGAATAAGTGTATAAGCATTACAGTTTGACAAAAGTTCACAACCCTTGGTACTGCTGCTAGTTAGCCCCTCGTGGGCAGGTACACAAGAAAAGGAGAATGATAGAACAGAAGAAAGAAGAAAAGACTCCCTTCTATACTCTAGATGACCTTGCGCTAAGCCCACCTCTTGCGATGCTTCTTACTTGTCCTTGATCTCCTTAGGCGAGTTGGTGAAGCTTGATCTTCGATCTCATCAACGTTCTCCTGGTGGAGAGTAGAATCCCCGAACAAAGATGAGATAGAAACCCTAAGTTCTGGAGTTAAAAAGGCTATTTTGGGGCCCGACACACTCTGGACACGGTTGTGTTTAGACCGTGTACTTTCCTGGGGAATCCTTGAGTGAAACACCTGAGATTTGCAGCACTTCGGGCATAAGCATGCCACCCCCGTGTCATCCAGCACACGACCGTGTACTAGGCACCGTGCCCGTGTCGTTCTTGAGAAGCTTTCTCCTGGGATTTGCAGCACTTCGGGCACGGGCGTGTGATGACCGTGTCCTGCCTGGGACACTCTCGTGTCAAGATTTTAGCTACTCCGCACTCCGGGCTGGGATTTGCAGTAAGTCGGGCACGATCATGTCTTGCTCGTGTTAGCTAGTTTTGATCCCTTGGTCAATGCACACGCCGGAAACGCACTCGGTTTCACTCCAAATTGACTCGGGCCCCAGAATCCTGCACATGGAACATAATACCCTAAATGGCACCAATTCTACTCAATAAATATGCTAAAGGACAGCGAAAAGAATAGAATAGGGGACATGAAACATAATATAAAATGCACTCATCAAATGCCCCCACACTTGAACATTTGCTTGTCCTCAAGCAAAAAAATGCATAAACACAATGAGAAATACAGACGAGTGCAACTCCTCCAATCAAACATGATTGACAAGGCTTAAAGCAAAACAGGATCAGTGAGGGTTAGAAGACCTTGTCAATTCGTACAAGACTCTCCTCTACTTCAAAGACTATGTGTGTGTGCCAAAAACCCAAGAGTAAGAGCCCCACTATCTCAATTAAGACTCCAAACTAAAACACTCCATTTACACTTCAACAAAATGGGTAGTAGCTTCATACATCCTAGCGGTAGCCTTTTCTCCCGGTAGGTCATCAGATGTACACTTGTAATGCCCAAAATTCGACTACTCAAGAGCGGCTTTCACTCAACTTAGGGAGATAGCTCTTTCTACCATCTTTCCATAGAACTTAAACCAAAATTGTTACTGGTAGGGCATCCCGAGGAAGAAATCCGACTTTCCAGTTTTTTTTTTTTTTTATCAAAAAAGAAAAAACACCAACAAACGCGAGTATTAAACAAGATGAGTGACATCGAACTCTGAGTAAAGTGAACTTAAATTTGTCTTACAAGTAGAAAAGAGTCTACACTTAAGCTCAAGTGGCTCCTAACTGATAAGTGCTTGTGTTATAGTAACGCGAAGTGTTATTATTTTACAATGAACATTACTTTTATCAGATTTTATCACTAAATTGTATGCATTTGTGTGCTTTTGTGTATTGTAGGTTTGTGGAGCTAGTTTGGAGAAGAAGAACAAAGTTAGATCGTGTTTGCGGTTGTTGGGTAGTTTTCAGACCGAGCAAGGAACAAGGCACGAGTCTATACTTGTGGGTGTGTGCCAACCTCCCTTGGAGGGGTACAAAGGCAATCACATTGATAATAAGTCTAACTCGTGTAGCATAGGAGAACTTCGCTAATGAGGAGAATTGAAGCAATCAGCATGATCTACCGTTGATTGTGTGCCCAAATCAACGGCCTCGATGAAGAACGATGAATTCGGGAGCGTTTCGGCAAGAGTACTATAGCAGCATTGTAGCAAGTTACTGTTCACTGTCTGCCAAAATTTAGCAAAACAGAGACGTCACACGGGCGTGTGGAAATTCCACACGGCCGTGTGAAATCCCGATTTGAGCGATTTAAAGCCGCGACTCAACATTATAAAAGGTGTTTTTGGAGACTTTTTCTGGATCTTTTTGCCAATCTTTTTCTCTGGTTTCTGGAAGGTTGCAGCTAGGGTTTGGAAAGGACCTTGTGGAGGATCGAAGCGCATCATCGGCATCGTCATCGACGTCCGGCGGCCGCATAAGACCACGACCACACTATACGCAAGGGGGTTTTCATCTATGCTTTTGATTTGTGTTTATTCTCATATTTTGATGGATTTGTATAGCTCCATGAGGAGCTAAACCCCTTGTGGGTATTCGGACTTGTAAACCCTAGGATGATTATGTTTCTTTGACTTGTTATTATGCTTTTCATTATTGATGAATAAAATTGAGTTTCAATCTTAATTGCATCTTGTATCGATTTTCCCTTAGCCGTGACACTAGGGTTGAAAATCGTCTAGGTTATCCTTTGGAGGTGTGACAACTCCTATAGGGTTAAACTACTTAAGATTGAAGATGGTTGAGAGGATGAGTCGTGAGGTAGCGAAACGTCCACTTTCCCTTCCGGTGTGATTCTCCTTACCTCCGTGTTCCAAGAGTTCTTAGCGGTCGAGATAGAGAGAAGTGCTAGGAGATGAACTCCCTTGGGGCTTAGTTGCGCGAGCAACAAAGTGAAGGGTTATAGTGAATCCTAGTGCTGGGGTTTAATTTAGACTAGGGTTCTTTCACCTAGACATAGGAACAGGGTTTATCACTTGGAATCCCTAGAACTTAAAAAATCCCACGTAGTGTGAGGCTTAGGAAGATGGACTCCCCTAGGGCTTAGTTGACAGGTCAACGAGAATCAAGGGTCGTAGTGAAACCTAATGCCAGGGCATAGTATTAGGATTAGTCACGGTTGACCTTAGGTTTGGGACCGTGTGTTTAAGGATATCCTCAACTCATATAACATCAATAGAAGAGTATAATAGCATTGTCTTGCACTAGAAGCATAAATCCTAGTGGTAGCTTGTCCGGATACCTTACTTCATCCATTGATTGTCTTTCTCTTATTACTCTTACTTGCACTCTCCTATCTTCCATATTTCTCTTTATTTCTTGTTTCGTTTAATTGCTTTGCAACCACACATTGATTCTATTCTCACTTTTTCGTACACCGCACTAGCTAAATAGCGAACACTTGTGTCTTTAATCCCCATTCCCTGTGGATTTGACTACCCTCTCACCAGGGTACTATTATTACTTCGACAAGCCCGTGCACTTGCGGTACACACACGCAAGGGGTGTGTCAAGTTTTTGGCGCCCTTGCAGGGGAGTAGGCGTATTTTAGATATTTGTTTTTGCTATTTTAGCTATTCACTTCATTTTCTATTCCACACTTTCTCTTTCTATCATCGTTCTAATTTGTTTTCTTTTCTTTGTTTTCGGCTCCAGGTTATGAACCGCGGGAACCCTTCGATTCTTGTTGAAGGAGACCCGGACATTAGTAGAAGAACACATCGAAAAGGGAAAGAGCCTGCACAAGAGTCTTCAAATCAAGTCGATATAGAAATAGAAGGGTCAGAAACAATGGCAGAGCAGAATGAACAGCAGAGGACTTTGTCCGATTTTGCTAGACCCGCAGTCTTGGGGACCCAATCAAGCATTGTGAGGCACTCGATTACAACAATGAATTTTGAGTTGAAGCCGTCGTTTATTCAGATGTTGCAACAGTCCGCACAATTTAATGGGTTGGCCGATGAAGATCCCAATAACTGTCACGCCCCGACCCACGGGCACACGGGACGCGACAACCGCCGCGACAATCCCGAGGAGGGATGCTCCGCCACTCAACCCTCGAGATAGCGCAAAGGCTAAACAACCTTGAATTCCACAATATTCCACCAAAAACACAAGAGCGGAAATAACAACAACAACAACGACAACAGTGATGATATATAACAGTAAACAAGATCACAAGTGCATAGGAAAGCTATAACAACAATAACAAGTCTTAATACATCAGAGTTTCAAAGTTGAGATAGATACAAAACATACAACAGGGTTTACTATAACCTAGTGGATCCAGAAGATAGGACTACATGTTCATGACCAGAAAGAAACATACATGAAACAGAAAAGATACACAAAAGATGGAGCAGCAACAAATGCCCAGCATAGTGTGCACCGCCTCACCTACTACCTGCAACAGTCTAGGAGAAGAAAGAGGGATGAGCAACTAGCGTTACTCAGTGAGGGGAGACTAGCACAACCTCACCAGAAAACGCCAGCAACAAAGATAACAATAAAGCATCCAAATAAATATTTTACCAAGAGCAAGATAAATATTTATAACATAATTTATATATACGATAGTCAACTTAACACAGCATAATAAAAGAAAGGGTTAAGAAACCTTTCTTACTATAACAAGATTACAACAACCTCAAATTCGGTAAAACACTGAACATTGGTTCAATAAAAAAGAACAAGTTAATATCAACCCAAACATGCCCTCGTTTTAAATGTCCAGTCTGAGCTGGCCCTCATAGTAAATGTCCTGTCTGAGCTAGCCCTCATAGTAAATTCTCCAACAAACCAACAATACGAACAATTACCACACGAAGCACAAAAGCTAACCAAAACACCCAACCAACAACAATACTTTCGCATTCCCGCGAGGAAGCAATAGAAGCACAATCGAAACTCAAGTTTTAACACAAGCGGATAAGCAAATCCCAATACAAGGAATAACTTGGAAAACTTCAACAAATTCCAAAATAAGTTACAAGCTTAGAATTCTCAAAGACAAAATAATTCCACAACAAATCCTAAGTTTAACACAAACAAAGGTTTCACAACCTCAATGAAGCGATAATCCAACACAACTCGAATACTAGCAAATCAATTAACAAAAGAAACATTCAAGATCAACTCAATAATAATTATTATTCACCAAAATGCCAAACAAGTATAAATCAGTAAAACTCTACTTAAAACATGATATGGTTGTATATGAAAGTAATATAAGTGTGTGTTCATGAAGTATATCTAGCTATCGGCATTCATCCAATAAGGCAATGCATAAATATCCCACTCACCAGCTTGGCGAACAAAACGCCTCGGTATCACTTCTCCACCGGCTCTTTGCCCTTACTAGAAGCCTCACCTCCTAGGAGCAATCAAACAACCAAAACAAGCAACTAAACATCATCAACACTAGATCAAATGCAATGAGGGATAATGCTTAAAATGAGAATGATTGCTTCTAGGGTTTCCTAAACACCATAGGAAAGAGTTCTAGCAAGAAGAAGACCTCTCACAACTTATAAAACCAACAAGGAAAGCAAGAATGACCTAAAATGGTCGGTGCTACAGTAATTCCGGGATTAGGGTTTTGAAGGTTCATGGATTTCATGAAGTTAAAGCCATACAACTCAATAAAACCAACCCTCACAAGATTAGCCATCAAAGAGGAAGAAAAAGAGAAAGAATCAAGCTCCCACTTGAATCCACAACAAAACCCTAGTTATACTCCTCCAAAGAACAAGGAAGAACAAGCAAGGAAGAGGGCTTACCTTGAGTCAAAGGATGATCACTCTTAAGAATCCAAGAACAAGCCCACAAATCCCTCCAAAATCAGCCTTTAAACCCTAGGAATGGTGGAGGAAGAGAAGAAGAATGAATGGTAAAGTTTTGAGGGTAGGTAGGTGAAGAGACGGGCTCAAACGGGGCTTTAAATAGATAATTGCACGATATATCAGGTGGGACACGGCCTGAACACGGCCATGTTCCATCTGCTGATCTTTCTAGGCAATTCTGAAAAAGAACACGGTCTGAGTGCTCTTGACACGGGGGTGTCAGACCTGACATGGCCTCAACACACCTGTGTTCCAGCCGCTGCAAATCTCAGGAAAATTTCTCACAGAAGTGACACGGGGGTGTTCTTCCTGACACGGGCGTGTCAGAGCTGAAATTCTAAGTCCCAACACTCGGATTCTCTTGAGAAAATCAGCGGCACCAACACGGGTTGAGCACGACCATCCTCGCCCTGAAAACCACTTTTTAACTCTAAAAACATCGCCAAACGCTCAGCAAGATGCCCCTAACCAACAAAAATGAGAGAATGACTAAAATGACTAAAATAACAACGTGACAAACAAGAGAAAAGACTGAAGTACTACTGATAAGTGCTTGTGTTATAGTACCGCGAAGCGTTATTATCTTACATTGAGCATATCTTTTATCAATTTTTATCACTAAATGGCGTGCATTTGTGTATTCTTGTGCATTGAAGGTTTGTGGAGCTAAATTGGAGAAGAAGAACGAAATTAGGTCGTGTTCACCGATGTTGGGAAGTTTTCGGACCAAGGACGGAACAAGGCACGAGCTTGGACTTGTGAGTTTGTGCTAACCTCCTTTGGAGGGGCACAAAGGCAGTCACATTCACAACAAGTCTAACTCGTGTGGCTTAGGAGAACTTCACCAAGAAGGAGACTTGAAGCAATCGGCACGATCTACCATTGATTGTGTGCCCAATTCAATGGCCTCGATGAAGAACGACGGATTCGGGAGCATTTCGGGCGAGTACTATAGCTTGTTACTGCAGCAAAACACTGTAGCAAGTTGCTGTTCACTTTCGGCCGAAATTCAGAATTCCAGAGAATTCACATGGTTATGTGGTATGAACACTCGGCCGTGTGAATTAATTTTTCAACAGACAAAAACTTCACACGCCCGTGTGTTAATTCCACACGGCCGTGTGAAGCCCCCGATAAGTCAAATTTTAAAGCCGCGATTCAACATTATAAAAGACGATTTTGGAGACCTTTTGGGATATCTTTTGACCTATCTTTCTTTTCAACTTGGGGAGTGCGGCTAGGGTTTCGGAGAGGATTTCGTGGAGGTTTAGCGTGCGTCATCGGCATCGTCACCGACGTTCGACGGCCGCACAAGACCACGGCCACACCATACGCAAGGAGGTTTTCATTGATGTCCTTATTTTGTGCTTTCTTTCATACATTGATGAACATGTATAGCTCCATGAGGAGCTAAACCCCTTAAGGGTATTCGGACTTGTAAACTCTATGGTTATTATGTTTCTTTGACATTGTTATTATGCTTTTCCATTATTGATGAATAAAATTGAGTTTCAATCTTAATTTCATCTTGCTAATGTTTTTTCTTAGATGTGACACTAGGATTGAGAACAATTTAGGTTGCCTTTTAGAGGTGTGACAACTCCTTAGGGTTAGACTACTTAAGATTGAAGAGGGTTGAGAGGGAGAGTTGTGAGGTAGCGATGTACCCTTTTCCCCTCCGACGTGGTTTCTCCCTACCTCCGTTTCCTTGATTTCATAGTGGTCGAAATAGAGTGAAGTGCTAGGCAGATAAACTCCCCTGGGGCTTAGTTACGCAAGTAACAGAGTGAAGGGTTGAAGTGAATCCTATGCGCTGGGGCTTAATCTAGACTACAGTTCTTCCACCTGGACCAAAGGGTTAAAACTACACATAGAACAAGTTTTACCACTAGGAATCCCTAGAGCTCAAAGCAATCCCACGTAGTGTGAGGTTTAGGTAGATATACTCCCCTGGGGCTTAGTCGTGCGAGCGACAGAGTGAAGGGTGACGTGAATCCTAATACCGGGGCATAGTGTTGGGGTTAGTCACGGTTGTCCTTAGGTTTGGAGCCGTGAGTCTTCGTATATCCTCGACTCAATTAAACATCAATAGGAAAGTATAATAGCATAGTCCTGCACTAGAAGCATAGACCCTAGAGGTAGCTTGTCCGGATGCCCTATTTCATTCATTACTAGTCCTCTCTATTCTCTTTTACTTGCACTCTCTCATCTTCCATCTTTCTATTTAATTTCTTGTCTTTCATTCTACTTTATTCTATATTTACTCATTGATCCTACTATTGCTTTTCTGTACTCCGCATAGCTTAATTAGTGAAATCTCGTATTCTAATTCCCTATTCCTTGTGGATTCGACTACCCACTCACCAGGGTAAATTTATCACTTCGACAAACCCGTGCACTTGCGGGATACACGTAAGGGGTCGTGTCAACTACAACAACCACATAGAGAATTTTCTTGAAGTATGCGACATGTTGAAGATTAGTGGAGTAACGGACGATGTGATTCGTTTGAGAGCCTTCCCATTTTCATTGAAGAGAAAAGCAAGATATTGGCTTCATTCACTACCGAGAGCATCTATCACTACTTGGGAGGAGATGACCGAGGCATTCTTGGTTAGGTACTTCCCTCCGAGAAAATCAGTGAAGCTCCGGAATGAAATATCATCCTTCATGCAAATGGAATTGGAGTCTCTATTTAAGACATGGGACAGGTTCAAGGAGCTCTTTCGAAGATGCTAGCAACATGGATTCCTCGAGTGGATGATCATTCATACCTTCACCTTCTATAATGGGTTGAATCCGAGAACCAAGCAACACTTAGATGTAGCGGCAGGAGGAACTCTAGGAAGCAAGACTCCCGGTGAAGCCCGGCACCTTATAGAAGAGATGGCTATGAATAGCTATTAATGGAACACAAGGGACCGAAAGAAGGTGGCCAGAATTCATGAAGTTGACGAGGTTACATCGATGGCGGCACAGGTGGAATCATTGAGTAAGAAGCTAGATGCTCTTGCTTCAGCAAGAGTTGCGGCCATCACTAATTATAACAGTTGTGGGGGAGGTCACGCTTCGAGCGATTGCCCTATTGTTATTGGGGACACTAGTGCGGTGGAACATGTCGATTTTGTTGCCAATGCATATAGAGGACAAGGCCAAGGCAACTCGTACAGTGGAACCTACAACCCGGGGTGGAAGAACCACCCAAACTTTTTATGGAGCAATCAAGGGCTATCACAACAAAAGAGCAATGCACCACTGGGATTTCAAAGTCAACAAGCGCCGAACTTAGAGAGCCGAGTGACCGGGCTAGAGGGAAAGATGACTGATCTAGAAAGAGGCCTCACAAGGTTTGTTGCTTCGTCAGATGTTAGATTTCAATTGGTGGAAGCTACACTTCGCAGCCGCACCGCCTCACTACATAACTTGGAGAATCAAGTGTGGCAAATTGCAAAGACATTGGCCGAGAGACCCCCAAGGTAGTTTGCCTAGTAATACGGAGACCAATCCGAGGGAGCAATTGAAGGCAATTACCTTGAGAAGTGGAAAAGAGGTCGAGAGAAATCTTCCTCTAGAAAAGACAAAGGAAGCACCCGAGGTTATGGAGATAGAGGAAGAAGTGTCAAAGGAAAAGGAGGTGGCACTCCCACCCTACAAGCCTAGGATCCCCTATCCTTCATGTTTGAAGAATGACCAAAAGAATGAGCAATACAAGAAGTTTCTGGGTATGTTCAAGCAGTTGCACATCACCATACCATTCGCGGAGGTATTGGCCCAAATGCCCAAGTATGCGAAGTTCTTGAAGGACCTCTTGACCAATAAGAGAAAATTGGAGGAGAGTAAAGCTGTAGTTCTTAATGCCAATTGCTTGGCCATCTTGCAAAAGAACATGCTGAGTAAGAGAAAAGATCCTAGAAGTTTCATTATACCGTGCAATATTGGCAACTTGGGTGAAGAAATGGCATTGGCCGATTCTGGGGCAAGTATCAATGTCATGGCCTATACCTTCTTCAAAAAGCTAGGCTTGGGCGAGCCTAGAAAAACTCGGATGACACTTCAGCTTGCGGATTGATCGGTGAGGCATTTGGTGAAGGAATCCCGAAAGCGTACGGGGTCGCCAAGTAATACCTAGTGCAAAAGCACAAGGATCGTATTCCACGAGGCTAAGGGTCTACTATTACTCCTTCATCACCTACTATCTAACCTAACATCTCAAGCATGATTATAGTACTCTCTTTAAAGCAAAGAAATAAGAATAGTATGTAAAACTAAATTTAAAGTCAAACACAATGGTTGTAAGTGCTACAGTGATGAGTGAAGGCCTATGGATGTGGATCCCCTTGAGGGGTCATCATGAAACATGGATGAACAGTAAAAGGATAGTTCGGGTGATTTAGACCGAAGGAACTCAAGATTAGACCAATCACAATTTCTCGGCGATTGAACCCTAATCCCATACGAATACCTAGTAGAATTTCTTCCTAACCGGTATTCCTACGATTGCATTAGGTACAAGGAGATCCCAATATAAGGGTACTCTAAACCCTAGTTTACCCTTATAGATCGGAGGGCTATTGATATCCAATTTCTCGGCAATACCAATACAAGAAACCCCTTTTTGTTCATCAAAGATCTAATACACGCGAGTAGGTCAAGTCTACGTGTACAACTCAATAAAGAGCTACGGATTTCTCCTTCAAGTAGCTCTAGGCATGAAACACAATGAACAAAATCACAAATCAACCCAAACATAATATTAATTGCAAATCATCCAAAAATACATGATGAATCCCCCAAGGTTTACCGACACCCGGTGACCTTGGGGGTCTAGTGTGCCATCATACAAACAATAACAACAAGGTAAAGTAAATCACTCAAAAAGCTCATAAATGACACTCCCTAGATGAAATGATGAAGGAGAAGGTGGAGGTCTGGCCGAATGACGCTTTCCCTCGCCCAAAAGATTGCCAAATGACGCTTCCCCTCGGCTTGGCACCTTGCTCCCTTGATGGTGAAGCTCTCCCCTTGTTGATGATGCTCTTGCCTCCTTCTTTGGCTCCAAATCGTCGTCTTCCAAAAGGTATCTTCGTTCTCCCCTTTAATATGCCGGCCAAAGGTCCCCTTCAATAGCCCTAGAACTCCCAATTTATACCCCCGAAGCATACGGGCCGTATGGGGGGTTATGAGGATGTAGATTAGATCAAGAGAATCCCCAAATCCCGAGCCTCACGGGGTAGTTAACTGGGTAGTGAAGGGTTAACTGGGTAGTTAACTGGGGAGTGAAGCCTAGGCAAAAATTTATGGAAATTCTTCACTGGGTCGCAGACTTGGCCGTGAGAACTAGGTTAAGACTTCTGGAAGTTCCTCACGGGGTAACAGACAGGGCCGTGAGGCTCAGGCGAAATTCTTAGGATTTTCTTGCCCAAAGAACCCCCAATTGCTACAGTACTTCAGCTACAGTAGATCTGCTATAGTACCACGACCTCGTTTTTCTTCTCTTTCCTGCCCAGAATATGCGCTCGCGATCTCCATGGCTTCTACCTGACCTACAATGCAAATATGACTCGATTAGGCATAAAAACGGGCACAAAACGTGACAAAATACATGCAAAGTGTACTAAATAAGTATACTAGAATACATACATTTAGACACTTATCAAACATCCCCACCCTAAGTGTTTGCTTGTCCCCAAGCAAACAAATCATGAAAAATAGAGGGAAAGATAAGTGGCTAAATGTACTATCTCCGGCTTGAATAAAAATGAGATTCTACAAGCAATGGACAATGATACATAGATGATGAGTTACAGTCAATAAGTACAATAGAAAAATCCTGTCTCACCTCTTAATTGTCTGTGCAGTGTAAGTGAATCTTTTATCTCATTTGCCCTTACTTAGTCTAGCCTATTGACTTTAATCAGTATACCTCTAGATGCCAATCACTCCACATGCAAAGAGTACTGGGTCTTAAAATGCTAAGTGCTACCTCAATGAACAAGTAAGATCCTTCTAACTCTTAAATTTGCAACTAAATCCAATTTCTTCTCAAAACATCAAGTAGGCAGTCTAAGTAATCACTAGGGTTTTTATTTACATGTATATACACTTTTTTTTTCGAGTCCGCCTAACGTAGACTGCACCAAAATCTTTCAGGAGGGTGTACATGCTGGTTAGGCACAAGAGCCACCCAACTACTCGATTACAGTCTACATAGACGCATTCATGCTTCATTAGTAGAGGAATACTGACATAGACTCTTTTATTTTTTATTTTTTCAAATTTACCCTAGATCATGTCTTTAGACTGCACTACAAGCTACAAAACTAGGACTAGCTCAACAAGGTTTAGAAGTTCTTAAGAGTTCATTGAAGGATAGAACTTAGTCTTCTAAGGCCAAGTACTCAAGGTTGTGTGTTTAGCATGCAAGAGAGTTAAAGTAGTCAAGTTGGCTATTCCTAGGGCATCAACAAAAAATTCAGTGCACAAGACAATACTAGAAGTGAAACAGGATTCAATAGGGCACAAAAAATATGTAACTCACATCAATCATTAATCCATGCTAAAAGAATCTCACAAGAATGAACAAAGCCATCATTGATAACACTAGCATGTAAATATGGCCCTAAACATGTAATACACCCATCCCCACACTTAGTGTTGTACATTGCCCTCAATGTACACTAGTCATGAATAACAAGGAAAGATAGTCAATTAAAACAATAGAGGAGGGTGGAAACGAGCTTCCCCGGTTTATCTTGTGTAAATGGCGAGATGTGACCCGAACAAATGTACGGCGAGCTCTACATGTCGGGCCCGGCTTCCATAAAATGTGTAGAGGATCACCAAACTACCCTCAATGCCCTGCAAGGCACAAGGGCACATCATCATTCCACAAAAATAAATAGAATGCAAAGACAAAACACTAGGGAGAAGTCAAACACTCATGCTAGATAATCAACATGCATAAAGTTCAACAAAAGGTTGTTTAGGGCATAACCCCTCCCAACTTATTCAAACAAACCAAACACACATGCAGAACATGAAATAAAAACAAAACAAGCAATAAGCTACTGAAATAAAACTAGATGCCTATGCTCAGAAGTGGAAGTGATCGTCACTAAAAGGTGGTGAAGGTGTGGCAGCGCAGGAAGTGGTGGCGGCCTGTGACGATGAACCACGAGAAGAAATGGTAAACTGGTGAAAATCCTCAGTGAGCAGGCGTTGGCCCTCTAAAATTTGAAAGAGCTGACCACGCATCTCACGCTGCTCATGATGAATAGCCAGAATATTGCCCTCCATCCCTCGCAGCCTGGCATCAAAATCTAGTGGCAGTGTAGTGCCCTGAGCAGGAGCGGGAGAGCCCTCGTGGTCTGAGTCGGACTCCACTGGCAAACTGGATTCTCCCACGACTGAGTGTTGGGAGAGCCTGTACTGGTCACCTCTCTTCTCAATTAATCCAGTGGCCCTCAGGATTGCCGCATTAAGGGGTGCCACATCCCCCACGATGGTTATGTCACGTGCCCGGTCCAATAAATTCATACCTCGGATCATCCTAGTAATGTATGGACCCATGAAAATGGCACCCAATCGCGCAAACTGCGCCTGATGTAGGAAAGCCTCGACCGCAAGGTGTCCTATGTGGAGAGGATACTGCTCAAAAATCCCGTATAAGATGAGTAGATCAGACTGAGAAACCACTCCAAGACTGTCCCGTCGACCCCCGATAGACCGAGTAATCAAGGCATGAATGTATCTCCGTATAGGGTCTGCAATTCAAGAAGCTTTTCTGGTGTTCTTGGTGTCACTTGGAGCAATGGCAGTCCAATAATCCCTCACAGTCATGTCAGACGGGAAATCAATTTGGAGTTGGCCGACCGGTAATGAACTAGTGTAGTCTTCATCATGAATCCCCAAGTACTTGGCAAACTCCAAATGATTCATATCAAAGTCCTCCTAAAGGCTTGAAAGCGAATGGAGCCTTGCTTTCGAGAGATGACATCCCTTTGGTCTTGGCGTGCTTCGAAGGTACTAAGAACTTCCAAGGTAAGTTGGCGAAAGGTTGGCTCATCAATGGAGAAAAGGTTCTCCCAACCATTTTGCGATAGCAACTCTTTCACTTGCTCGGTAATTCCAATTGTCCCTAAGATTCCCCACTAAATGTTTCGAAGAGTACCAAATGGCTTGGTCTTCAAAACTTCGTATCTTTCTTTGTGGAGGGCGTGTGTGAGATGGGGTTCTTCGGGGGTTTGAGTGGAAGCCCTTGGGCATTTCGAGGCAAGTTTCTTGAAGTTCGGCATCCCTACAATGTCAATAAACCTCATTAAGATTCAAGTAATCCAAGATAATGCCAAACAACATGCAAATAATGGGAAAAGAAGAGAAAAAGAGGATGAATAGGGTCCATACAGCCGTGAGAGAGGCCGTATGGACAGTATTCATCAAGTAGCATAACCTCTCATTCTCAAAAATCCATAAATTTGTACTAGAATTCAATGGGAAATGATCATACACCATTCAAAACATCAAATGCAAGCAACATACTTGAAATCATCCATCAAGAAGCTCAAAGAAACCAAAAAAATGAAAAAAGAAAAATCTAGGGCATCAAAGAGCTAACCGATGAAACCTTGATGAATCTTGCTTGAAAACCTTGGAAAAATACTAGATCGAACTCTCAAAGTATCTACGAGGTGATCTAGGAAGAAAAATGAGTGGATTCGGCCAAGAAATGAGAAAGAAAGAAGGAGAAAAATTTGTGTTTTGAAGAAGGGATGAAAAGGTGAGAGAGGAAGTGAACACGGATGAGAGGAGGGGGATATAACCCATGCCTCACCGCCTCTCTCACGGGGTGAGGGGGGCCGTGAGGCCTAGGCAATGGCCTCGGGTTGAAGGGCAGATGGCCCCAAGATGGCCGTGAGAGGGGCCGTGAGCCCTAGGCCAAAGGCTCAGCCAAGGGACAGACAGCCCATCTCACGGCCCCTTGAGGCTGTGAGGAGCTGGAAATCCATTCAAAAGCCAAAATTTTCTTCACAAAATGGTTAAGTACAACATTGAAACATTATAGAACACCTCCAACTTGAAAGAAACACAAAATAATTCGATCTAATGCACAAAATGACGACAAAAACAAGCAATACCCAACAAATAAAATGATTAAACAACTCTCAAGACGATAAGAAAATTGCGAGCATGGACTTATTTAATTGCAAAACTAGTGAAGGAAATGACAACTAAAAGAATAAGATGAACATCTAGAATACGAAAAGTGAACTAAAAACCCCTGAATGCTTGGGTTGCCTCCCAAGAAGCGCTTGTTTAACGTCACGAGCCTGACGTACCTTCTTCCTTACCTTACGGGGGTTCAAAAAGCTTGAAGTTAACCCCGGTCAAGCTTAAAGAAACATTGTTACCCGGCAAGTTCAACGACATCAACGAATAGACATCAACTTTTTCATGATCAAAGAGGGGTTCGAATTTTGCCTTCCCTCCATGAGATTTTGAACGGCGGGGGTTAGTACCTTTCTTTCTCTTCCCCCGTACCTCCCTCCAAATTGTTTTCAACATCGATTCCTTTTTCTCCTTTTCTTTGGCATTGGTGCATATTACCTTCTCCTTTGGTTGCTTTAGGTTGTTATTTGGATGGGGGAGTGGGGTTATTCTTGTTCTTCATCCCCTAGTTCTTTCAAATACTCGTCCAAGGGATTCAACGACAATACCTCCTGCACACAATTAGAAATCAAGAGGTCAGTTTCATCAATAAAATTAAGTTTGTCATCATGGTCAAGAGAGTGTTTCATGGCCGCCGGCAATGTGTACACTGCTTCCTCCTCTCCAACCCTTAGTGTTAGTTTTCCTCCCTTGAGATCAATTAGGGCACCCGAGGTACTTAAGAATGGCCGACCAAGAATTAACGGTGTCTCCACATCTTCATCAATGTCCATAATGAAAAAATCCACGGGAAAGACCAATTTGTCAACTCGAACAATCACGTCCTCCACAATCCCAAGAGGCTTTCTTGTTGATCGATCCACCAATTGTAAAGTCATCCTTGTGGGTTTAAGCTCATCCAAGCCAAGCTTCAAGTACATGGTGTAGGGCATGACGTTGATGCTTGCCCCCGAATACGCTAATGCATTTTCTTGAACTCCTCCTTCAAGCACACAAGGAATTATGAAACTTCCCGAATCTATCAATTTTTGTGGGAGCTTCTTCTCTAAAATAGCCGAACAATTTCCCGAGAGTGCCACGGTGCCTTCCTCTTCTAATTTTCTTTTATTTGTGAGGAGCTCCTTTAGAAACTTGGCATACTTGGGCATTTGCGTTAAAGCTTCAACGATAGGGATATTAATGGGGAGTTGTTTGAAGATGTTGATGAATTTTCTAAACTGAACATCTTCCTTGTCTTGTTTCAATCTAGCCGGATAGGGAATTTGAGGCTTGTACTCGGGTGGATTTGATTTTCCCCAAAGATGAGATTCATTGTTTCTTTGCCGATCATCTCTCTCAACAACTTTTTCAGAAGATATGGGATCTTCCACAGTGGCAATCCCATTTCCCTTGACACTTGGGTCACTTTCGACCCTTGTCTCCACTTGCTTCCCACTCCTAAGGGCAATGGCCTTCAAGTGCTCCCTTGGATTCTCTTCGGTGTTACTAGGAGGAAGACTTCCTGAAGGTCGTTCTGAATTTGCCTTAGCAAGTTGCCCCACCTGATGTTCAAGTGATTGCACCGAGGCTTGAAGATTTCTCAAGATGGACCCAAAGTCATTGAGTTGAGAATTCACATTGTTAAATCTCGATTCGGTGCCAATCATGAACTTGGCAAGTACATCTTCGGTGGTAAACCTCTTCTCTTGCACAGGTGGTTGTACTTGAGGATTCTGAGGGGGGACAACTTTTGGTTGTTGTTGCCTTTGATTCCATGAAAAGTTAGGGTGGTATTTTCACCCCGAATTGTAGGTAGAGCTATACGGATTTCCTTGCGGCCTTGGGCCCCCCAATGTAATCAATAGTCTCGATGGGCGCGACGGAGGAGCTAGCAATAGGACATTGGGTGGCCCTATGACCACCACCATAAGTGCTACAACTCATCACTGTTTCAGACTTCGAACTGCTACCCATGAGTATGTCTAGCTTCCTAGACAACAGATCAACCTTCGCGGCAAGAGCATCGTTAGCATTGATTTCATATATTCCGGCCCCCTTTTGTGGTGTTCCTCTCAAGGCCCAATGAGATTCATTGCTTGCCATGGACTCAAGTAACTGCTCGGCCTCATTAAGGTACTTGTTGCTAAGTGATCCACCCGCCGCGGCATCAGTGAGTTGGTGGGTGGCATAATTCAGCCCATTATAGATGATTTGTACCTGCATCCATGAAGCAAACCCATGGTGAGGGCATCTTTGAACGAGGTCCTTGAATCTCTCATAAGCTTCAAATAAACTCTCGGACTCTCCTTGCTTAAAAGCTGAAATTTCTTGCCTCAATCTTGCCGCTTTGCTAGGAGGAAAGTATCTTCCAAGAAATTTCTCGACCATGTCTTTCCATGTCTTGATTGAACCCGGTGGTAAAGATGTGAGCCATCGGTATGCCGCGTCCCTAAGACTGAAAGTCGCAACCGGATAGCATCATCCGTTACCCCATTTATCTTGAATGTAGAGCAAATTTGGAGGAAACGGGCAAGGTGATCATGTGCATCTTCGTTTGCAAGACCATTGAACTGAACTGAATTCTGGACCATGCCAATTGTGCTTGCCTTGATTTCAAAATTGTTGGTTGCAATAGTAGGTGCTTGGACACTAAATTCTTCACCCGTAAATTGTGGCCTTTCATATTTAGACAACGTTCATCTCTCCTCGGCCATGACGGATGATGACAAATCCTCAACCAAAATGTCTTGCTCACTCGAGCTTTCACCAATTTCTCTTCTTCAACAATGCAAGGTCCTCTCAATTTCACTATCCGGCTCAACTAAGTCTGCCGGATTTCCACGTGTCATACACGGTACCTTGCACAAATTAGGAAAGATAGAACAAGTTAGGCTCAAAAGAAATGAAAACAAAACAAAAGAAAAGAGACAATAAGTAAATGGCTAGAGCAATAAGCTAGAAGTTTCCTAGAATCCCTTAAAGTTCCCCGGCAACGGCGCCAAAAACTTGGTGAAGGAATCCCATAAGCGTACGGGGTCGCCAAGTAATACCTAGTGCAAGGATCGTATTCAACGAGGCTAAAGGTCTACTATTACTCCTTCATCACCTACTATCTAACCTAACATCTCAAGCATGATTATAGTACTCTCTTTAAAGCAAAGAAACAAGAATAGTATGTAAAACTAAATTTAAAGTCAAACACAATGGTTGTAAGTGCTACAGTGATGAGTGAAGGCCTATGGATGTGGATCCCCTTGAGGGGTCATCATGAAACATGGATGAACAGTAAAAGGATAGTTCGGGTGATTTAGACTGAAGGATCTCAAGATTTGACCAACCCCAATTTCTCTGCGATTGAACCCAAATCCCATACCAACACCTAGTAGAATTTCTTCCTAACCGGTATTCCTACGATTGCATTAGGTACAAGGAGATCCCAATATAAGGGTACCCTAAACCCTAGTTTACCCTTATAGATCGGAGGGCTATTGATATCCAATTTCTCGGCAATACCAATACAAGAAACCCCTTTTTGTTCATCAAAGATCTAATACACGCGAGTAGGTCACGTCTACGTGTACGACTCAATAAAGAGCTACGGATTTCTCCTTCAAGTAGCTCTAGGCATGAAACACAATGAACAAAATCATAAATCAACCCAAACATAATATTAAGTGCAAATCATCCAAAAATACATGATGAACCCCCCAAGGTTCACCAACACCTGGTGGCCTTGGGGGTCTAGTGTGCCATCATACAAACAATAACAACAAGGGTAAAGTAAATCACTCAAAAAGCTCATAAATGACACTCCCTAGATGAAATGATGAAGGAGAAGGTGGAGGTCTGGCCGAATGATGCTTTCCCTCGCCCAAAAGATTGTCAAATGACGCTTCCGCTCGGCTTGGCACCTTGCTCCCTTGATGGTGAAGCTCTCCCCTTCTTGATGATGCTCTTGCCTCCTTCTTTGGCTCCAAATCATCGTCTTCCAAAAGGTATCTTCATTCTCCTCTTCAATATGCCGGCCAAAGTTCCCCTTCAATAGCCCTAGAACTCCCAATTTATACCCCCGAAGCATATGAGCCGTATGGGGGGTCGTGAGGATGTAGATTAGATCAAGAGAATCCCTAAATCCCGAGCCTCACGGGGTAGTTAACTGGGTAGTGAAGGGTTAACTGGGGAGTGAAGCCTAGGCAAAAATTTCTCGAAATTCTTCATTGGGTCGCAGACTGGGCCGTGAGAACTAGGTTAAGACTTTTGGAAGTTCCTCACAGGTAACAGACGGGGCCGTGAGGCTCAGGCGAAATTCTTAGGATTTTCTTGCCCGAAGAACCCCTAGCTACTACAGTAACTGCTACAGTAGATTGTTACAATACTTAATCTACAGTGGATCTGCTACAGTATGCAACCTGGTTTTTCTTCTCTTTTCTGCCCAGAATATGCGCTCATGATCTCCATGGCTTCTACCTGCCCTAGAATGCAAATATGACTCGATTAGGCATAAAAACGGGCACAAAATGTGACAAAATACATGCATAGTGTACTAAATAAGTATATTAGAATACATATATTTAGACACTTATCAGCATCCGAGGGACAAGTATATATTTCCTGTTGACTTTGTGGTGTTAGACGTCGATGAGGACGTAGAGGTGCCGTTGATCCTTGGAAGGCCTTTCTTGCGCACTTCCATGGCTCTTATTGACATGGACGGCGGGGAGCTCACATTGCGAGTTAGAGATGACAAGCTTACATACCGCCTCGCCGAAGCCATGAGACACTCTCTTGATTTTGATGATACTTTGTTTTCCTTGATGCCACTGATGAGCTAATAGATGATTATGTGCAGGAAATGATGAACCCGGAGCAGTATGAAGGGTGGCCGGACCAAGATGTGGAGATCGAAGAAGAAGTAGTATCACTTGGTCTAGTCGAGAAGGAAGTCAAGCCAGAACTGGGGCTTATAAAATGGATAAGAATGAAGATAAGGAGAGCGAGGAGGCGCCACACGAAAAGCCCCAAGGTCAATGGGAATGAGCAAGCAAGGAGTGAGGGTGTTTCACCCTTGTGTGGTAACAAAATCGCTAACTCCCCCTCTAGACTACATAAGCTATGTCATGCATGTTTTCAGGTTGTAGGGAAGAGGGCAACTATCATTCATGAACCCCCGTAAGGTAAGACAGGTACGTCAAGCTAAGTGACGTTAAACAAGCGCTTCTTGGGAGGCAATCCAAGCTTTTACTGTTTTTCTAGTTTTTAGTTTAGCTTTAGTATGAATAAAAGTTTTAGTGTTAGTGTCCTAAATTTTCCATACATGTGCTGTGATTTTCTTGTGGATCATTCATGTTTTTGTGTGCCTAAACGTTGATTGACGAACTTTTGGGTCGTTTGAGTGTGTTTTCAGGGATCTCTGGCTGTGTTTTTACCGTCTATACAGGCTCTAAGTATTAAGAATGTGTTTCTGAATTTTTCTATAGAGTTTGTGATTTTTTCTAAGTCATCCATAGAAAACACACGGCCATGTGGAATTTCCACATGGCCGTGTGAACTATCTCGGAGCTCATCCCGAGCGTCACAGGGGCCGTGTAGCTGCCCCTGTGACCGACCCTGTGAAGGGCACACAGCCGTGTGAATTCCTGCAGAACATGAACTCTTATTCCCGAGAGTCCACAAGGGCGTGTGCGTGCCCCTATGAGTGCCCATGTATTAAGGCACACGGCCGTGTAGACCTTCCATACGGCAGTATGAAATTCTACAGAGAGCTCCCTTCTTTCCCGAGAAAACACAGGGGCGTGTGGCTGTCCCTGTGGGAGAACTTGTGAACGGCAGCGTTATTATCTTACAATGAGCATTACTTTTATCAGACTTTATCACTAAATTGTGTGCATTTGTGTGCTTTTTTGTATTGTAGGTTTGTGGAGCTAGTTTGGAGAAGAAGAACAAAGTTAGATCGTGTTTGCCATTGTTGGGGAGTTTTCTGATCGAGCAAGGAACAAGGCACGAGTCTAGACTCGTGGGTGTGTGCTAATCTCCTTTGGAGGGGCACAAAGGCAGTCACATTCACAATAAGTCTAACTCGTATAGTATAGGAGAACTTCGCCAATGAGGAGGATTGAAGCAATCTACATGATCTACCGTTAATTGTGTTCCCAAATCAACGGCCTCGATGAAGAATGATGAATTCGAGAGCGTTTCTGCAAGAGTACTGTAGCAGCAATCTAGCAAGTTACTGTAGGGAAAATATTGTAGCAAGTTACTGTTCACTGTATATCGAAATTTAGCAAAACAGAGACTTCACACGGGCGTGTGGAAATTCCACACGGCCGTGTGAAATCCCGATTTCAGCGATTTAAAGCCGTGACTCAACATTATAAAATACCGTTTTGGAGACTTTTTCTAGATCTTTTTGCCAATCTTTTCTCCTATCTTCTGGAGGGTTGCAGCTAGGGTTTGGAAAGGACCTTATGGAGGATCGAAGCGCATCATCTACATCGTCATCGACGTCCGACGGCCGCACAAGAATACGGCCACACTATACACAAGGGGTTTTCATCTATGCTTTTGATTCGTGTTTATTCTCATATTTTGATGGATTTGTATAGCTCCATGAGGAGCTAAACCCCTTGTGGGTATTCAGACTTGTAAACCCTAGGATGATTATGTTTCTTTGACTTGTTATTATGCTTTTCGTTATTGATAAATAAAATTGAGTTTCAATCTTAATTGCATCTTGTATCGATTTTCCCTTAGCCGTGACACTAGGGTTCACAATCGTCTAGGTTATCCTTTGGAGGTGTGACAACTGATATAGGGTTAGACTACTTAAGATTGAAGATGGTTGAGAGGGTGAGTCGTGAGGTAGCGAAACGTCCACTTTTCCTTCCGGTGTGATTCTCCATACCTAATGTCGAGGTATAGTGTTGGGATTAGTCACGGTTGACCTTAGGTTTGGGACCATGTTTTTAAGGATATCCTCGACTCATTTAACATCAATAGAAGAGTATAATAGCATTGTCTTGCACTAGAAACAAAAATCCTAGGGGTAGCTTTTCCGGGTACCCTACTTCATCCATTGATTGTCCTTCTCTTATTAATTTTACTTGCACTCTCCTATCTTCCATATTTCTATTTTATTTCTTGTTTTGTTTAATTGCTTTGGAGCCACACATTGATTCTATTCTCATTTTTCGTATACCGCACTAGCTAAATAGCGAACACTTGTGTCTTTAATTTCTATTCCTTGTGGATTCAACTACCCTCTCATCAGGGTACTATTATTAGTTTTACAAGCCCGTGCACTTGCGGTACACACATGCAAGGGGTGTGTCAAGTTTTTGGCGTCGTTGCTGGGGAATAGGCGTATTTTAGATATTTGTTTTCGCTATTCTAGCTATTCACTTCATTTTCTATTTCACACTTTCTTTGTCTATCATTGTTCTTACTTGTTTTGTTTTCTTTGATTTCAGTTTCAGAAGGGATGTTTGACATAACTGAGATTTTTGATACACTTACAGGAATAATAAAAGATGTGGAACAGAAAATGCAGTTGTTCACGGTACAATCAGTTACAAGTTGCATTGAGTATGAGCAACCAGTGAGCATTCCTTTTGCAGAAGAAGAGGCTACTTTTGATCATTCTTTTATAGAGCAGATCATGAGTTATGAACTGGGCAGTGTTCTAGACGAATTTGAGAAATTGGCCCTAGCCTCTTCAAGTAGTGATATAGAAGAAAGTCTAGAGAGGGTCCTTGCTCAGTTTGAAACATGTTATCGGAAGCACAGGCAAGAAGTTTTTTCGGTGGGGACTATAGATTTAACTGAGGAAGCTTGTGAGGTAGGAGCAACAATAGGAGCTTAGGATCATCTCAACAGTCATGTTTGGAAAACAGTTCAGATAGTGTTATTGAACAGGAGTTGACTCAGTTTGAAGAAATTGATAGATTAAAGGAGAGTCGATTGCGACCATCTATTGAAGAAACACCTGATTTGGAGTTGAAAACACTACCAAAACACTTGGAATATGCATTTTTAGCAGAAGAGATGAAGCTTCCCGTGATTATAGCATCAGATCTATCTTCGGATCAGAAGGCTAAGTTGGTGAATATGCTGAAGAAACACAAGTCTGCCCTTGCTTGGAAAATTTCAGATTTGAAGGGCATAAATCCCTCATTTTGTACACATAAAATCTTAATGGAGGATAACTTCAAGTCAGTAATCCAACCCCAGAGGAGACTAAACCCGAATATGAAAGAGGTTGTCAAGGCAGAGGTGGTGAAATTATTAGATGCAGGGATTATCTATCCCATCTTTGATAGTGCTTGGGTGAGCCCAACGCAAGTGGTTCCGAAGAAAGGAGGGATGACAGTGATCAAGAATGAAAAGAATGAACTCATCCCAACTAGAACAGTCACAGGATGGAGGGTGTGCATTGATTACAGAAGACTGAATGATGCAACTCGGAAGGATCACTTTCTATTGCCTTTTATTAATCAAATGTTAGAGCGATTGGTTGGGCATCAGTTTTACTGTTTCCTAGACGGGATGTTAGGATACTTTCAGATTCCTGTTGCCCCGGAAGATCAAGAGAAGACAACATTTACTTGTTCTTACAGGACCTTTGCATACAAACGAATGCCGTTTGGACTATGCAACGCACCCGTCACATTCCAATGATGTATGACTGCCATTTTTTATGACCTTTTGGAAGATATCATGGAGGTGTTCATGGATGATTTTTCAATGTTCGGTGACTCCTTTGATATATGTTTGAAAAACTTGGAGAGAGTGTTGATGAGATGTGAGGAGACAAATCATGTGCTAAATTGGGAGAAATGCCACTTCATGGTTCAAGAAGGTTTCGTTCTGGGGCACATGATCTCTCAAATGGGCATTGAGGTAGAAAAAGCCAAGATTGAAGTCATAGATAAACTTCCTCCACCATCAAATGTTAAGGGAAATCGAAGCTTCTTGGGGCATGCAGAGTTTTATAGGCAGTTCATCGAGGATTTTTTGAAAATTACACAATCGTTGACTAAAATCCTCAAAAAGGATGCTCCTTTTGATTTTGGGGATAAATGTAAGATGACATTTAATTTCTTAAAAGAGAAGCTAGTTCAAGCCCCAATTTTGATCACACCGGATTGGAACGAACCATTCGAGCTTATGTGCGATGCAAGTGACTATGCCATTGGAGCAGTCTTAGGGTAGAGGAAAGACAAGCAATTCCAATCGATATATTATGCTAGCAAGACTCTCTCAGGTGCTCAAGAGAACTATACCACTACAGAGAAAAAATTACTAACAGTTGTGTTCGCCCTCGACAAATTCAGGCCGTATCTTATTTTGTCAAGAGTCATTGTGTTTACTGATCACTCAGCCCTCCGTTACCTCATGAACAAGGCAGATGCGAAACCAAGGTTGATCCAGTGGATATTACTCCTACAAGAGTTTGATATGGAGATAAAGGACAAGAAAGGGACTGAAACTGTGGTGGAGGATCATTTGTCTCGGTTAGAGGAAAGTGTGGGACAAGAGCCATCTAGTAAGGAAATTAATGACTCCTTCCCGGAGGAGCACTTGTACTTGATCCAGGATTCAACATCAACAAGTGATACTCCATGGTTCGCAGACTTTGCGAATTACTTGTCAAGGAGGTTCTTAAACAAGGGCTTACGTTCCAACAAAAAAAGAAATTCTTTAGCGATTTGAAGAATTATTTCTGGGATGACCTGTTCCTTTTCCGTATATGTGCAGACCATGTAGTTCGGAGATGTGTATCAAGGGAGGAAGGATGGGATATCCTTGCTCATTGCCATTCAGGACTTGTTGGAGGCCATTATGCATCAAGTAGAACTGCAGAAAAAGTTTTGGCTACGGGATTTTATTGGCCGACTCTCTTCCAGGATGCACACCAGTTTGTTCTTTGATGTGACAATTGTTAGAGGGCAAGAAATCTATCTCGGCGGGATGAGATGCCTCAGAATCCTATGCAATTTTGCGAGGTATTTGATGTTTGGGGCATTGACATCATGGGGCCATTTCCGAAGTCCAATGGGAACCAATACATATTAGTGGCAGTTGACTATGTCTCTAAATGGGTTGAGGCTCAAGCACTGCCAACTAATGATGCTAGAACTGTGGTAAAATTTTTGAAGAGGTTGTTTACTCGGTTTGGAATTCCACGAATTATCATTAGTCATCGAGGAACCCATTTTTGCAACTCCCAATTGGAAAAAGTGTTGAAAAGATATGGAGTACATTACCGCCTTGCCACTCCTTACCATCCACAAACTAGTGGTCAAGTGGAGGTTACAAATAGAGAGCTCAAGAGGATCTTGACAAAATCGGTGGAGCAAGGGAAGCGAGATTGGTCTGAACATTTAGATGACACACTCTGGGCTCATCGAATAGCATACAAGACTCCGATAGGAACTACTCCGTATAATTTGGTCTACGGAAAGTCATGTCATCTACCTGTGGAACTTGAACATAAGGTATACTGGGCAATCAAAGTGATGAATTTCGATTTAAGAAAAGCCAGTGAACAAAGACTGCTTCATCTTAATGAGCTTGATGAATGGAGGTTGAAGGCATATGAGAATGCCAGAATTTACAAAGAAAAGATTCGGAAGTCGCATGATAAGCATATCAAACTGCCCAAGGAGTTCAAAGTAAGGGACCAAGTATTGTTATTCAATTCACGGTTGCGACTCTTCCCCGGGAAACTGAAGTCTAGATGGTTTGGCCCATACATGGTTACTCAAGTATCACCTCATGGGGCAATTGAGATCACTCATCTGGAGAAGGGTACATTCAAAGTAAATGGGCATCGGCTGAATCCATACTTTGGCGGCGAGGTTTGTAACAAGGATAAGGAAATTTTCTTTCTTCAATCCCCGTGAGGTAAGGCCAGGTACGTCAAGCTAAGTGATGTTAAACAAGCGCTTCTTGGGAGGCAACCCAAGGTTTTACTGTTTTTCTAGTTTTTAGTTTAGTTCTAGCATGAATAAAAGTTTTGGTGTTGGTGTCCTGATTTTTCCATACATGTGCTGTGATTTTTCTTGTGGATTATTGATGTTTTCGTGTGCCTAAATGTTGATTGACGAAGTTTTGGGTTGTTTGAGTGTGTTTTCATGGATCTCTGGTCATGTTTTTATCGTCTTTACAGGCTCTAAGTGTTGAGAATGTTTTTCTGAAATTTTCAGTAGAGTTTGTGATTTTTCTAAGCCATCCAGAGAAAACACACGGCCGTGTGAAATTTCCACACAGCCGTGTGAATCATCTTAGAGCTTATCCCGAGCGTCATAGGGGCCATGTAGCTGCCCCTGTGACCGACCCTATGAAGGGCCACATGGCAGTGTGGAATTTCCACACGGCCGTGTGAATTCCTACAGAACTTGAACTCTCATTCCCGAGCGTCACAGGGGCCGTGTGGGTGCCCATGTGATACGACACACGGCCGTGTGAAATTCTGCAAAGAGTTCCCTTCTTTCCCGAGAAAACATAGGGGCGTGTGGCCGCCCCTGTGGGAGAGCTTGTGAAAGGCACACGGCCGTGTGAAATACTTGGACAATTCTCGGGTAGATCCAGTGAAACCACAGGGGCATGTGGGTGCCCCTGTGGCCGGCCTTGCGTTCATGGTCAGGACGGGTACATGGCCATGTGGAGGAGCTAAGAGAGCAACCAGAGAGAACACAAGGGCGTGTTTCTGCCCCTGCGAACCCTCTCAGTAGAGGCACACGGCCGTGTGGAATTGTAGGATTCAAAAGAAGGCCGCAACCTTCTTTCATATTTTGTTGGCTCTTCACATATAAACATCTCTACGCTCAAAGAAACACTCCTCTCCACTTCCCTAACTGTTTTTCGAAAGAGTTCACTGGTTTTAAAGGGTTTTTCGGCCGTGCCCTAAGTTTTGATTTTATTCTCATCAGTAAACCTTCCTTCTTCTTGGTATTTCGTCAATCCAATTCTTTTAGTTTATTAAATAAGTTTTCACGAGTTTTACATGCATATATACCTTCTGATTTAATTGTGGAAAGTTTCAAACCGATTAGAAGCGATTCGTATAAGATTTTGGCCTCACGGCCGTGTTGTTGTTGCGCCCCGACAATCCACACGGGCATGTGGAATTTCCACACGGCCGTGTGGATTCCTGCAAAATGAATTTTAATAATGGATTGATGGATTTCCTTTAAATTTTTGCAGAAATGGCACCTAGGTCGAAGCAAGTGACCGGCAAGAGAACTCTTGAGCCTTCTTTGGAGCAAATAGACTTCAACACTCCCAAGCAACGAACAAGATATGAGAGATTGGCAAAACTCAAGTTCGGGTAGTCTCGATATCTAGACTCAAGCTATTTGAGGACAGCTGAGGGGGGTGACGATATGGCGAATGAGATTGAAGAGCTTATAGCAGTGGCAACGTTTGTCATTTATTAGAGAGCCAGCTAACCGCTCGCTTACTATGGAGGTGCTTGCGTCGTTCGAGTTTGACAGATCATATAAAGATTTGACGAGTGCCGACACTATATAGTTTAGAGCTTTCGGGCACTATTACAGTAAGTCAGTGACACAGTTCTCCATCCACATGGGCTTATACGATGAAGCTTTTACTGAAACAGATGAGTACGAGAGCTTTCCGACTGATTACTCCGGCAGTTGAACCCCTCAGATGTGTACGAGTGCTATGCGGGAAGGGGCAGTACGAACCAGGGACATCGAAGGCTACTTGTCTATCTCGGCCATCCTATAGGTATATTCACACCATTTTGAGCAGATCAGTAAACGGCCGTGGTGATAGTATAGGAGTCCTGAGCCGGCAGGAACTCCTTTATCTCCACTCAATGGTACAGAGTGAACTGCTCCACCTTGGTCATATCCTAGCAGAGTACATACATCACCAGGGCTAGTACCCTCGGCTTGGGGCCATCTTCTCGGGACCGTACATTACGAGACTTATTAAGGGGATGGGTCTCCGGGAAGCAATTAGAGGGATCGAGAAGATAGTCATACCTTCCCCCATTAGCTTGGAGATGCTGAGACAAATGGGCATGGCAAGGAAACATTACCAGTGCTATGTACTGAACAGGTCCCCATCAGGGACAACAGAAGGAGATGAGACCGGGGGGTCGCAGCTAGCCTTAGAGCCACCTCCAGCACAGGCAGATGCACATGCACCACCTACAGCGCAGGAGCCACCTATGTGCGTTCAATTGCTTATGCTCATGTAGCTTGTGGCGGTTCACCTTAGTTGCAACGGTTGTATTCTTAGAGTTTAGGAGAATTTTTAACATTGTATCTTATCATGCTCTAGTTTCTACTTGAATTTTAGGGAAATTTTGCTCGATTATCTTATATTGCACAACTCACTTTTGGAATCTTTTGGAAACTCAAGCTTGAAGGTTTTAAGGACTAGTTTATCATCGTTTTAGTAAGCTCTTAGTTTTGTTTTGAGAAATACATAAAAAAAATTGAAAAAATGAAAAAGAGAAAAAGAAAAGTGAATTTGTGAATATTTGTTTGGGTTATTTGTGCATTTGGGGTGGAAAGAACTACCTCCCATGAAGTATGTAGCTACTCTTATAAGTTGGATACAAGTTATGCCCTAATGAGAGAAAGAGCTATCTCATGTAAAGCGTGAAAGCTACTACCCCGGTAGAAAGAGCTACCTCCTCAAAAGTGTGAAAGCCACCTTTGGTGGCCACCTAAGAAAAGGCTACCTTAGAGGTTGTGTGAAGCTACTACTTCCTTTCTTTTTGTATATAAATAAGTCCTTTTTAACAAGAGTTTGAGGAGTACCTTTTGGGTTATCTTGAGTGAGTTCACACACACTCACACATTTTCGAGTTATTGTCCTTTTTTATTCAAGTTTTTAGTTAGAGCAATGATATCTTTATGCAATGTTTTGATTTCCCCTTACTTGTAGAATGCTTCCTTTGCATACTTTTGGTGAACCTAAGGCCGAGCACTTTCAATTGTTTTTCCCAAGTACTTTAATGTTTTATTTTGCTTGAGGACAAGCAAAAGCTTAAGTGTGGGGGAGTTTGATAAATGCTTGTGTTATAGTAACGCGAAGTGTTATTATTTTACAATGAGCACTACTTTTAACAGATTTTATCAATAAATTGTATGCATTTCTGTGCCAACCTCCTTTGGAGGGGCACAAAGGCAGTCACATTCACAATAAGTCTAACTCGTGTAGCATAGGAGAACTTCGTCAATGAGAAGGATTGAAGCAATCGGCACGATCTACCGTTGATTGTGTTCCTAAATCAATGGCCTCGATGACGAACGATGAATTCGGGAACGTTTCGGCAAGAGTACTGTAGCAACAATGTTATAAGTACTGTAGGAAAATACTGTAGCAAGTTACTGTTCACTGTATGTCGAAATTCAGCAAAATAGAGACTTCACACGGGCGTGTGGAAATTCCACAGGGCCGTGTGAAATCCTGATTTCAGCGATTTAAAGCCGCGACTCAATATTATAAAAGGCCGTTTTGGAGACTTTTTCTGGATCTTTTTGCCAATCTTTTCTCCTATCTTCTAGAGGGTTACAGCTAATGTTTGGAGAGGACCTTGTGGAGGATCGAAGCGCGTCATCGGCATCGTCATCGACGTCCAGCGGCCGCACAAGACCACGGCCACACTATACGCAAGGGGATTTTCATCTATGCTTTTGATTTGTGTTTATTCTCATATTTTGATGGATTTGTATAGCTCTATGAGGAGCTAAACCCCTTGTGGGTATTCAGATTTGTAAACCCTAGGATGATTATGTTTCTTTAACTTGTTATTATGCTTTTCATTATTGATGAATAAAATTGAGTTTCAATCTTAATTGCATCTTGTATCGATTTTCCCTTAGCCGTGACACTAGGGTTGAGAATCATCTAGGTTATCCTTTGGAGGTGTGACAACTCCTATAGGGTTAGACTACTTAAGATTGAAGAGGGTTGAGAGGGTGAGTCGTGAGGTAGCGAAACGTCCCTTTCCCTTCCGGTGTGATTCTCCCTACCTCCGTGTTCCAAGAGTTCTTAGCGGTCGAGATAGAGCGAAGTGCTAGGAGATGAACTCCCCTGGGGCTTAGTTGCGCGAGCAATAGAGTAAAGGGTTATAGTGAATCCTAGTGCTGGGGCTTAATTTAGGCTAAGGTTCTTTCACATGGACCAAAGGGTTAGAGCTATACATAGGAATAGGGTTTATCACTAGGGATCCCTAGAACTTAAAGCAATCCCACGTAGTGTGAGGCTTAGGAAGATGGACTCCTCTAGGGCTTAGTTGACAGGTCAACGAGAGTCAAGGGTCGTAGTGAAACCTAATGCCGGGGCATAGTGTTGGGATTAGCCACGGTTGGCCTTAGGTTTGGGACCGTGTGTTTAAGGATATCCTCAACTCATTTAACATCAAGAGAAGAGTATAATAGCATTGTATTGCACTAGAAACATAAATCCTAGGGGTAGCTTGTCCGGGTACCCTACTTCATCCATTGATTGTCCTTCTCTTATTATTCTTACTTGCACTCTCCTATCTTCCATATTTCTCTTTTATTTCTTGTTTCGTTTAATTGCTTTGGAGCCACACATTGATTCTATTCTCATTTTTCGTATTCCGCACTAGCTAAATAGCGAATACTTGCGTCTTTAATCCCTATTCCCTGTGGATTCGACTACCCTCTCACCAGGGTACTATTATTACTTCGACAAGCCAGTGCACTTGCGGTACACACACGCAAGGGGTGTGTCATAGCATCATTAAAAACTTTTAATAATTGACAAATTTTTGTACAAATATCCCAATGACGAAGATAAAGAATGATATTACTAGCATTATATTGCATAAAACTACATAATAAACTTTTATATTCTTCAGTTTGAGAAAGTAATTTATACGTAGAATTCCAACGAGTAGGGACATCTGGAGAAAATCTTATAGGATGTTTGCCATGAGTAATGCAAAATTTTGACCATGCTTTCATTTGTAATGGATGCCTCCACAAATAAAGAATTGCATTCCTAATAGGTTCAATAAAACATTTGAGTTATTTTAATGCAGCATGAACACATAAATTCAAAACATGACAAGCACATCTTTGATGAAAAAATTTACCGTAAAAAAGAGGTTTGCATAAAGTTGTTAAAGCAAGAATAGCTACAGTATTATTTGCAGCATTATCAAACCCAATTGCAAAAATTTTATTTTCAATCTCATACTCTTCAAAAATAGTTTTAAGCAATCTAAAAATATTATCAGCAGTATGAGATTGATCAAAAACTCTAAATGCAATAATTCTTTTTTGCATGGTCCAATCATTATCAATAAAACGACAAGTTACACCCATGTAAGAATGCAGTCGCCAATGATCACTCCAAATATCAGAATATATAGAAATACGACCTTCAAAATTTGAAAAGTATTTATCCAATTTTTTTCTTTTTTGTAAATTTTAAAAAGTGCACTTGTGAGAGTGGTTCTCGGAACACGGCATGCGGCCGGATTTAATGCTTTATGACAATAACCAATAAAACCAATTTTTTCACCAAAAGAAAATGATAAATGTTCAACTACAACCATTCTTGCTAATTCTTCTCTATTATTTGCATCTGTATAATGAAATAATTGATTGCTAGAAGTAGCATACCTTGAAATTTGTGTTTGTGACGGTGCTTTTGCTGCTTCTGCTTCAGTAGGATATTGCTTCTCTATATGTTTTCTATACCTACCATAACCTCCGGATTTACTCCAAGAATAGGTTTTACAACAATAATTGCAAACGACCACTGTAGTTCCGTCAGATTGTTCCACTTTCTTCATGTGCTTTGTGAATATATCGGATTTGGGGCGCCTTTCTTGCTCATTTTGAGATTGATGTATGCTTGGAATTATTTTATTGGGCATGGCATCGGAAGTTGTGGTCGTTGTGGGTATAGTGGTATCTTGAATATTCAAAAAATCATCAAAAATTTGAGGAGTATGAATGGGTATGTTAACATTTTTACCTTTGTGAGAAGAAGAGTAGCTTCCACTTGCCATTAAAAAATTAATTCAATATAAAAATAAGTAGAATTCTAATTTATAAGAATTGAAAATAAAAAAATTAAAAGGATATGTGATGGAAAAATATTAATTTGATGAATATTTATTGGGTGAAAAATGATAAAAACTTTAAAAAAATTCTAAATCAATTTAGTTTTTAAAAAATCGGTTGAACGATAATAATGACCATTGTGACCAACTCAACGGCCTTTATGATCGTTACAACAATCATTATGATCGTTAGATTGCTTCATTGGGCATGCTTTTAGAGTTTTAGTCTTATTATGATCGTTACAACAGTCATTATGATTGTTAGTTCTTAGGTGGTTTGATAGGTAGGCTTGCTTTTAGTTTTTGTTAGATTGTAAATTAGATTCTTATATGTAGTAATGTAGGCTTGTAGGTTGTAGCTTTTGTTTGCAACTTATAAGTAGTTATGTTATGTTAATCAAGACTCAAAATTCAAAAGCCTTACTCTAAATCTCTAATTTATGTCATATTAGCATGCATTAATAGTTACAAAATACTTATAGCCTATACCACATCTGCACATGTGTAAATAGGAAAAAAAATTGCACAAGAATCAAGATTCAAGAATGTTGGGTGATTTTTTTTAATAAATATAAATTTATATATTATATAATATTTATTTAAAAATAAAAAAAGAACTGGAACCGGCTGTTTGGTTCCAATTCCGGAACTTAACCAGAACCTTAAAAGTCTAGTTCAAGTTTTCGGTTTAGAACCAGAACCATGTAGAAACTTTAAGATGAACAATGCTCGAAATGTTTAACAATGTCAAGTAAACAATAAAATTTAGAATTTGTACAAATAGAACAATACAATCTAATACATGGAGCTCAACAACCTCAATAAAACTACTCAGCTCTGTAATTAACTTAAAGGACTAATATATAAATATAATTAGGTCAGGGATCCCCACCAATCCCCATGGGATGGAGAATTCTCTCTCAACCCCCACCCCATTTATGGAAATGGCGATGAGTTGGCCTTTGTCCTTGCCCTTGCGAGGAGAAAAACAAGGAATCCCTATCTTCATCGGGTCAAGTCTCCGCGGGGATCAGAGATTCCCCACCCCATTACCACCTTAATTAAATAATGTCATTTCCAAAATTATAATCCAAAAATAACTAGATATGGCAATCTGTACCCTACCTGACGGGTATACCCATACCCGTACCCGATCAAAGAGGATAATACCCTCTTTGACCGGGTATGGGTATTACCCGTTATTTTTTAAGCTGGTACGGGTCAAGTAAGGGTATGCTTCTACCCTACCGGTACCATTACCCGTACCCTTACCAGTTGAAGAGGGTACAGGTAAAACCCGTACCCGTACCCTACTACCCTTATATATATTAATATATTTATTTATTAAGCTAAACATTTACCCAATAATTTACCTAACATCTTTTCATTGTGATTAATTTGAAAATAATACCTTAAATTTTCTTTTAATTTATTATTTTGGATATTATTTATTTTTTATATTTATATTTAATAGAGCATAATATTATTAAAATTAAATTTTGTATTTATATTAAGAATCACAATTAAATTAAAATATTAAACATTATAAATAAAATATAAAAAATAATGTCATAATAATTTACTAGTGTTATGCCCGAGAGAGATAAACTTATGTTAAAAACAATATTTGCACCGACATAATTGTGATGATTCTTATAATTTCTTTGAAAATTAAAACTTAACCAAGTATATAAGTATATTGTTAGTTTGTTACTCAAACTTTTAAAAACAACAAATTGAATCTAAATTTTAAATTTTATTTATAAATTCTCTTATTATGATGATTTTCTCATTATATTTGAACGTGCATAATATTATCAAAATTAAATTTTGGATTTATATTAAGAATCGTAATTAAATTTAAAAAAATAAAAGATTATAGAACAAATATAAAATATAATATCATAATAATTTGTTAGTGTTAGTCCCAAGCTAATCATTTACCCAACAATTTACCTAACATCTATTTTCATGATGATCATTTGAAAATAATACCTTAAATTTTCTCTTAATATTAATATTTATATTTAATAGAGCATAATATTATCAAAATTAACTTTTGGATTTATATTAAGAATTACAATTAAATAAAAAAATTAAACATTATAAAACAAATATAAAAAAATAATGTCATAATAATTTACTAGAGTTATGTCCGAGAGATATAAACTTATGTAATATTCAGCATAATTGTGATAATTTTGATAATATATTTGAAAATTGAAATTTAACTAAGTATATTGTTAGTTTGTTACTATTAACAGGTAATTATTGTTATTATTATTATTTAAATTTAATTCGATAATTTGAATAACAGGTAAACGAGTACCCTGCGAGTAAGGGTAAGGGTATGATTTTTTTTACCCTGAAGGGTACGGGTATGGGGTAGGGGTTACGGATACGAGTAAGGGTTTTGGCATACCCTACCCATACCCTACCCGTTGCCATCCCTAAAAATAACAATGATTGTATAGCATGATTAATTATACAAAACCTTCCAAATCCGTTTTAAATATTAATGATATCTTTTTAAAATTTTATTCATTAAACTAATAATCAAAACTATTAGAAAAAGACAAATGTTTAACATATTTTATAATAATTTGTCTATTTTTCATAAAATAATGAATTGTGAGTTCTCACTTTTCTCTCTTTTAAAATAAGGGGCTATTTAGATTGGCTTTGGGGAAGCCTAGAAGTTTTTTTCCCCTCATATATGCAAGTTAAGGATTTTTTTAATTGTTTTGTATTTGCTTGTTTTAGGTTATTTAAAGGAGAAGATGTTAAAAAAAGAGAGAAAAAGAGTTTTTTCCTCTTAAAATATGGGGTTGTTTAGATTAGCTTTTGTCTATCATTTTCTTGCAATTTGGTAAAAAGCTTTTTCCATAAACTTCAACTAAAAATTTTGCAAGAAAATAGCCCTTTTGTAGGAGTTTTGGTTTTATAATGCCTTTAGAAAATAAGGAAATGATTTCCCAAATCCTCAAATCCTAGATCATGAGAGGTTTAGGTGTAGCAATATATGTCCACACGGCATGAAACATGGCATGAAAATTCCTGGATTTCATGCATGTATATAGCATGAAAAGCATTCTTGTTTTGTGGCATAAAAGCCTCCTTGTTTTATGGCATGAAAAGCATCCTTGTTTTGTGCCATGAAAGCCTCATTTTTATGCATGTGTTGCATAAAAAAAAAGAGAGGGTAAACTTGTCACCCTATATTTTGCTATATATAGTTTCTCCCAAGAAAAAAAGATCCACCTCCTTCATTCTTCATATTATTTGAAGTGCGAATTTGGAGCAACTCTAGTAGTTGTTCTTAACCATGGAAAAAGGCCTAAACTCATGAATGAAAGCCATTGAAGCATAAGGTGGATTTATAAAGTAAGCACAAAGTTGTTGGGATTCTTGGGCATTAAGATATGGTAAGTCGCCTCTTTACTAACATTAGTATCCGAGCAATCATTGTTTGCTTTCATTTATATTATGCTATATGAGACTAGTTTGTCATATTTGTTAGAAATTGCTCATGCATTTATAATAAATTTTTTTTAATGGTATGTTATTTGTTTAAATTAGAGCTTAAATGAGTGAGCTGTGAGCTATGAGCTAAGGCTTTCATGTTTAATAATTTTGTATTACCCACATTAAATTATTATGCATGTTCATATGTATTGTAGATTTTATTAATTATGTATTCCATTTATGTGTTAAATGAGATAATATCTATCTTGGTGATAAATTCATCTGTCATTTGTTTAAGTGGCTAATAACTATCAATTATACCATTGGGCATAAATTGATCAAAACCTCGAGCCATAGCCTTACACCTAGGTGGTGTATTTGGTCCATCTTTATTCAAAACCCATTTTCATTAGCGTAGAAATGAAGATGCATTGATATTTTGATTTAGTGTCTATGTTGTATGATGAATGTTTTTTTCCAAAATATTTTCTTATATACATGGAAGAAGTGTGGCATCCCCATTCACTATAATAGATTGTTGTAATATGATTTATTCCTTGGTTTGTAATTATTAATGGCTTGTGTCATTAATATTGAGGCTTTATAAGGGAAGAAATTTTCATACAAATTTCATTTATATAGATTTATTTTGCACATAAAGCACCAAAATATGATGGAGTTCTAAAGATGAACTCATTTGTGGATGTGTGGTTGGTTTACGCAATGATGAGAGTATATATTCTCTTAATTAAAATAAAACTATATTTTTGTTTTTTTTTTGGATAAATATAATTATACTCTTGACACCACTTATATTATTGGTGATGATTACTAGTATGTTTGTGAAATTTTTGAACTAGTAATATAACTGGGAGTTGAGTTGACTAACTGAAATTAGTATTAAAATAGTTATGTACCTAATTAAACATTTATAATGTAGTGAGATAGTAGCCAAGAGTACAATAATTGAGTTTACTAGGAGTGAGAGATTTGATGAAAAATTATGACATTTGACACAAAAAGGTCCAATACCTTTTAAACAAGCATGAGTTGTTTGATCATCTAACTAATAACATGCTTCCGTCCAAACTCCCTAATGAGGTCATCATGGACGCATGTTAACAAAGTAATGCATGCACTTCTGCCTTGCGCTCAATAAGTATTTAATGGACCCAAAGCATGCTATGTTTGAACACCTTAGAGTGATATCTACCATGATCAGAGAGATGAAAACAGTAGGCTATGATCTCACATCTTTTTGGCAGTTGGGTAGCGTTTAAACTCCCCAATGAGGTAACATTTTGTAAGAATGGGGAATTGCCGGGGCCCGAAAGTGCACGTGTTGTCACAATAATAAAGTACCTCGGTGAGAGGGTAGTCGAATCCACAGGGAGTAGTGATTCAAGACAAGAGGAATTGCTATTTAGCTAGTGCGATGTAATGATGGTGAGAGAAATCGATGTGTGTGCAAAGTAAACGAAAGAGAAATATAAAAGACAAGAGAGTGCAAGCAAAGAGTAGAGAGGAAACAATCAATGCGAATAAAGGGTATCCGGACAAGCTCCCCCTAGGACTAATGTTTCTAGTGCAAGACTAGTATTATACTCCCTTATTGATGTTTAATGAGTCGTGGAAATCCTTAAGCACATGGTCCTAAACCTAAGGTCAACTGTGACTAGTTCCAATAGTATGCCTCGGCATTAGGTTTCACTACAACCCTTCACTCTGTCAATCCCTCAACTAAGCCCCAAGGGAGTCCATCATCCTAAGCCTCACACTACGTGGAACTGCTTGACGTTCTAGGGATTCCAAGTGATAGACCTTGTCCCTAAGTATAGATCTAACCCTTTGGTCTAGGCGAAAGAACCCTATTCTCAGTTAAGCCTCAGCACTAGGATTCACTACAACCCTTCACTCTGTTGCTCGTGCAACTAAGCCCCAGGAGAGTTCATCTCCTAGCACTTCGCTCTACTTTGATCGCTAAGAACTCTTGAAACACGGAGGTAGGGAAAATCACACTGAAGAGGAAAGGGACGTTTCGCTACCTCACGACTCACCCTCTCGACCCTCTCCAATCTCGAGTAGTCTAATCCTATAGAAGTTGTCACACCTTCAAAGGATAACCTAGATGATTCTCAACCTTAGTGTCACGGCTAAGGGAAAATCAATACAATAAACAATCAAGATTGCATCTCAATTAAAAATATCAATTAAGAAAGTATAATAAAAGTCATAGAAATAATGTCATCCTAGGGTTTACAAGTCCTTATACCCACGAGGGGTTTATCTCTCCATGGAGCTATACAAAATCATCAATGTATATAAATCACAAAGCATAGGAAACATAGATAAACCCCCTTGTGATGCGTGGCGATGGTCTTGTGAGGCCGCTACGTCATCTCCATCAAGCCCCTCGTCAAGCCTAGGGCACACCTCCCCGGATCAATGCCAACGAAAGCTACAGTAACTACTACAGTGCTCGCACATAAAATGTTCCCGATTTCATGTTCTTCATCGAGGCCATTGAATTGGGCACGCAACCAACGGTAGATCATGTCGATTCTTCATTCCTCCTTATTGACGAAGTTCTTCAATGTTACACGGGTTAGACTTATTGAGTGTCACTGCCTTTGTGCCCCTCCAAATCATAGAACCATTTGAGCACAATGGAGGTTGGCACACATTCACAAGTTTAGAACCCGTGCCTTGATCCTTGCTTGATCCAAGAACTCCTCAACAATGGCGAACATGACCTAATTTTGCTCCTTCTTCTCTAAATCTTCTCCACAACCCTACATGCACAAAAGAACACAAATGCACACCAACTAATGATAAAATCTGAGAAAAGTAATGCTCAATGTAAGAAAATAATACTTCATATTACTTAAACACGAGCACTTATCAGGAATGAAGTAGAAGAAAGATTCGTAGGTGTGAGAACCTATCAACTTACCTTGAGTAGTGGATGCAAATTGCTTTTACACGATTTGATTACATAATGTGCTTCATGTACTTGCAATTTGATGTAATCTATTTTCAGTTTCAACACTAGTAGACTTGGGTTTTTTTTTTCTTTTTTTGTCAATAAGAATGGTGTGTTCATTTATCTTGATAAATACCTCTATGGTCATGGACACTTATGTAATAGTTTATTTATGATTGATTTAGAATGCATGTATAAATCACATAAACATTTTGTTAATATTGCATCTTTTTTTTATAATGTTTCATATGAATCTGTTTAATGACATACTAGTTCAAACACATTAGACAAGTAGAATGCCTTGATTAGTTAGAGAGATGCTATTGGGCCCTCTCATTGAAGTGAACTTCCTACTTGCC
The DNA here is from genome assembly GCA_020875875.1 of Dioscorea alata. Classification (NCBI taxonomy): domain Eukaryota; kingdom Viridiplantae; phylum Streptophyta; class Magnoliopsida; order Dioscoreales; family Dioscoreaceae; genus Dioscorea; species Dioscorea alata. The sequence goes on from CM037011.1 coordinate 3,491,941, forward strand.
AGCTTTGTCTTATTTAAAAATTCAATACAAAGCCTTTTGGTAAGGCTAGGAGGGCTTTTCATTCTCTAGAAATAATTTACTTTGACATTTGTGAGTTTATGAATGTTAAGGAGCAAAATGGCGCGATTTACTTCATCACATTCATAGATAGCTTTTGATTTTTATATTGTCTCATTGCTCTGAAGCTTTTAATTTTTATCGAACTTTTTGTTGCAGAGTTTGAGAAAAAAAATAGAGGAGTATTAAGGCTCTTTTTACTAATAAATGCCAAGAGTATTTCTCTAATCAGTTCAAAGAATTCTGTGAGAACAAATGTATACATTGACAGTTAACGATACCTAAAACACCGCAATAAAATGATGTTGTAGAGAAAAGGAATTGAACTTTATTAAACATAATCAGGTCAATGAAGGCATAGGCTAACCTCCCAATGAGGTTTTTGGGGAGATGTACTTATAACTACCACTTTCATCCTTAACCGTATGCTAAATCTGTCATAGATACTCCATATGAGCTATAGAGTAGCAGCAAGCCTTCTTTAGAAGGCTTAAGGCCATGGGGATCCATTGGTTATGTTTACAATTCTTCTCACAAATATGGGAAGTTGGGATATATAGATAATAAATGTGTATTTACTAGATATTATGAGCATTCTAAGGGCTACGTAATGTATGGTGAGCATTGTGATGGAGGGCTCACTGAGGTTTGAGTCTCATGATATGGATTTTCTAGAGGATAATTTACCTAGTATGGATGAGATCAAATAAAGTCTTGAGCTCTATGAATTAGAAGAACATCAAGATAGTGAAATTCCTAACCAATTTGGATTTACAAGCCACTCTAATAATTGCTGAGATTAGTGGAAGCGCACAAGCTGAATCTTATGATTCAGAAATGCATAAGAGCCAATATGGGCATGTTGCATGCAAATGCTTCAGAATTGAAGGTGGTTCCGTTTTTAGCATATCTCTATAGATATTGATGAGCTTCATCTTTTGAAGAGGCAATAAACTCATCATATTCAAGTTAATGGTTTGCAACAGTGAAAGATGAGATGGAATCTATGATTAAGAACCATGTGTTGGACTTAGTTGATCTATCTCCTGGGCGTAAGATTATGGGAAACAAATGGGCTTTGAAGGTTAAGTGTTAGGTAGATGGATCAATTGATAAGTATAAGGTCTAAGGTCTAATCAGTAACTAAAGGCTATACCCAAAAGGAAAGTATAGAAAATAAAGAGATGTTTTCTCCTGTGGTGAGATTTATTTTTATTCACCTTATCATAGTTGTTGTTGCTCATTTAGATTTAGACTTATTCCAAATGAATGTGAAGACAGTATTTGTCAATGGAAAAAGAAATGAGGAGATATATATGGATCATCATATTGGATTTCAAGCAAAGGCACAAGAGCACAAAGTGGGTTTCTTAAGACGCTCCATTTTTGACATAAAACAATCATCTAGGCAATAATATCTTATATTTCATCAAGCCATTACATCGGTCTGCTTTATAATGAGTGAAGAGGACCATTGCATATATATAAAGAGACAAAGGGATACATTTTTCATACTCTCGATAATATTTTAATAGTTGGGAATGATATGGAAATAGTCATCACCACTCAATGGTTGCCCTATACTTTTGAGATAAAGGACATAGGCCAAGCATATTATATTCTTAGGGTTAAGATCTTGAGAGATCATTTCACGAAATTTTTTAGTTGTCTCAAAAGACTTATATTAATAGGATCTTGGAACGTTTCCGTAAGCATAAGTGCAAATCCGTTGATTCTCCATAATAATAATAATAATAACAACAACAAATGGTTGCCTATACTTACATAAGGTGGCATATGCAAGTGAAATCTATAGTCTAATGTACATTATGGTGTGTACATGGCTCGACACATGATTTGCAGTTGGGATAGGCTATAGATATCAAAGTAATCCCCAATCTACACATTGGGTTGCCTATACTTACATAAGGCGGCATATGCAAGTGCAATCTATAGTCTAATGTACATTATGATGTGTACATGGCTCGACACATGCTTTGCAGTTGGGATAGTCTGTAGATATCAAAGTAATCCCGAATCTACACATTGGGTTGTGGTCAAGAGGATCTTTAGTGATAAGTGCTTGTGTTATAGTACCGCAAAGCGTTATTGTCTTACATTGAGTATATCTTTTATCAGTTTTTATCACTAAATAGTGTGTATTTGTGTACTCTTGTACATTGAAGGTTTGTGGAGCTAAATTGGAGAAGAAGAACGAAATTAGGTCGTGTTCGCCGATGTTGGGAAGTTTTCGGACCAAGTAAGGAACAAGGCACGAGCTTGACTTGTAAGTGTGTGCCAACCTCCTTTGGAGGGGCACAAAGGCAGTCACATTCACAACAAGTCTAACTCGTGTAGCTTAGAAGAACTTCACAAAGAAAGAGACTTGAAGTAATCGGCACGACTTACCATTGTTTGTGTGCCCAACCAATGGCCTCAATGAAGAACAACGGATTCGAGAGCATTTCGGCAAGTACTGTAGCAGCACTATAGCTGTTACTGTAGCAAAACGCTGTAGCAAGCTACTGTTCATTTTCTGCCGAAAATCAGGGTTTCAGAGAAGTCACACGGGCGTGTGGAAATTCCACATGGCCGTGTGAATCGATTTTTCAGCCAGCAGAAACTTCACACGAGCATGTGGAAATTCCACACGGCCGTGTGAAGCCCCCGATAAGTCCGATTTTAAAGCCGCGATTCAACATTATAAAAGGGGATTTTGGAGACATTTTAGGAGATCTTTTGACCTATCTTTCTCCTCAACTTGGGGAGTGCGGCTAGGGTTTTGGAGAGGATTTCGTGGAGGTTTAGCGCGTGTCATCGGCATCGTCATCGACGTTCGACAGGCGCACAAGACCACGGCCACACCATATACGAGGGGGTTTTCATCAATGTCTTTGATTTGTACTTTCTTTTCTATTTTGATGAACATGTATAGCTCCATGAGGAGCTAAACCCCTTGAGGGTATTCGGACTTGTAAACTCTAGGTTTTTATGTTTCTTTGACATTGTTATTATGCTTTTCCATTATTGATGAATAAAAATTGAGTTTCAATCTTAATTTCATCTTGTTAATGTTTTCCCTTAGACGTGACACTAGGGTTGAGAAAAATTTAGGTTACCCTTTGGAGGTATGACAACTCCTTTAGGGTTAGACTACTTAAGATTGAAGAGGGTTGAAAGGGAGAGTTGTGAGGTAGCGATATACCCCTTTCCCTTCCGACGTGGTTTCTCCCTACCTCCGTTTCCTTGACTTCATAGCGGTCGAAATAGAGTGAAGTGCTAGGCAGATAAACTCCCCTGGGGCTTAGTTACGCAAGTAATAGAGTGAAGGGTTGAAGTGAATCCTACGCGCTGGGGCTTAATCTAGACTAGGGTTCTTCCACCTGGACCAAAGGGTTAGAACTACACATAGGAACAGGTTTTACCACTAGGAATCCCTAGAGCTTAAAGCAATCCCACGCAGTGTGAGGTTTAGGTAGATATACTCCCCTGGGGCTTAGTCGTGCGAGCGACAGAATGAAGGGTTGACGTGAATCCTAATACCGGGGCATAGTGTTGGGGTTAGTCACGGTGGTCCTTAGGTTTGGGACCGTGAGTTTTAGGATATCCTCGACTCAATTAACATCAATAGGGAAATATAATATCATAGTCCTGCACTAGAAGCATAGATCCTAGAGGTAGCTTGTCTGGATACCCTATTTCATTCATTGCTAGTCCCCTCTATTCTCTTTTACTTGCACTTTCTAATCTTCCATCTTTCTATTTAATTTCTTGTCTTTCATTCTGTTTGATTCTATATTCACTCATTGATCCTATTATTGCTTTTCCATACGCCGCATAGCTTTATTAGTGAAATCTCATATTCTAAATCCCTATTCCCTGTGGATTCGACTACCCTCTCACCAGGGTAAATTTTATTACTTCGACAAACCCGTGCGCTTGCGGGATACACGCAAGGGGTCGTGTCATTTAGATATCTAAGAGTAACCACTAACTTGGCTTTGTGCTATCAAGTTGAGAACCTCAAATTAATCGCATATAACAATGCCAATGGGCAATTGATATAGATGAGAGGAAGTCCACATCAAGCTATACCTTTATTCTTGGGGGATGAGCTGTTCATGGTATAGCAAGAAGCAACAATGTGTGTCATTGTCCCTGATGGAGTTTAAGTATGTTGCATGCTCCTCAACGATATAAAAAGTGATATGGTTGAGGAGATTTCTTTGTAGCCTCAACATTATAGGGTATTTGCATGAGACCATAATTATATATTGTGATAACACAGCTATTATTGCCTACCCAAAAGACCCAAAGTATCATGGAAAGACTAAGCACATTGATACTAGCTACCACTTCATTCAAGACATCATTGCATAAAGACTTGTAATGGGTAAATTTTTCTAGTGAGTACCTAACTTTGGCCTTATTTCAGATTGAGCACTAACATTCAATTTATATTAAAATGAGCACTAAATTTTAATTTCATTTATTTGGCGAGGTAATTGGGGATTTTCTGTGGTTTTTTGGTGATGTTGACGCCAGAGCGGGTTAATTTTTTGAACAGTCACCCAACTTTGCCTTATTTTCACTTCAGTCACCCAACTTCAAAACGTATCAAAGTGGTCACTCAAGTTTTTAAAAGCATTCACCGGGAAGTCACCCGAGACTTTCCGGCACCCAGAATCCTATGTGGCCGCTCTAAATGATGACTCAGCAACTTAAAGTCCACATCACCAGGCGTACTCGGTGTCCACGTGGGTTTAAGTTGCTGACTAGGCTGCAAAATCGACACGTCAGCCCTTTCTTCTCCTTCTTCTTCTCTTCATCTTTTTTTTCTTTGGTGAGGGACTGAGTGGCTGGAATCTCGCCGGAAAGGGCATTGCTAGAGACGTTGAAGAACTGGAGGTTGGATTGGTTGAACGGCGGGATCGTTCCGGAGAGACGGTTGTTCTGGAGAAGCATCACGTATAAGCAAGGAATGGTAGTGAGAGACGGAGGGATGTCACCGGAGAAGAGGTTATCAGAGAGAACAATGACCTTGAGGCGGTGGAGCTCGGCAATCTTCGATGGGATATGGCCAGAGAAGCGGTTGAAGTTGAGGTACAGAGATTTGAGGTTGGAGAGATGGGATAAATCAGGATTGGGTCAGAGAAGGAGTTGGATTTGAGGCTGAGAACGCGGAGCTCGGCTAGAGGGGTTAGGGCATCAATGGGGATAACTCCGGTGAGATTCAAGAACTTGAGGACAAGTTTGGTGACCCTGGCTTAGCTGGAACACTCTTTGACACCAAGCCATGGAGATGAAGGGGAGCATAGATCGGCAATGGTGGCACGCCGCCATGGCAAGGAGTTGTGAGGATCGACGGCGAGCTTGAAGGCGAGTAAAGCATCAACGTCGGTGGATTAGGTAAAATGAGGGAAGAGAAAGAGGGGGAGGAGGAGGAAGAGGAGCAATGGCGGTGAGAATGCCGCCATTGATGAGAGCTTGGAAGCTCTGAAGGTTTATCTCTATTGGTATTATAATAAAAAGAAAGCTATTTATTTATTTATTTATTTTATTATTTAAGTATTTAATTTAAACTCGGGAAAAGAGTTTAAATTGCTGAGTCAGCTTTAAGTTGCTGAGTCAGCTTTTACGGCGGCCACGTAGGATTCTGGGTGCCGGAAAGTCTTGGGTGACTGCCCGGTGAATGCTTTTAAAAACTTGAGTGACCACTTTGATATGTTTTGAAGTTGGGTGACTGAAGTGAAAATAAGGTAAAGTTGGGTGACTGTTCAAAAAATTAACCCACGCCAGAGCACTTGCATGGATGTCCTAGTCCACGTCACCAACTTGTTAGCTTAGCCACTTGACCAATGTGGTGTCTTTTTCTTCTTTCTCTCTTGAGAATTATAACACTAGTTTCGTCACCGGTGTGTCAGACGCACCACCGGTGTCCGCCGGAATGGGATAACAATCATGTTTGATGCTCAGCTGTGAGGATTTATGTCTGCTTTTTCTAGGAAGACATAAATCCTCTTTGGTGCTTCCACAAACCCCCTGTAGACTGGCCACAACATAGCGGCGGTACTGATGCTCCCACACACTCTAGTTGTGGCCTTACCCAGGCTCAAACTGATGCTATGGATGCCATCAATCGCAAGGATGTTCCTTAATCATGTCTGTTTTCATGTTCTCTATTAGAAATAAACAAATCTCCTTATATTTTTGTTGTTTTAACCTCTAAATAAAATGTTTAATCAAGATAAACTTTGATGTCAATACGTTTCTAACATTTTAGTTGGGTCAAATAAGTTGTTCTGAATCCCTTTAACATTTTCCCCCACATATTACTACATTAAACTTTATAATAATAATAATAATAATAATAATTATTATTATTATTATTATTATTATTATTATTATTATTATTATTATAATATATCTTTTCTATTCTTATTTCTTTATGACTCTTATCTATATCTCTATTTAATAGAGCTTTCTTTCTCTCTCTTTCTTGACAAACATTTATTTAGTTTGTCTTTGTCTTGTTCTTCATATTCTTTTTCTTCTTATCCTTCCCTAGAAGTAGCAAACATAAATCCTCACAGCTAAGCATCAAGCGTGACTATTATCCAATTTTAGCAGACGCCAGTGGTGCGTCTAACGCACCGGTGAGGAAACCAGGGTTACAGTTCTCAGGAGAGAAAGAGGAAAAGAATGGGTTGATAGGAGAGAAGTTGATGTGTCGCTCCTACTTGGAAAAAAACGCCACATTGAATAACTGGCTGAGCTGGCGAGTTGGTGACGTAGACCCAGGTTATCCACGTAAGCGCTTCGGCGTCCACGTCACCCAAAAACCCCCGGAAATCCCCAATTACCCCATTGGAGAAATAAAATTAAAATTTAATATTTATTTTGATACAAATTGAAAGTTAGTGCTCAAACTGAAATAAGAACAAAGTTAGCTACTCACTAAAAAAATTTGGGTTCTAACCCAGTTCTCCATGGGCAACATAGTCGCCAATCCCTTTACTAAACCCATTAATAGAGATGCTTTTCAGAAGCACATAAGGGGTTTGGGTTTGTTGAGAATTTGATATACTTGTACATTTATTTATGCAATAAAAGAAATGTGTTTTCTAGTTTTTTCATAGTAAATTGAAGTTTGATTAAAATGACGCATATCTAAGAATGTTATTAGGCTAGATGTTGCTTTCTCACACGAGAACATCATTCCACCTTTGTGATAGCAAATAGAATGAGACAAAAGGATTGTTAGGTACAGTCTGATTGACAATATCCTTAATTGTTATTGTGTGACTAAGGATTTTATATATCACCTTAGTTATGCGCTAAGATGAGACTTATGCAATCCAATATGAGGCTTATATAGTCTACACAGCTTGTATAAAGCCTGATTTGAGATTATGGTGGTTTAAGTCAATTACTTTGTGGAGTGATTGGACCATGGTCCTTATAGTGTATTTTTAGAGCATAACATATCCAATGTGGTAGCTCTATCATAGCATGCATTTCATACTTCATATACTTAAGTCGACCAATGAAGGGAGCGATGAATGAATCCCTTCTTTATCACTATGTGAGCCCTATGGACTGGTAGTCCACTGCTATACCCTTTGGGATGTGAACCTATATGAGAAATTGAGGATTGATGGTGCTACTTTAGCATATTATCCAATGGCAAAGAGTAATGCGGTCTAAAGGAATATGTCTAGGAAAACAACCAAAATTTGATGGATTAACCTGAGTTTTTAAGGAAAAAACCATTTGACATCACATAAGTTATTTGTAACTTATTGCCCGAGCGATTACAAAGACATTCGTTTTCTATAAGCATTAGTTATTTATGGTAACCATAAGCACAAATATATCATGGGATTTTGCATAGCTTTATATAAGTAGATGGATCAAAGGTGCAAAATATAGTGTGATTAAGATAATTTTGGGTATAACAAGATCTTGAGTGAGGTTATATTAGTTTGATGGTGACTTGATGTAACAATCCTCAGTAGTACCTTTCTCTTATAGTTGCATGCTCCATTTCTTGTATGACTATGAGGATGAATGGTTGAGGTTGAGAGATACAGCATATGTTGCAAATTTAATAGCACAAATTGCTATTAGGCATGTGTTGCTGCTAGTTAAAACATATGTTGTTGCCATTGTATACAAGTGGAAGGATGTAGAAACATATACACATGTGGCATGAAACATGGACATGTAGCAACATATGCCTACATGGCATGAAAAATCTTGGTTTTCAAAAGTGAGTATGGCATGAAAAGCATCATTGTTTTGTGGCATAAAAGCTCCTTGTTTTAATGCATGTGTTGCTAAAAAAAAAAGAGAGCAAACTCGTCACTCTATCTTTTGCTATTTATAGTTTCTCCTAAGAAGACAAAGAAATCATCCTCTCTTATCTTTCATTTTCTCTAAATGAGCTACTATTTTTTGGGCTAGGATTTGGATTGTGAAGATAGAGCAACTCTAGTAGTTGTTCTTGGCCAAGGAAAAAGGCTTAAACTCATTCTCATGCATAGAAGCCATTAAAGCACAAGTTGGATTTGTAAGGCAAACACAAAATTCATAGGGTTCTTGGGCATTAACACATGTAAGCTTCCGCCTTTTTACTAAAAGAAAAAGAGGTCTTTGAGAGTTATTTGATAGTCGTCACCAGTCATCACTATCAAATACAGACAGATCCTTGGTGTCATCATCTGCGTCATGTTTTCCAACTTGCCCTTTCCCGCTCTTCTCTCTTGTGATAACTTCTACTTGATTGCCATTTATCATAGGCTGATTTTCTCTAGATAAGAAAACCATAAATGATGAGTGCATGGACATAGAATTGGCTCTTTTTATTTTTCTTTTGTTATTTTAAATAAATTTTATGTTTTAGTATTTTATAAGTTTTTATATTTAATTTAATTTGTTTAATTGTTTGTTTGATTATTTGTTTCAAAAATTAATTGTGAAAATTTTGTTGTAAAAATTGATGGATATTTGTTTGATTAATTTTTATGAAAAATTAGATTATTTTATTGTAAATAATTGGATTATTTGTTGAATAAATTTTATTTTGAATAATTGAATTAGAATATTTTTCATAACAATTTATTTCTCTCAATTAGAAGTATTTCATGAGTAAACTGAAACTCAACTAAAACCCAACACCTTAACATTAAGAATTTAAGGCCATCTCAACCAAAACCAGTGTCCAAATTTATTGGATTATTATTGTAAATAATGAGATTAGAAATAATTGAATGGGATTATTTTTTAATTGCATTATTTGTTAATTTGGTTTTTAAATTGTTAGTTGAATTAATTGTTAATTACTTAGATATGGAGAGGTTTTTAAACCTAAATAAAAAAAATTGTAAATCAAGAACACATGTACCTTCTGAAGCTAGCATTACAGTACAAAAGAGAACTCATGTTGAGTGCAGTCTAGATGATAGCATTGTTGACCCTGTACTTTGAAAATCAATTGAAGAGTATGATGTGGTGATTAGAGATCAAGTTCAGAGAGTGTATTTATTGAAAGGCCCATGTCAACCATGTGGATATGACTATCCAAAAAACAAAAGGCAAGGGAAAGAAATGTGGCTCTTTCAAAAAGTGTGGTTTCAAAAATTTGATTGGTTCAAACATAGTGTGTCAAAAAATGAAGCCTATTTCTTTTATTGTTATCTTTTCAGGTAGGATAGAAAGTGAAAATTTGCAAGTAATATTTTTGCAAGAAGAGGGTTTAGTAATTGTTGGAAAACACTTGAAGCTTTTAATCAACATGTATGCCTAGTGAATAGTACACACAATGATAGTAGAAGACATTGTTAGGATTTTAAAAAATAAAGACAAAGTGTGTCACATATATTATCTTCTCATAAGCATCTGATGGAGATTGATTATTGCTCTCAATTGACAACTGTTTTAGATGTTATTTAAATTCTTTTAATACAAGGTCTTGCTTTCCGTCGTCATGATGAGTCTTTAAGTTCCAAAAATATGGGGAATTTTCTAGAGATACTCAATTAATATGCAAAAAGGGTTGAGAGGTGTTATTAATGAAAATGCTCATGGGAATAATCAATTAATTTCTCTATTGATTTAAAAATGGTTGATGAATGCACATAATCAATTAATTTCTCTATTGATTTAAACATGGTTGATGAATGCACGTATAGTAGAAACAACATTGTAATTGTGAATGAAATTGGTGATGGTAACTTCTCATTAATTGTTGACAAGTAAGGGTGAGCAAAACCGGTTACCTAATCTTGTTTTCAAAACCAGATCGGATACCTGGTTTTTCATATCAACAAAAACTTGACCCATATTTGACCCGGTTTAAATCGGATAGCAAAAATCTGGTATCCAGTTTAAACCAGATTGGATATCGGATATCCAAATCCAAATTTAACCTTATCGACCTCATGGATTTTTTATATAATGTTTATGATTTTTTTTTTGTTATATGAATATGATTGTGAATGTTGTGGGTGCTTTTTATAAAAGAAAAGATGCATTACTTCAAACACATAAAAAAATTGTAGAGAAATCAGAGACTAGTAAGATTTTTTTAGAAAGTGGTAAGCATCAAGAGACAAATCTTCCAAGACCAAGAGATAATAGGAGTTCACATTTTACAACCTTAATTATTCTCCGTACTACGTGGGAATGAGTGTTGGGAGTGTTGCAAAATGCGTGTCAAAATGGGATTGTAGATCAAAAAGGTGTAGAGGCAAGTTCGACTGTGAACATAGAGAGTTTTTTAATTTGTATTTATCTTGCATTTGATGATGAAAGTGCTATGGATCATGAATGAATTATCAATTACTTTACAACAAAAAAATCAAAACATTGTTAATTCCATGGCGATGATTGATACTGTGAAATATCGCATACAAGATTTAAGTGATAATATATAAGATGAGTTATTAGAAGAGGTAAGCAACGTTTGTAATAAAAATATGTATTCTAGTACCCAACATAGAAGATAAAATACTAACTCAAGGTTGTTCTAGGCGTGAAGGGAAATGGATTACTTATTACCATCATTATCATACTGAGATATTTATTGCAACTATTGATTTAATTGCTAGTGCGATGACTAGTTGATTCAATGAGACAACTGTATAGTCGCCAACTTACATATCATGTCTTGATCCAACAGACTCATTTTTTTAATTCCATCATGGTAATCTACTTCACCTTGCTAAAATTTATTCCAATGGTTTTTCTATAGAACAACTTCAAGTCCTAAAAGAGCAATTTTACACATGTATTCATGATGCTAAAAGAAGTGTTGATTCTATCGAATGTCATGATCTTGCACGTCTTTCTATGAAGCTAGTTGAAACTAGAAACCATTTGACTTTTTTGTTGGTTTATCACCGTATTGAATTAGCTTTGACCTTATCGGTGGCAACGACATCAACTGGAAGAGACTTCACAGTAATAAACATCATCAAAACCAAGTTGCGCAACAAGATAGGAGATGAATGGTTGAATAATATAATGATACACTATATTGAATGTAGGTGTTTGAAATAATTAATGATGAAGCTATTTTAGTGCAATTTCAAACTAGGGATGGCCACGGGGCGGGGCGGGGCAGGGGGCCTCTCCCCACTCACTCCTCCATCCCGGGTGGGGATTCCCCGTCCCTGCCCAGGTTGAAAAATCGGGGATGGAGACGTCCCCACTCCCTGCCCAGCGGGGATCCCCACCCCTCACCTGTACAATTTTTTTAAAAAAATTCAATAACTAATGCATAATATAAATTAATCAACATAAATGCTTGAAGTCATTAATAACTTCATCCAAGATAATGCACATAAAAATTCATAAATATAAATTAATCAACATAAATGCTTGAAGTCATTAATAACTTCATCCAAGATAATGCACATAAAAATTCATAACGCACAGTCAAAAGGTTCTAAAAAACTCCATACAACATACAAATAAGACCATAATTCCAACCAATAATACAAAAATACAAGGTAATCACTCCAACATTAGGCATTTAGGCCTTTAAGGAACAAGTTAATAACTCCAACACCATGACTCTAACATTCAAAAGTAGTGCATTGTCTCCCAAGAGGCCATGAATAAAAAAAGCTTAGAATTTATCAAACTCTTGCTTTTCCTTTGAAATCAATATCTACAAACAGAGTTAAGAAAAATAATAGAATTTTGAATCATATAAATAACACCATTCAAATCGTATTCTGAATTAAATTGTAAGGTTTGAACATGAAGAAGAATATAAATAAAATAGTCAAAGAAAAGAAAAGTTACCTGGAAGCCTATCACTCTTCTATCAATCAAATAACATTTGATAACTTGGTCCACTTCCATCCTTATTAACATCAACAACCTGAAATATAAATCAATAAAAAAAAATTGTATAAGTTTCACTTAAGTTATGATCTTTTTTATGCTAAGAATTTTGATAAATACAATATTTAGAAGCTTACCTCTTCATCTACATCTATGTCATCAATCATTGTGTAACATTGAGAGCGAGTCGTAGAAATAGAATCTAAAGCATCAATTATTAATTAGATCAACTACTATAAATTGTAATTTGAAAAGTAAAGTTGATTATAAAAGTATGCAATATATATATATATATATATATATATATATATATATATATATATATATATATATATATATATATATATATATTATCATGCCTTTTGTAGGAGCTAATATCCAATTTCGTGCACACATTAATGCTTCAACTATGTCTGGATGCAATCTGCTATGATGTGGGCTTATAATCTCCCACTTGTACTGAAAGCTGACTCTGAAGCTACTGTTGATACTGGAATTGCCTAAATATCTCTCACAATTAATTGCAATGTAGGATATTTAAGGGCCAATTTCCACCAACTTAAAATATCCAAATCACTTTTTCTTGGCATCAACCGCTCTTCCAAAGAATGGTCTATGTCACACCCACCCCTTCTACCGAGGTAAATGTGGCACCCATCAGTTAAAATTCCATTTTAACTGGAAAGCAGACAACCCTAAAAAACCAAAACAGACTTACAGAACACGATTAACAACTTTTAAACAAACTACAGGTTCAAATACACGAATACAACAAACACAATTACTCCAACATGCGGGTACAACCGCTACAAAATCACAACACCAACAATAGAAAGAAAAAGGACCCACTGCAACCCTGAACTCAGCCATGACTGGCTCTACAAGCGATCTAGTAGGTCCTGCTCCTATAACTGTAACACAATTCAGTTGGTCGATAGTGGCTCAATAATTTCAAATAATTAATTATAGAGTATATGAAGTATATCAGGATCAATTTCTCAAAAACTTCCCAATTTTCACAAATACCATAATTTTGGCAAAATACAACTTTTAAGAGCTTTTAAAACATAAATTCATCACAAATCATCATCAAATCAATTTTCCAAGGAAATATAAATTTTTGTGAGAGACTGCCCTCCTAAGAGTGACAGCTGGGCTTCGCCCCCTCATCACAATCCAAATTAACATGTAAAGCAAAACCATTCTCAAATCAATAGCCTAGAAACACTCCCAACATAACCGCCGTCGCGACTAGGTTGAGAGCAGTCAAGGTTTTCGTAACCTTGACGTTGGCCACTGAGATCTCGATGTGGTGACCCCGGGTTTCTCAACAGAACTAAACCTTGTCAATGGCTCTACGTAGGGGTGTAATAGATCGAGTTCGAGCCGAGCAGCAAGATGCTCGAGCTCGAGCTCGGTTGAAAACTCGGTGCTCGATACTCGGCTCGAACTCGATCGAGTTTTATTTATGTAGCTCAAGCTCGACTCGATACATAATTCGAGCTACCTCGAGCTTGCTTGATTAAGCTCGATAAAAGCTACTAAACTTGATTCGATCATAGATAATTTTATACTCGAACTCGAATTCGGGCTCGAGCTCGAGCTCGAACTCAATTATATATATTAAACAAACTAACATATAATATATATACACATAAATACAACTACTCGATTAAGCTCGCGAGCACTCGAGTCAAGTATTAAGATGCTCGAACTCGGCTCGCTCGACTACTCGAGCTACTCGAGCTCGAGCTCGACTCGACCCTAAGCGAGTCGAGTTCGAGCTTTTCTCGAATCGAACTCGAGTAACTTGCGAGTAGTAGTGTATCATTTACACCCCTAGCTCTACGCACCTCTTGACCAGGAGTAAACTCAAGGTTGACCACGCCATCTCCCATCAGGTCGAACCGTGGGATCCCCTGCACTGCAGTGTCGGACTAAAATCCGTAGTCACCATCAAAATCCTGTGAAAGCTCAATAGCACAATACATACATAATACCTGAAAAGTCCAGATCCATGATACCATTACTATACCCTAAATGATAACCAATTCCACAAGCATTGCCAGTAAAATCATTTTAATATGCGCACCTAGTTTCACAAATCATCTCAAAATAAAAGCATATGTAACCATTAAAATAAATACCTTAAATGAATAGTTAAAACATATATGCATGTATTTTTTTACAATTGAAAGTATGTATAATTGTACAAAATCAGATGTATCAAAACGATTGTCATGGCACAACAACGGCGAATACATATAAGTATATAAATTATTAAACATAGTATAGTGAAATAATTAAACAATTATTTCAAAGTACTAGCCATTAATCACTTGTTTCAAAATAGTAGTAATTAATCAATTATTTTAAAATAGTAGCCATTACCAACTCACTTGGTCTCCCTTGGGTTTCTTGCTAGACCTGGAACTCCCTCCCAAGCATGAATAACACCTAACAGGAGAACGGAATAAAATAAATACATATAGCAACCTAAAGACATAACTGAATCTAAAATAAAATACAAGAAACCAATAACTGACTCTATAATTGGGCCCACTCACTCCAACAGATTAAAACCCGACCTTGCATAACTAAACTGATCTCCAATTACACTTAAACCAACTCAATTTGGGCTAAACCCTCTTGAACCAACCTCAATTTCATTGAACCAAGTTCAATTTAACCAACCAACCTTGAACCAATTCCAATTCTTATACAAATCTCTTAAACCAACTTGGTTCAACTGAACCCAATTCTCCTTGAATCGGTTCAACCCAAAGTAATTAGTCCAACATCTGAACCAAGCCCAAATCAAACTCAACCAACTTAACTTAAATTCAACCCAACTCAACTATACATTGAGTCCAAATCAAATAAATCCTCAATTGGTTGCACTAAACCAATTCCTTACTCTCATCCAAACCCAAATGAACCCAACCCACTTCAATTTGATTTGATCAAGCCTAACTCAACCAAATCAAACCCAACTCAACCAACTTACTCCCACTTGGTTTGATCCAATCAAATCAATTTGGCTAAACCCAACCAACTTCATTCCAATCATCATCATTACCATCTTAATCATTATCATCAACTTAATTAATCAAACCAAACCCTAATCTCGGTTGCTACAGTAATATACAGTAAAACCAAGAATTCCTTCATCATTCCAAGCAAAATCCATCTCCAATACAAAGAATTTTCCAAACAAAATCATCTTATAACCATACCCTCATAATCTCCATTATCATTCCTTCAAAACAAACCATTTTTTCTCCAAAATCACCCACACATACATACACACATCCATACGTACATACATCTCAAAATTACTTAAAATCTTACCAAGGAAGCTCCACTCCGGCGAACTATCTCCGGTGATTTCCAAATCTTCCTCCTCAAACCTTCTATTATCTTCTCCTTTCTTCTCTCTTTTTTTTCCTAAAATACTGTAGCAAAGGAGAAGAAGATGAAAGCCCAACTTAGAAGCCAGCAATTTCCAAGTTTTTCTCTCAAGTTTCTGCCAAAATTTACTGTTAGTCCCTGAAAATAAAAGTTTTTATAAAACAATTCCTGAAAAGTCACCAACGGTCCCTGAATCATGAAATAATATTTCCAAAAGGTCCCTGTAAACTTACCTTTCAATCCTTGGTCTTCAGAAAGAGTTTAGATCAAATCCTTTTAAGTACTTGTGAACCCAAAATCTTTTATAAACTTTTACACTTAGGTCCTTATTTTTTCCACTGGGTTTCTCAACAAAACTATTCTGAATGAAATCTAATTGCAACTATGATAATATCCTGAATATATTTTACAACAGTTATCCAAAGGTTCAGAGTATTACAGTCTAATTCAGTGTACACACTCCCAATTTCAGACTCAAAAGAAGCAACATATAAATCAAAATTGAGCATGCAAGCTGACCCACCACCATGACTCAATGGTACTTGTGTAAGATTACTTGTTGATGGCCCGGCCTTTGAAACACCATGTTCGCCAATCTTAAATTTTGATGAATATTTAGCAACTAAATCATAACAAAGATTTCGAAATTTAGCAACTTCCATCTTTGTCATTTCATCACCATAGAACAATGTGAAATAATATTCCAAAAATTTGATCTTGTATTTAGGATCTAATATAGTTGCCACACACATGATACCATGAACTCGAGCCCAATATTTATCAAATTTTTCTTCCATTTTTTATGCCAGAAGTTGAATGCAAGATTTCCTGCAATTAACCCAATGCATCAATTCCATCTTAATCTCACATATCTTGGGAAAAAAGAGATTGACAGTGGGGTATTTAGTCCCGGAAAATGTCTCAGTGATATCATGAAATATTTTCAATTTACCACAAATTTGTGTAGCTATTTCCCATTCTTCATTTAATGGGAGATATTTATAAAGGGGCTCCCTTTGTTTCAAATGTTTAAAAACATCTTTGTAACAAATGGCAACATCGAGCATTAAATAAGTGGAGTTCCACCTAGTTTTACAATCCAAAATCAATTTCTTAGTGCAAGAGATTTTCAATTGGCATGCCGTCTCTTCAAACTTTTCATTTTTTTTTTTTGGTGTAGCACTCCAAAATGCAACACTATCATGAACTTTTTCAATAATTTCAAAGATAATCTATAAGCCATCTTTGATAATTAAATTCAGAATATGTGCACAACACCGAATATGCATTAACTTTCCATCTATCCAAACTGTGTTACTTGACAATTTGTTCAAAATTAAATTCACCATCGAGTCATTTGTTGAACAATTGTCTAATGTCAATGTAGATAACTTGTGATCAAGATTCCAATCCATTAAACAATTTGTGAGCACATCACATAGTATATCAGCAGTATGTGGGCATGGTACATAAATGAAACTAATCACATAAAGAATGAAATAACATTAAAGATATATACAAAAAGCTAAACTAGTTCAACACCATGTCAATCAAATAACTGATTACATAAATAAAATGTTCTTCTATTATTATGTTAAAAAATAATAACAACTTAAATGAAAATATAAACATATATGAAATTTTATAAACATAAATAAAAACTTATTCATAAATAAAAACATATATGAAATTTCAAGTGTTAAAGTTATAGCAAATTGAGTATAAACATAATATCATTTATATGTAAGAATACCAACAAATTATAGTTAAATAAATAAAAGCAATACCAAATAATCAGACTTTGCAAGCTCCAATTAGCATCAATGAAATGTGTTGTGATTGCCATGAATCTTTTTTTTTATTATTGCTTGAAGTCAACATGTCGGTTGTAATTGCAACTTTACTCCCATTATTTTCAAGCAATTTCATTGTCTTCTCTTTTTCTTGCTCATATATTTTAAATATATCCCTTCTTACTGTATGTCGGCTAATTTTTTTAAATAATGGTTGAATAGCCCAACAAACCTTCGAAAATATTCATGCTCAACCATTGATAAGGGATACTCATGTACAATAATCATTGATGCCAACTCTTTTCTTGCAACATCTTCATCAAATGTGTATGCCCCAATTGAAGCATTGCCTTCATTATCTACTTCATGCTTCAAAACACTTTGCTTTATATCTCTAGTTTTTCTCAATGGACATGATGCGAAATGATCATGTAAATGGTTTGTCCAATTTTTTGTATCCCCTCCAAGTTTCTTTTGACAATAATTGCATATTGTCTTCCATTTATCATCAATTTTTTGTTTTCGTGCCCAATTTTAATCCTTCACTTTCATCCGTCGGCAATGTTTGACTTGATCCAACCGGTGCTGTTGATTCAAGGTGTACTCTAGATTGGTCACAACTTTGTTGTTCCATGGATTGTCCACAACTTTGAAGAGGTGAAATAGGTAAAATCTCTTCATTATAACCCTCATCCGTATTGTCACTTGTTCACCTACAATGATTCCATTATTATAAACCCATGAGAAAACTAATAGATCATAACTTGAAGATTTAAAATAAATAAATAAAAATAAAAGCATCACTACTTGACATAACTTACAAAAGCTTATATTTCCTGAACATCATTTTCATTTTCTCAAAAACAAAAACAAAAACAAAAACAAAACAAAACAAAAGTAAAACAAATTGAATCATGATTCATGCATGAATATATCAACAACGTTTTTAATATTATGAAAGCATGAATAAATCAACAATTAAGATCCAACCCCATTAAATTCAATTACCCTAAAATCATCAAAGCAAACACCAATCTAGCTCAAAATCAACAACGTTTTTAATAAAATAGGAAAATAAAGACACACATGCAATTTAGCTCCGAAATCAACAACATTTGTAGAAGAGAGAGAGAGGAGATCCGATGGAGAAGATGGAGGGAAGATGGAGGTAGTGGGACTCAGCCAGACTTTGGTGGAGCTTGTCATCTTGATAGAGGCAGGAGGTGGTGGAGAAAATTAGGTTTTCGGTGGAGCTTGATGGAGGCGTGCCGTTTAACTAGGATTTTCAATTGGAGAAAATTAGGATTTAACTAGGATCTAACACATGGAGGCAGGAGGCGGTGTCAAAAATTAGGTTTCTCACATTTTGAAGAATCAGAATCCAATCATAGATGATTTTTTTAATTTAAGACTATATATATATATATATATATATATATATATATATATATATATATATATATATATATTTTTTTTTTTTTTTTTTTTTTTTTTTTTTTTTTTTTTTTTTTTTTTTTTTGGGGGGGGGGGGGGGGGGGGGGGGTGCGTTGATACCCCGCTGGACGGGGAGATCATTCCCCGGCCTTGCCCCACTACAGGGACTGGGGAAATATTTCCCCCGTCCCCGTCCCCGTGGGGGAGGGAACCAAGGATTCCACGCCCCGAACGGGGTGGATCCCGGCTGGGACCAGGGAATCCCCACCCCATGCCCTCCCTATTCAAAACATATAAAGCAGAAAGATTCAACTTCCACCTCATAACGATAGTCATTAGCGATATGTATATTTTATATTTTAGAAATATTGATTATTATAATCTTACTGTTGAATTAATATAATTTTTTAAATATTTATAATGCTTTGGACTGAAGTCATGACCCCTTGATTTTGCTTTTAGTTCCACCACTGGTTGCTTGCATAGTTATAAACACATCCATGACATTTGGAGATTGGCAAACCCTATCTTTATCATATTGAAGAGTTAGATTCAATCAAAATGCAACAATATGAATATCTTGACACAATTGACACTCCTATCTTTCTTCCAGAATCAAGATATAAGGCTGGTACAATCTCCTTATATATTTAAATGTATCCTTTGTAGCCTTATTTGCTTTAGCCAATCCTTCATAAAAATAACCTATAAAAGGTATTTCATTGAGATCCATAATGAGTAACAATCGTACAAGTGCAGATTGAATTTTAACAATTGTAATCTGTTATTCCAAATTTGCTATCTAAAATAATATTTTGAACTTATTTTTCTTTCTATATCTTAGATCTGTGCTAACCAACAAAGCCTCTAGAAGTAACCATAGCCTACAAATCACATGTATGATCATAAAGACTCTTCAAGGTAATGAAAGTTGTGGCAAAATGAGTATCACCAGGTTAAATAGTCTCTATCCAACCTTCTATCATTTCATAATCAACTTAGAGATCACTTGTGATTATACACAAAAAGTATAATGGAATAGGCATGCTGAGATGAACTCTCTATGTGAGGCATTTTAGCATTATCCTTCAACATCAAATTCAAATAATGACTTGCATATGGTGTCCATAAGATATTAGGATATTTTTTATTAAGCAATCTTCCCAGGCTTTATAATTGGTTGTATTATCTGTGACAATATAAACTATATTTTTCCAATCAACAATCTCAGCAATCTCAGCTAATAATTTATAAAAGTGTCTGAGCATAAGAAATCATGTTAATGCATTAACATATTTAATGAAAGATATTCCTTTAAGAGAATACACAAGAAAATGAATCAAAGATCTTTGGCGAATATCCATCTAACGGTCTTCCATTATTATGCATCCACAATCTTCCCGGCTAATCCGATAAGTATCAACAAGCAATAAAGCATGATAGGTAGCCCTTTTATCCTAACTCTATAAATGCTATATCATGTGTCATTAGTTGGAAATAAAATGAATTTGCATCATTTATTTGAATACAAGCATCATAGAAAAATGGAAAATAGCCAAATCCACTTGATGCCAACTTTCTTTGCTTTGCAATGCCGTCTTGATAGTGGGTTGTGACCCAAATTCACTACCATTAGGGGAAAAAAATATGCCCTATGCAATCCTGGTTTTTCTCCCTTTACTCAATTAATGACTAGGTACATTATCTTGAAGAATTTCATTATCTAGATGACACACCCCTTGTGTGTGTACATCAAGTGCATGGGTTGTCGAAGTAATAAAGTACCCTGGTGAGTGGGTAGTCTTATCAATAGAGAATAGTGTTTACAAACAAGCATTATCACTATTTAGCTATGTAGGAAATCGATGGTGAGAGAAATCAATGTGTATAAATATAAAAGAAAGTAAAAGAGTGCAAGAAGAGCAATAAAGGTAAGAGAGGTAATCGATATGAAGATGGGGTACCCGGACAAAGCTCCCACTAGGACTAATGCTTCTAGTGCAAGACTAGAATTATACCCTCTAATTGATGTCTAATGAGTCGTGGAAATCCTTAAGCACACGGTCCCAAACATAAGGTTAACCGTAACTACCTCCAACACTATGCCCTGGTACATAGGATTCAGTACAACTCTTCACTCTATTGATTGCTCAACTAAGCCCCAGGGGAGTCCATCTCCTAAGCCTCACACGACGTGGAACTGCTTGGGGTTCTTGGGATTCCAAGTGATAGACCATGTCCCTAAGTATAGTTCTAACCCTTTAGTCCATATGAAAGAACCCTAGTCTCAGTTAAGCCCCAGCACTAGGATTCACTACAACCCTTCACTCTGTTGCTTGCGCAACTAAGCCCCAAGGGAGTTCATCTCCTAGCACTTCACTCTACTTCGACCGCAAAGAACTCTTGGAACAAGGAGGTAGGAAAAATCACACCGGAGGGGAAAGGGGCGTTTCGCTACCTCTCGATTCACCCTCTCGACCCTCTCCAATCTCGGGTAGTCTAATCCTATAGAAGTTATCACACCTTCAAAGGATAAACTAGATGATTCTCAACCCTAGTGTCACGGCTAAAGAAAAATCAATACAATTAACATGCAAGATTGGAACTCAATTAAAAGCATCAATTAAGAAATAATAATAAAAGTCATAGAAACAATATCATCTTAGGGTTTACAAGCCCGAATATCCACTAGGGGTTTAGCTCTCCATGGAGCAATACAAAATCAATAAAGAGTTTGAGAACATATGCATAAAAACCATAAAGAAAACCCCCTTGTGGTCCGTATCGATGGTCTTGTGGAGCCGCCTTAGCTTCTTCAAAGAATCCCTTGTCAAGCCTAGGGGCACACCTCACCGAATCGACGCTGACAAAAGCTCCCCCAATAGCTATCTTCCAAAGGATATCGATGCCAACACCATAGAATCGGCTCCAAAGACCTCCAAGAACCTCTCCAAACCCTAGCCGCAAGTCCCCCAAAAGATAGGCAAGAGATAGTATGAGGGATCTCCAAAAAAGACTCAAAACGGGGTATTTATAGTCTGAAATCGGGCATCCACACGCTCCTGTGGATTTTCCACACGGGCGTGTGGATTCTCTGATTTTCGGAGTGCTCTGAACAGTAACTTGCTATAGTCTGAACAGTAACCATAATGCTCCTGAATTCATTTCTTCATCGTAGCCGCCGAATTGGGCACACAATCGTGCGGTAGATCATCTCGCATCTTCAAGAGAACCACATTGACAAAGCTCTTGATAATGTTTAACAAGCCGAAACATGTGAGTGTGACTACCTTTGTGCCCCTCCAATTCGCATATTCCCTTGAACTCAATTGGAGGTTGGCACACACTCACATGTCTTTGAACACAACTTGTGCCTTGTTGCTTTCCCGGTCCAAGAACTCCCTCAACAATCGCGTTCATGACCTATTCTTGCTTCTTTTCTCCTCAATTCGTCTCCACAACCCTACATGCACAAAAGAACACAAATGCACACATATAAATGATAAAATCTGAATAAAGCGATGTTCAATGCAAGAAAAGTATACTTCGTATAGCTTATACACGAGCACTTATCACTAGACCTTTAGCCATGTCACCTTCAAATAGGTGCACAATAACTCCAAATGGATTCATTACTTCCCATTCATTATCCTTTTTTGTTCTTAAAATCCCCTTAAACTTTTTTGAAATCTATAATGAACACATGTAAGAATTTTCTTACATGGCCCTTGATGAGTGCATTTTATATCACATTTTCATGCCCATTACTCGACTATTTTAGTTGTCCTTGAGTATATTTTGTGTATAATTGGTGCTATTCGAGGTATAATGTTCATTGTGTAGGAATCAGTGGCCGAAATCAATTTGGAGTGAAACTGTGGGTGTTACGTGCATGTTTACTGACCAAGGGAAAAGAACGAGCTGACACGGGCAAGGCACGCGCGTACCCGATCCACTACAAATCCCATCCTGAAGAGCAAAACTAGCAGAATCCTGATACAGGAGTGTCCCAGGCAGAACTCGGTCACCGCACGCCCATGTCTGTGGTGCTGCAAATCACAGGAGAATTCCCTTCAGATGCAACACGGGCATGGTGCTGGTTACACGGGCGTGTCTCACCTGACATGGACATCGCACACCCATGTCCAAGTTGCTACAAATCTTAGGTGCTTCACCCAAGGAAGTCCAGAAAAGTACACGGTCCGAACACGACCATGTCCAGACTGTGTCAGGCCCCGAATCTGCCCTTTTAACTACTGATTCTAGGGTTTCTTTCTCATCTTTGTTCGGGGATTCTTCTTTCCACCGAGAGGACGTTGATGAGATTGAAGATTAAGCTTCACCACACCACCTAAGGAGACCAAGGATGAGTCGGAGGCATCGCGAGAGGTGGAGTTAGCACCGAGAGCATAGCAAGAAAGCCATCTAGAGTAAAGAAGTGAGTCATATCTTCTTCTCATTGTTCTTACATTGTTCTTTCCTTGTTGTACTCACCCTTGAGAGGCTAACTGGCCATAGGGCCGGGGATTGTGGACTTTGATGAATTGTAATGCTTATACACTTGCATTTGATTATTCTACGGAGTTCTAATTGATTCTTGTCTTAAATCCTATTTTGCATAACTTGATGTGTTTGAATTGCACGGCTGTTAGGGTAAAACTCGGTGTGTAACTTGCTTTGCAAGAGGCATACAGTTATCTTAGCAAAACTAGGTGTATTTAAGAACTCATAGATGCAACATTGCTTGTGAGCGCACACTTGAATCTCTGGAATGTACCTGGCAGGCAATTAGGGTAAGATAGCGTGCACCAGTCTTAGGGATCGCTCCTAGGCATTATTCTTGCATTGCCAAAACACTCGATCCTAATCTCCTATCATTTCCATCACTCATCCTTTCATTTTTA
Source organism: Dioscorea alata (assembly GCA_020875875.1). Classification (NCBI taxonomy): domain Eukaryota; kingdom Viridiplantae; phylum Streptophyta; class Magnoliopsida; order Dioscoreales; family Dioscoreaceae; genus Dioscorea; species Dioscorea alata. The sequence continues at coordinate 3,515,894 of CM037011.1, forward strand.
TTTCTTGTTTCATCACTCTCTTTTGATTTCACTAGACATCAGAAGATCAATTAATACTTTGAGTATAGTTCCCTGTGGATTCGACAACCCTACCCCTCACGGGGTATCATTGTATTACTTGTGTGCGACCCATACACTTGCGGTAAACACATCAGCCCTACCTCACCTCTTTGGATAGCAAGATGGATTTTCATTCTATGAATGCCTTCACTTTTCACCACTTTAGCATAGAAATTACAAATGGACATTTTTCCCCATCATTACTTCTTGATTCACTTATATAAACCCATACTAGATATGATTTTAGGCAAACAAATCCAAAATACTGGGAAGATTGCTCAACAGAATTTTGACGAGGTGGTGTTGAAGTTGATGATAATGTTATACTTAGTGATGAGCTGCCATTAGTTTCCTCCATTCCCAAATTTTAGCTTTCGAAGTATCATTTTTTTTAAATTATACAAGTAAAAAATAAAAATGATTTAAAAATAAACTTTAAAATAGCATATATGAGTCAATCCATTTAGGAGTGCTTCACTGAGTGATTCTAAGCCCTTAATGTTTAATCCCATTATAGTCTTGAATCCACAAGTCCACAACAAATGATTGGACACATTTTTATTACAGCCTGGAATCCACAAACAAAGAAAAGAAATAAGAAAATAATCTGATAAGTACCCTCCAAATTTTAGAGTTACATTAAATATGCTCAAAATTGTTTAAAATTCTACACTTGCATTGATATTTAAACCTCTTAAATAGAGGGATAATAACATTGTAAGGTAGGAAATTTTCAAAACTCCAAAAACTAATAAAACAATGTATACAAACAATATCAGAGCAGGTAGGATTCTATTTGAAATTAAAATCTTAATTCAAAATTAAGTGTCGTATCACCGTGCCTCCATGCCTATGAACCTCTTGCTTATGCTAATGCATCTCTCCAAATTTGGCAATTATAATTTATTCAGCTATGTACACCAAACTCAAACATCATTGTGTACACACTCTCTCAATGGTAGCAATCCATCAACATAGTTAGGAATCTATAAGGACCATTTGAATGCAAAACCAAAAAAAAATAGATAATTTCACGTTTGCAGCTAGCAAGGACGGTTCATGAAAATCATGAAGCCGACTTCAATAAAGATAAATGATGCAATCAAATCAAAAATGAGGAAAAGAAAAGGTTAATGAGAGTACTTTAAATGACCAAACTAGCAAATACATCTATAGAGTCCAACCCCAAAAGAGTTGCAGCCAACTAATGCTAAGGTGCACACGCTTAGACATCAAACATAATATTATAACATTTCAAGAATAAAAGTTTGTTCATAATAAAACTCACACTCATCTTGGTTCAATAATCGATACTTATGCGGAAATACTGGGGTGAATAGACTAAGTTTGTGGTGTTCTACAACCTCTACTAACAATTCTAAGAAACACTTGAAGATTAAATTAAACATATATAAGAAAATGTGCACTAAGAAATTTTTCTGATCACTCTTAGACTTCCTTTTAATTTTAAACATCCAATTTTAAGAAACTCGTAGCATGAATTAGAGAATAATTTAAAAAACTTAGGAATTTAAAGAAAAATTAAAGCTAATGATCAAACACTTGAAGATTTGAAAATAGAATACTTGAACTCACCAAAATCAAGTATAGACCAGTTTGGTCTACTTTTTAAAACATTGAATTAAGTAAACTAAATCAAGTATGAATGTACTAAATAAACAATATTCCTTCAAAGATTGTTACTTAAACGTTCAAAAACAACATATATAATCCAAATTTTAAAAACTTCTTTGAAAACTACAGTTCTAGTGGAATTTGTTAGTTCTCCATCTTTATTGCAAATTATTATCTTCAATGTTTTACTATTTGTAGCTTTAGAGACTACAACATAAAGCTATTCATGACTAATAATTGGTTTTTTCAAATAAAGCCTGATATTTGAAAGAGCTTGACCTTGACTCTTATTAAGAGTTATAGCACATGATACAACCAAAGGATATTACTCTTGTTGAAACTTAAGAGGTAATTTTGGGTCTATTAGAGTTAAAGTGATTCATTAGATAAAACCTTTAAGACATGCATTATTTTCTAAAATAACCTTGGCTTCTACAACATGATTTCCAAATTTTGTAATGACTAATCTAGTCCAATTACATAGCCCAGCAAAATGATCAATATTCATGTATAATATTACAGGAATACTAACCTTCAATTTTAATTCATGATTAGGCATCCTTCAGAATTTGATACCATTTAAAAATTCTGGCATATGAAGATCTTCTAGTAAATCAATATTGGAATTTAACCTACAAGCTACTTCAAAACTTAGATATATCTGTTTCCTTCACTTTGGTTAAGGGAACCACATAATCATTTATTGATTCAATAATCTCAAGAATTATTCAAGTATGGATCTTTCTTCCAAATTTAATGGGGCATTGACATTATTCAAGAAAGAAGGATGTTTGCTATTTACAACTGATGCAATTAAATCTTACGAGTCTTTTAGCAAAGGATCATTAGTTATTTCTATAGTTGCATAACCATCATTTAAACCACAAACTGTTCCATCTCCAATGCTTAATATCCAATCTAAAAAAGCCTTTAATGCAATAGGGTCAACATCTAAGGTAAGACTTTGAAGTCCCATGTTTTTTCGTCAGTTTCAAAACTTTACAAAATTTCCATAAATATGAGGAGTTGATTTTTTGCATGCAAAATATCTTACCTACTTTCATTTGGAATAAGAAGTACAATATGTCTAAAATATTCTCTAAACACAATAGTTTTACCTCCAAAAGGTTATTCCAAACTTAATGGATTCTAAAATCTTAAAATATCTCTTATTATCCTATCCAAAGCTTCAAAAAAAGTATCTATTCATGATAAGTGCCTCATCTCAAATAATAAGTTTAGTTTTAACAATTAACTTAGCAAGTGGACTCTCTTGTTTAATGTTGCAAATTGAATCATCACAGTTAAGAGTAAGAGGAATATCAAATATAACATGAGTTGTTCTACCGCCTATCAATAGAAAAGATGCTATATAACTTAATGTTACAGTCAATACAATTTCCCCATTTGATCTCAATATTGCTAATAAAGTTTTCCACACACAAGTTTTTTTGTACCTCCATATACATAAAGAGAGAATAGACTACCTTGATCAACTACAATAGCACTCATAATTTTTATATAAACAATTTTTTTTTGTTTGTCTTTAGCCAAAGTAATTCTATCATAATTAATGTAGCTCAACCTATATGCTTTTAGTGAATGGACACACTACCAATTTCAAGGAAATGCATTATTGGAAAGTTACGAAAAACATTTTCTGCTACTCTGTAAAAGTTTTTCAATCCCCACAAGAGTACAAATTTTTTTTATCTCTTTTAGTTGCAAATCTATAAAATGAAAGAAAATAAATACATATTTACAATTAAAACTAAAACATATTGATCATTACTATTATTATGTAAAAAAAATAAAGAATATAATACCTTCATGATGTAACATATTGCATTGTTTATAAAGTTTATCATCTAATAGATATCGCCAACATTCTTCCTAAACAAAGTTTAGGCCTTAACAAAGAATTTGACAATAACAAATTTGCAAATAGATTTCTTAGATAATATGCAGATCCCCAATGACTTGCTTTAGCTATCCCATCAACATATTCTTTATTATCATCTAACAAACCAAGTGCATATCAAGCATCTAAAAATGAGTTATATTAAACATCATTTATAGTCATTATTTCTTTGTAACATCTTAGTCCTCGAACAATGTTAACAAGAATTCTCAGATGATAACATTCAGTATTTCTTTCAGTATTTCCCTGACTCCTACTCTTTTAGTGATTACTTCCATACAAATCTAGTAGGAAAGTTTGCATAAGTTTCTCCTTCTCTTCAATATATTTTTAGTTAGCTCCCATCTATGATGAAAACATTAACTTGTGTACAGTAGGTTAACTCATGACAACATCAGTTGGATCGGTATCTAAGAATATAATAATTTGCTCATTAAGAAGACAAACATTTAATTGCTCAACTAGAGAGTCTCTATAATGAAAATCGAAACCAAAAGCCTCCAAGTTGCCTCACATGGTGAAATATATCTGCAATCATAATGCATATTAATGTCATCCACATGGTTTTGCATATTATCATCATCAATATTTTGATAAAAATTTAAGGTGATATAATCATGTCTTTTGTTGACATATTTAAAAAGATACTTAATTGATCTGGATTGGTTGCACCATTTGACATTTATAGAAGCACCATACCTCTAAGCATGTAATGGTTATGTGGAACAACATATCCATTATCCAAGTCATTACCTTTTTTTATTGTCCTTCCATTCTTTCCTACAAATTGGATACCCAACTTCATTAATAGTAATGCAATTTATATATGTTTTAGGAAAATGTTTTGTACGTCTTTCATCCAACATACATGAAGAATTTTTATTTTCGAACTGCTGCATAGACCATACATCATCAAAATTTGAACAACGGTATACTAATTTGGATCACTTGCTTTATTAGGAATTTCATATTAAATGATCATTTCAATGTCTTCACTTGTTGCATACTTGTCTTCGATACCCGACCACTCAACCCTCAAGTCACCGCAAGGCTGACAAAGTACCTGGAGTTTCAAATCCTGAACCAAAATCACATGAACAAGAATATACAAACAAGGTGTACAATAAAAGCACAGGGGAAGCAACATCAACAAACCCTGATAATACAGTTCAGTAAGGGTATTGATCACAAGTACCACGAAGTTTCCAAGAGATTAGACAAACATGCAAACCATGCATCAAGATTTTTTAAATACACTAATGGATCCATGCCCTAATACAACATATAATGCTCAAGGATAACATACATGAATTTAGAAATGAATCAAAACATAACAGTGTTTGCCCAGCACTAATGCCTGCAAAAGCCTGGGAAGAGGAAAGAGGGGTGAGTAACCTAGGTCACTCAATAAGTGGGTTAGCACAAATCTACAAGAATATGCCAAAATACACAATATAAATCATCCAAATAATACTTTACTAATAACACAAATAGTTTAGAACATAATCACATACAACAGTAATCATCGATACAAAAATAAAGAAAGATAATGTGAAGAAAGTTGTTTCCCCAACTAGGGCTTTACAACATCAAATCCATGAAATACTGAACCCGGGTCCAAATTATAAAACAAATTGAACATCAAACCAGGCTTTTATAATAGGGCTTTTGCAGATGTACCCCTGAATAATTTTAAAATTACATATTTGCCTCTGAATAAAAGATAATTACATACATACCCTTGAATAATACATATAATTGCATATATACCTCTGGGGTTCAAATTGGCTAAAAACCCATCTGTTAAAAAATAGCATATATATAAAATAACCATTATACTCTTTGCATATGTACCATTGAAAAGTTTTTTAATTGTAAAATGACCATTTACAGGGGTTATTTTGGAAGTTTTCTATATCTTAATCCAAGTTATAACTATAGTTAATAAAGTTTGATTAACTTCTGTTAACGAAATCTAACAGTAGGGAAATATCCAGAATTACCTATATTTTTCAGGGGTGTATATACAATTATATTTTTCTGAGGGTAAATATACAATTATAGACCTTTTGAAGGGTTTATAAGAAATTTTGCCCTTATAATAATGCAAATAGATCTTAACAGTTCCATATATATATATATATATAACAAATTATATAATACGAGTCTCAAAATCCATAAAACACAATACTCACCGTCAATTCAAATTTGTGGAAGACTGCCCTCCTAAAAGTGATAGCTAGGCTTCACCCCCTCACCGTCAATTCAAATTTATGGAAGACTGCCCTCCTAAAAGTGATAGCTAGGCTTCACCCCCTCACCACAAATTTAATATGACACTACAAAAGATACGTAACATGGTCTAGAAACCTCTCTAAGCCTTCATCGTGGTTGCGGTTATTTTCACAACCATCAAGATACTCATGTCCTTGACGTTGACCCATTTGTACACCGTGTGGTGACTCCGGCTTCCCGATGAACATCCCGTCAGGGCTTTACACTCTCACTTGAACTGGACCAATAAGTCTACTAGTCTTCCATGCCACCTCAACAAGTAGGCCGTGAAAACCACCTACTGCAATAGGATGTCACCAATCAAATAATACAAAATTACATCTCACAAAGAATGGTCCACTGCTAGAACAATAATCACAACATAACAGCCATGATTTCCATACAAAGGAAAAGAAGAAAACACAAGCATACCCAAAGCTTTGCAAAGTCAATAATTCACAACATTACAAAACATGCATCATTATGAAAATCCTTCCATTTTAACAACAATACTTGCAAAATTTAGATGATTTCACATCTGCGAATGCTAATCCTCTGCAGGTTTCTTGCCTCGAGCCAAAGCTTCACCTCCTTGCCAAAGTACAACAAAACACCAACAAGAATTAGTACAAAATAAATCAAGCCCTAAGTTTCTCTAACAAACAACTCTAAATCGATCCTAAGATTGGCTCAAAACTAGGTCTAAAGGATACCCATGAATTCCTAAGAGTCTGAGCTTCACTCTAGACCAAAGAAACTAAAGAAACAACTAAAGTTTACCTGTGCGCTTCAATTTGAGCCTAAAATCATCCACATTCATGCTCTAAATATAGGATTTACAAAGAACTGAAAAACAATTAAATGCAAGTAAAATACAGAAATAAAAACTAAGATAAAGCTCTTGAAGAAGAAAAAAAAAGAAGAAGAAAGATGGAGAAAGTAATGAAAACTCATGTTGTTACAGTATCATGCTGCTACAATGTTGTGCAGAAAAAACTACAATAATGGACTGGTTTAGCTACAGTATAAGCTAGTTATAAGAATGTCTGCATGTAGCAACCCACTATTTTGGAACTTAATGGTATATATTACTACAACTAATTTCAAGATTAAATTTAATCAATGTATTATTTAAAGAATGTCGTTTATAAAATACTTTCATTAAGTTTATATAAAAATATTACATGTTTTGACTTTTCCAAATATCTTGATTTGTTTAAGATCTTTTATCAAATGATCTAGCTTGACCTCATAGATTATACAAACTATGTCTATCAATCCTCTGATTTTAAAACTCTTTTTTCTAAAAGGTGCACAAACTCTGCCCATTTTGAATTACACAGAAACATAATGAAAAGGTCATATCTTACTGACTTACATGTCACCATTGCATCTTCATCATTTTGGATCATATATTGTGCCCCACATGTGAATAAAGGAGGCAAACTTACATGTTTTGCTTGTGAAGAAGGTTTGCTTCTCCTTTAAGATTGCTTTTGTTAAACCATTATATATCTTAAACTTCAAATCTTTTTGATGAGTATGAACATAAAATAAAGACGAGGATTCATCCATTGTATATGTCACGCCCCAGCACCACGGTCGGGCCCACTGACAGATCGGCCACATCCAACGGGGCGAACCCCACTTGGTGTAAGGCCTCAAATTTAGCCTGGTTAGAGTCAACCTAACAAGCAGAACATGAATAATAACAAGAACTACAGATAGATCAACAAAAAAGTAGAGTTGATACAGATATGGGTTTAGCAGCCCTACAGAAACAGTGCCACACATACAGATTTCAAACCAAAAATACAGACAGAGTACAAATCTTACTCACACAGAAAAGTCTATACTGTCTACAACCACAAACAGGAAAGTGACTCCCCGATAAAACCCCACTCCTAAACTTGATCTTCACTTGAGAAAACAGAATTCACAGAGTGCATGAGCCACGAGGGCCCAGTAGGATCGCAGAGAATACCCAAAATAATACAGATATAGTATAATGAAATAATTCAAACAGAAATACAGAAAACACGCAGAAAACAGACGGTACATCTCCCTGACCAATAATAGATATCAACAGCACTTGGCTGGATCTTCGACTGTGAAGTCGGAACAGAACAAAACAGAATATCGACGGCCGAAGCTGGATCTTCGACCGCAGTCGGAACAGGCACGCATGCCCGGTAGCACTACTACAGAAAAACATGTGCACATGGCTAGGACTTACTCCTCCTAGCTGGGCGAGCCAGGAATGGAAATGTACTAAAACCACTGAAATACAGTATGCGTACAAAAAATACTGAATAAATAATGCAAACACAAAATAAATAAATACGTAAATAAATAAATAAATAAACGATTAAGCAAGTAAATAAATTAAATTCGCCAGATAATTTAATAATTAATCGCACATTACAAGTACCGAATTAACATGTGCGAGAGCCTACCTGGCTCCAAGCTACAAAGCTGGGTTCGACAAGTCTCACGAATTCGGGCTAGCTACAGGATCTAACCAACAAAATAATCCAACTTAAATTACAAGTTCTAGGCCGGATCTAGACTTACAACTAAAGTCCTAACTCACTCAACATGGATTCAATCAACAATCAACAAGCTTGGCAAGATAACAGACTTACACTTGAGCATATAAATATATATACACAAGGTTATATGAAAATTAGTTTAAATACACATGTAATAATTACTTACCAACTGATCCAAAGCAATTAAACATTTGCTAAAAACACAAACGTTTCAGATTTCACAACTAACAATCACTAATTTAAACAACAAATCCATTAAGTCATACCAGACACACAATACATATATATATATATATATATATTCTATCAGTAAGTTTAATAGCACTATAAGAGATCCGAGCAATTTCAAATGAAAAGAAGAAAAATAATGAAATAGGAAAATACAAGTTAATTATAATAATAAGAATAATAATAATAATAATCATAGTAATACCACTTGCTTAAATGGTCAAGCTCAAATCATTCCCTCATCATTTAGCAACCGAAAGAAAATGTATATTTTAACAACCCACAAATGAGTTACACACACCTGCACACTTACACATGTATAGTGAGATCTCTAAGTGTAATTAAGTAAATTAACCAACAAAACATGTTGCATGAAACGAGGTATGTAATATATATATTAACAAGAATCATAAGGATTAACAGGCAAACACTAATAAACATCACAATAATTACTAAGCTTAACACCAACTAAATATTAACTAACAAGCAAAGAACCTTGGATGGTTGCAGCTAGTCTTCACTAAACCAAAAAAAGAAAATCATTCGTCACTAACCAGAGCTTCCAAGGAGAAGAAGAAGTACCAAGCTTTCAGACCGACTCTCAAGAAGCAACCGACTCTCAAAAGCAACCAACTCTCAATAAATATCAAACCTACACCGCCCGACCAGAGTCACAAATTCAGGGCAAAGAGGCAAAATGCGGGCTCCACACTTAGACAAAATCTCAGTCAACTAGTCAAACCTATTTACCTGATCAAACTTTAAAGAAACCAAACATTACAGTATAAGCCTTTTAAATTGGATTATAAACTTCAACAATCATTCCATTACTTTTTCTATATTTCTTAGAAGGAAGCGCATTCAATGACGTACATATTTTTTGCTTGTGTTTTTTCCATACCTCCAGGAAAAGTGTAACCGTTAATAGCAAATGAGTAATCTCTATATTTTCATTGCAAAACTATCACAGAAAATATATTTTTAGTAGCAGCTTCAATATTAAGTTTAAAATTATATATATAAATGAATTAAATATTCTTATATTACACATTATTTATAATTATTCTCTCCAGTAAATTACAATTAATTTAAATTAAATTACAAATATCTTTAGTTCTTTATAATGCAGTTTTTCTAATAATTCATAATTAATTTAGGATTAAATTATAAACATCTTTGTGGTTTTACTATACAGTCCTTCTAATAATTCATAATTTATTTAGAAGTAAATTTAAAAAATTGTGGTTTTACAATGCTACTCCTCTAATAATTCATAAATAATCTAAATTCATATTTTAACAGTATTTTTATATGAAAGTTCATTAAACTAATAGAAGTAATTTGATAAATTATAAGATAAGATTATAAAATAAGCCATTTATCATCATTAATATTATAAAAAAATTACAATTAATTATTTTAATGATAGTACATATAAATAAAAATATCAATAATGATTCATTTGAATTTAGGATGTAATAAATTATTTATTTTGATAATAGTATTATTGACACATTGCAAACCATTAATTTCATAAATTATAAGATATCATGATTAATATTATCATAAAACAATATTTAAAATTATTTACGTTAAAGATTCAAAAAAAATATTTATGTTGATGATAGTATTATTCACCAAGTGGTAGAAGTAGAACATTAATTTGATAAATTATGTAATAAAACTATAAGATATAAGATACATCATTTGTCATTAACGATTTATTCGGATTTATGGTGTAATATATATTATTTTAATATTTATAGAATTTCTCTATTTTTTTAAGATAAATAAAACTTTGGGAAAAAAAATAGCATATATATATAGGGGTGTATTTGAGTCGAGCCGTTCGTGAACTGCTCGGTGTTCGACTCAATAAGGGCTCATTCGTGTTCAGCTCATATTGTAAACAAGCCAAGCTTGAGCTTCATTTTCAAGCTCAATTAATAAACGAGCCAAGCTTAAGCAACCGAAAGCTTGGCTCTTTTTGGCTCGCGAACACGATTCACAAACAAAACTCGTGAACAAGCTCGTATATATATATATGTGTGTGTGTGTGTGTGACTGTCGTTGTTGTCAACTTGAGTCACACATATAGGGTTGTAAACTACTATTTAAAGGCTCAACTCGTTAAAAGCTCGGGTCAGCTAGTTCATTAAGTTAAATGAGCTTGTAAGATAAACGAGCCAAACTTGAACACCACCAAGCTCGGCTTGTTAAATCTTGTGAACAGTTTGTTTTTTGTATAATTAAAAGCTCATTTATAGTATCATTTACAATTTTATTTGTAACAATCATTAAAATAATCATTTATAGTGTCATGAACAAATTTATGTACCGGATCGTTAATAATATTACCAAAAAAAATTATAGATACTTACATCACAATGTTTATTTTGTTATTATTGTAATTATTTTTTAACTTGTTTAATGATTCCATAAACAAGCTTAAATTATTCTTTTACTAAAATGATCATCAAACTCAAATCGAATTGAGTCGCACTTGATCATGATTCATTAAATAAGCTTTAAATGATACTTTACTAAGTCCATAAAATGAAAAATAAAAAAAAATAATCAAGCCTTAATCAAGCTAATGAGACAAGTCTAAGATTCAAATTTTCTTAACTAATTGAGCTCGAGCATGAAGCTCGAAATAAGCTCGTTTAGAGCTCGAGCTCAGTTAAAATAGTAATGAGCGAAGTTTGAGCCTGGAAAATGAAGCTCGAAGAAAGCTCGGCTCGAACTCGAGCTCGATTAAAATAGTAACGAGCCAAGTTTGAACAAGACAAAACTCGGCTCGGCTTTATTTACAACCCCATATATGGTGCTTGTGGGAGCAAGGAGGGTTGCCATGTGTGTTTGGTTGGGAAGGTGAAGAGAAAGAAAAGTTAGAAGTGATTCGGTGGTGGAGACATCTAATATTTATTTTTAAAATGAAAGTATTAGGTAAAAAGACAGAAATACTCTTCATTTATTTAAAGAAAAACATGTTTGCCCTTCCACCCATCATTTTACAATCAACTTTAATATAAATAGTATTAATTAAAATTAAATTAATAATAAATAAATAATGTAATACAAATGAATGAACATATATTGAATGTGTGAAAACATTATATTATCTATTTTATATTAAAAAAATAAATGGATCAAATAAACATCACACTCCTCAATCCTCCCAACCAAACCCAAAAATAAAAAAAAATACACAAGTCCTTCCACCAAGATTGACCTATTCAAAATTAAAAAACATTGCGCAGAGTTGAGGCTTTTATAGCTTGACGCATACATATAATTAACAACCAGAGTAATGAGAATCAAAAAGATGATCAATTGCATATGAGACAGAACTCTACTGTAATCAAATTTCACACGTCCATTCCTTTCCAAGGCATAAACCCTAGTTACAATCTACTGCAATCAGGGCGACTACATTTTATGTTAAATAACCCAAGAAAAATAGACAAACAATAGGCTAAATAAAATGAAAAGTATACTTGCATGATTGTCAAGCTTTCACCCACACCTTAGGGCTCTTCTTCCAATTGTTGAAACCAATAAATTACCCTTGCTAACAATGTCTTAATCCACAGAAGTACAAATATCTTCCATCAAGTTCTTGGGTCAACAAGAGATCTGATAAGTTCATGTTCATTCCCACTCAACAGTGGCTGGTGGCTTCGATGTAATATCTTGGCATACTCTGTTCACTCCACGGACACTATTGCAGATCTTGCGAACGACATCAACTAAAAAATTTTGGTCAAAATAATACCTGGAAAAAAGGCATGACAAAATCACATTAAATTCCTCCAAATGTATAGAACTATAAACTTTATAAGTTGCTGATTACCAAAATTCTTGCCTATGTCTCAAACACAAGCCTAGAACAATGGGTTGGCATCTTATGTTCTTTCATTATGGTAAATAATGCAATGGAAGGATCATAAATTTGGATGATTAAAAAAAAAACAATTACAAAACCAATCAAGTGAAGAAAATATCACGTATTGCATTAAAAAGACTCACCAATCCGCCGTCATCCCATCCTCACTAGTAATTGCTCGAAGAACCACAACATGAGAATGAGTCCTTTGATCACCTTGAACACCTACTGACTGCACTGGCAAGAAAACAGCAAATGCTTGCCAAATTGAGTCATAGAGTCCAGCTTCCTTGATTGATTGAATGAAAATCTCATCCACCTAGAAAATGAGCAAAAATTAAATGGACAAGCAAAATAATTTAACTTCAATCTAACAAAAAATAAATAATAATAGTAGTAATGATAAATAATAAACAACAACAATTATCATAATAATAATAATAATAATACCTGCCGCAAAATGTCCAAAGCATTCCCTTCGGTAACATCACCCAAGACACGAACAGCAAGACCAGGTCCAGGGAAGGGGTGCCTCTTCAAAAACGATTCTGGAACATTCAGAATACTCCCCAATTTCCGTACCTTCCTCAAAAAATCAGCAACAAGAATCAGAATCAGGCATGGCATAATAGCAAATATAATCTAAATTAGAAAGAAGAAAATAAAAACAATCCACAAATATAAGTGCTTCATTGGACACAAACACATAAAAGCCAGGGATAGGCCTAAACCTTTTCTAACATATTCAATTGTATTACTAGAATTAAGGATAAGAAGCCAACCTCATCTTTGAAAAGGAGTTTCAATGGCTCAATGAGTTTCAGTTTCATGTCCTTAGGTAGCCCTCCCACATTATGGTGACTCTTAATTGTGTGAGAATGAGACCTTCCACTTCCTGGCGGAGGGCATGACTCAATCACATCTGGATAAAGGGTTCCCTGAACCAAGTATTTTGGTTTCTGCCCCAATTTCATTTCCAAATCATGGGCAAAATCATCAAAGACACAGATAAATTCCCTCCCAATTATTTTTCGCTTAGCCTCCGGATCTTTGACTCCTTTCAGCTTACTTAAAAATTGCTCTACTGCATCAACACAAGTAACTGGTAGATGCAGGTCACTTTCAAAGGTTGCCATCACACGCTCTCTCTCCTTGTACCTAGGATAAGGCACACAAAACCGTTAGCACATAAGAGACTCACAGTTACAAATTTTCTAAAACAGACATAAAATCACACCTCAATAAACCATTGTCAACAAAAACACAATGAAGCCTATCTCCAATTGCCTTGTGAACAAGGGTAGCTGCAACTGTGGAATCCACTCCTCCAGAAAGCGCACAAATAACATGCTCATCAGGTCCCACCATGTCTTTTATGACTTTAATTTCTTCCTCAAGCACATCTTGCATCTTCCAGTCAGCAGTTATTCCACAAACATTAAAAATAAAATGCCTCAATGTTTCCATTCCTTGTGCTGAATGTGTCACCTATGCAATGGTCAACAGAACCACACCAGCATTAGAGAACACTAAACAGCAATATTATAAATAGAATTTGATGAAGAAACTATGATAACAAGGGGAAAAAACACTGACAAAAAATTCCTCTTCATCCTCTTAAATTACCAGGAAATTGGAAACAATGAAATCCGAAAGTAATTAATTCTGCACAGCCAAAGAGATGACACTAAGTAATTAACACTGACAAAGTAATTAATCCTCTCAAATTACCAGGATGCAATCAAAAGCACATCAACAATCACGATCCAAACACAATAGTGAAAAAGTATAGGAATAATATATAAACAGCCAAGCTGACCCAGTGAGCTTCTAACAATGTACTCATAAAGCTACCAAAAAATAAGCAAACCAATTGTCTGTAAATTGCAAAAAGATCAAATCTTTATTGAGAACTCCCAGCAATTAATAAATTCATAAACTATAAAATCTCAACCTCCAACACCCACTCCAAAACAAATAAAAAAAATGTAGAAAAAGCTAAAACTTATATATCAATCACCCCAAAATCCTTTCTTTAGGAAAAGAACACAAATTTCACCTCGAAAACACTAAAACAGAAAACTAAATTGCTTCATCCATTAACTCAAAAATATACAAACGAAAAGCAAAATCAAGATAACATTAGTGAGACAGAACAAGTTTTGAATCACTACCTCTGGATGGTATTGAAGACCATACAACCTCTTTGACGGATTCTCAATCGCAGCCACTAACCCCTGCACGCTCCTCGCCACAACTTCAAACCCCTCCGGCAACCTCGCGGCCTCATCCCCATGGCTCATCCACACTGTCTGGTGCTTCCCCACCAGCTCAGCACCAAAAAGCCCACTCTCCCGGACAACATCGATCTCCATCTTCCCATACTCCTGCTTCTCCCCAACAGAAACCTCACCTCCAAGCTTCTGGACAAGGAGCTGCATCCCATAGCAGATGCCAAGGACGGGGATTCCATTCTGCTCAACGAACTCGAGGAAAGAATCAGGGAAGGAGGGGGCGTTTGGAAGATGAACGGAGTGAGGGCCTCCGGAAAGGATGACGGCGCGAGGGCGGAGGGATGAGATGGAGGCGAGAGGGGCATCGCCAGCGAGGCACAGGGAGAGAACGGAGAGCTGCCGGATCCGGCGGGTGATTAGGTGGGTGTACTGCGAGCCGTAGTCGAGGATGAGGACCAGGTTTCCGCCGGCGCTGGCAGCGGCGGCGGAGGTTTCCATCTCCGAGTGAGGGCGTGGGGATTTAGGGTTAGGGTTTGGTGGGAGGAAGACGGGCAGTGCTATTGGGATTTTATTTGGCGGGAAATATTCGTTCATTGGGATCTGCATTCCTTTTATGGGAAGAATCAAGACCGTTGGACATGTTGTGATCGTACGACTGGAATGATAAGCTAATACTATTTGCTCATTACCCCTTTTAAGGGTTTTGGTTTATACGTCGCGGGCATCAAGATTTTCAGACTCGGCGAGAGTCATGGGTGAATGAGTTCGATTGGGTTGAACCAAGATTGAATCGGGATAAATAATAAAATATTATAAATATATTATGATAATTAATAAATATATAAAATAATATAATTACGATAATAATTAATTAAATTTAATATTTAAATTTTTAATTTTATATATCATACTTAAGAATCTTTACTTCCTAAAACTATAAAATATTTTAAAAAATAAAAATCTCAAATCCAGTCCCTCTCTCTCTCTCTAAATCAGTAAATTTACTCCTAATTAGCATCTTCTTAATTAGTTAATTCTAATCAAAGTATCTTCTTCTCTTTTGAACCGAGCCCTAGAACACAGCTCCTCCTCCATCGCTATCATTCGCCACTTTTCTCTCTCTCTCTCTCTCTCTCTCTCTCTCTCTCTCTCTCTTCGTCATGTCTGGATCATCTAACCTAATGAACTTCTTTTCTCTCTCAAAGACTTCTCGCTGCTTCGCCTTCTCTCTTCTCTACTTCATCTCCTTCACTTTCTCAGTCTCCTTTTTTTTTTTCTTTCATCCCTTAGAATCACCCAATTTAACCGGTTACCTGTTAAATTAACTGAGTCATCTGGTTCTTAGCCGAGTTAACTAAAGCCCAAGTTTAAAGACATGTGGTGACAGGCCTCATAACTGGTTCTCTGTTTTTCACATCAAACCGGCCAGCCAGGTCTAACACCTTGGTTTCACAAAACAAGATTTTAAAAGTTGAACAAAACGCTAAATTTAAAATACAAAAAGATGATTGAAGATAAGTAAAATATATATTTTTTCTCTAAAAACTCTAACCAAAAATTAAAAGAAAATACAAATTTGTTAAAAGTTATATGACAAAAAACAAAAGATTAATTAAAATTTTAAAATAACATAATTTATAACATTCACATGCTTATGCCATGGATTCATCTCACCTGAGTCCAAAACTTTGTGAGTTCTTGATTCTCAAATTGTGGTTTGATAGACATCTCCACATGGTGCTGCCACATGGCCCTTGAGAAACAAAAATGCCGACTCTTAATGGTAAATGACCATCAATTTTCTTAAAAAATGAGTAATTGAAAATTTCAAATAAAGAAGATTTTCATTTGCCAGATCTTTCAAAATCAAAAGTACACATGCTCTTTAAAATAAATAGGAGCAATTCATTTCGGGCATGGCAAATTGCGTAATAAACTGAGTTAAAATAACACATAAGTATCCCTTCTTATTGGTAGTAGCATAATAATTTGTTTAAGGATAAGATATAATACTAAACATAATTTAATAAAATAATTAAACAATCATTTGAAAATAGTTGCCACTACCAACTCACCTGGCCTTTCACAGGTTTCTCCAATAACTAATGGCGGAACTGTACCTATAAAAAAAATACAAGAAAATTCTCGACTCTCTGATTGGGTCCATTCACTCCAACCTATTCAAAACTGACTTTGCATAATCAAACTAGCCTCCCAATTGAATTAAACTTAGTTAAAAGGGCTACTAAACATAATTTAATAAAATAATTAAACAATCATTTGAAAATAGTTGCCACTACCAACTCACCTGGCCTTTCACAGATTTCTCCAATAACTAATGGCGGAACTGTACCTATAAAAAATACAAGAAAATTCTCGACTCTCTAATTGGGTCCATTCACTCCAACCTGTTCAAAACCGACTTTGCATAATCAAACTAGCCTCCCAATTGAATTAAACTTAGTTAAAAGGGCTACAATTAACTCTAACTGATCTGAAACCAACTCAATTTGAGCTAAAATGTCTTGAATTGAACCAATTTCAAATCTTATGAAATCTTCCTGAACCACGGTGGTTCAATTGGACCAAACCTAATATAGTCGCTTAATCCAATTAGATTGAACCAAAATGAATTCAACTCAAACCAAAACAATTCCACTCCCCAATCAAACCCAAGATAGTTCAAGTCTGATCAACATTTACAACCCAAATCAACTACGCATTAGGTTTAAATCCAATCATTTCTCAATTGATTGCACCAAATTAAACACTTTAACTTCACTCAAACCCAAGTGTGAATCCAACCTACTTCAACTCCCTCCCCCCTTTTCTCCTAGGCCCGCGCGCGGGTGAATTATTCAATATTTAAAGCGTGATTTAGATCGAAATACAAAGTATTTTCAAAAGGAATTTGATACACCAATCATCTACAACAACAAGATATTCTTTTACTACTAAAATCCAAACCAAAAACTCACAAAATCATTCTAAAATTCTAGGGTGTTTTTCAAAAACTTCAACAAAGTATATTGTTGAATCAAAACCATGTATTCATGAACTAACCTCATAAAAAGAATGGAGAAGAAGTGAAGGACTTGATGAAATGAAGTAGAAGAGGGTTGTACCGGCAAAGATGAAGAGGATGAAGATAGTGTGGTTGAAGGATTAAGTTAATCTCCAAGCATTAAGGATGCTATTAGGAAGTTAAAGAAAAGTAAGCTCTAAATTCAAATGCATTCTTTCTCATGTCCATTAACAATACCCAATCTTGATCAAAACCCAAGTTTGACTAATTCACCTTCAATCCCTGCTAGCAAAAAAGTCTTACAAAAAGGTCCATGATAATTCACCAATGAGCCTAAATCATAACCTAGCCTTTCAAAATGCTCATTGCCAACTTGCCACATAGTTCTTATTATTCAAAACCTTTCAAATCAAATCCTTATTTGCTTGTAACCCAAAATCTTGCATAAAGTCTCACATTTAAGTCTTTCTGCATTCTATTTTGGTTTTTAAATAGAACAACCCTATCGAACAATCCCACTACAACTACAATAATACCATGATCATAAATTCCAATAGTTATCCAAAAGTTAAGGGTATTATAGTCAGCATATTTTTTGTGGAAACATGATAAGCACCCAATGAAGTGAAAGCTTCAATGGTGTATTAAAGATTTATTTGACATCAAAATTCTGGGTAGCAAGATTTTTCGAATAATTTGAGAGAGTTCTTGAAAATAGGTAGTATGCAGAGCTTTAGGAGGATTACAAAGATGATGGATCAATTAGTACCAGTGAAGGAGTTGTGCCCAATCTTGACACAAATAGTGCAATTGCATACTCTTAGTATTTTTCAGAAGTTAAAGGAGGAACTCAGTAAGATTCATTACATGATGATTGAATTACAAATAATGTGAAGACCTACAAGGTTGTTCATGTTGATGCTCCCTTCTACACTAGCGTACTAATATTTAATTTCTTGACTGAGACAATTGAGTGAAGTTATAAGAGTTTGAATTTTCAAGGATTCCTTGTATGCACATGTTGTGTCTTAGGTGTAAATCAGAAATTTATGCTACTTGATAAGTACATAATGAAAGCACAATCTATGGATACTTGCATTTTTTGTATCATTCACAACAGAAGAAGGCCCTAGGGTGGTAGATAGCAAGAGATACATCTATATGTACTATCGTTAGCAGAAATTAATTTTAGAAGCATCTGAATGTGAAGAAACTTAGAAAGAGGTTGTAAGCAATTGCTTTGTGCTTAGTGTGAGGATGAAGGATATTGTGAAGATGTCATGTTAAAGGAGAGAAGATTGTCTATCAATAGATGATATGTCCAATCAAAATTAAAATTTTAACTATTCTAATATTAAAGAATAAAAGGGGTACTCAAGCAACATAAGAAGAAAAAAACAACACATGAGTGATAATTTTTAATCAAATTGTAATAACAACACTTATAAAAAAAAGTGCAAATAGTCCTTGTCAAATTATATTTTTTGTTGGCATGTACGTGCTATTGGAAAGGATAAAGTGATAAAAGTCTGTAGCTAGTCTGGAACTATGAATCATGTAAGGTGTATTTAGTTTCTTCGTATCTTGTAATTACATGGTAATAGTGAATTTTAGTTATTCAATGTGCTTGGATGGATAATCTGCTCTTGGATTACTTGATTTCATGAATCTAGCTAATGATATTCCATTTCATATTAGGAAAAAATGGCCTTCAAAACAATTGTGAAATTGCATTAAGAATACTTTGTTGGAAGAATGCCAATATGTCTTAGGAAGTTGCAAAAAGCAAAGGATATGCATTGATTTACAGAAAAGTTATCGATATTGGGACTCAAATGAATGCCCTCTACTTCCTGACTAAAAATTTTTAAGCCTACCAGAAACCTTTCATGATTCTTGATGAGTGCATTTTATATAGATAATTTTTATACCATATTGTGTGTTTTACTTGTCCTTTTAGCATGTTTTTCTTATAAGACGATGCTACTTGAGGTATGCTTGTTAATTGTTACAAATAATTAGACTTTGGGCCAAAAGGAAAGTTTAGAGATAAATTCTAGCACAAAACGGCGTTAGAATACACTTTTTAGGATAAGTACAGTCCGAAGCACACCTATGCTTGGAAGTACGGTCGAAAGCACTGGCGTGCTGAGTACCATACATTTTACCGTACTATGCATAAATCAAAGAGCACGTTTTCATTGCCCCTAGCACTAGCCTGTTGAGGGAGCATGGTCGGCAAGTACATGCGTGCTTGCACCCGTGCGTTTTATTGGAAATCTTGTGGAAACAAAAGCATGGTTTCAGTGCTCCTTGTACCAGTGTGTTCTCTAAGCACGGGCATGCTTGTACCTGTGTGTTTTATTGGAATTACAAGGAGAATTATTTCCAAATATCTAGAGCTAAGTACAGTCAATAACACGGCCAAGAGTACGGCCGTGCTTGCATCGGGAAAGGGATATTTATGCCTTAAATTTAGATTTGAGGATCATCTTCTTCTCTCTTTTCTGGAGGCATGGGTTAGAGCAACGGTCAGCATCATTCAAGGCTGAATTCAAAGAGAAGATAAGCGCTGGATAGGAGGATTGCCTACGAAGATCATTGTCAAGCCTTCTCCGATGTGATTGTGAAGCAAGAAAGGAGCTTGATGGATAATGGATAATCTTTATTTCTCTTATTGTTTTCCTGTGATTGATTGTAGAATTATGAGGGCCTAACAGTCCTTCCGTGTCCCGGATTATGAACCTTGACATTATGTTGTATTGATTTTTGCTATTTGATTATTGAGTTTCCTTGAAAACCCCCTTTTGTTTATTTGGATGATCTTCTTGTGTTGATTGCCATTGATGTTTGTATGTTGCAAAACTCGACGTGGGGATTACCGCTATCTGCGTGAGCATTTTTGTGGCGTGTATGTCCCCCTTAGTTGCAATTACAATCAAGAGTGCATGTTAACCCTAGATTGATTTCTCGCTGTCTACAGGATAAGCTTTATTCATCTAGTTAGGACACACATTAAGGAAGGGGTTGAGTCCACTCCAAGCCTTGAGTGAGGATGTATGTTATCAATCCCTCCATAGGTGATCACCACAGTCCAAGGAGATGTCCATGTAGTTAATAGCATAGTCAATACATTTATCAAGGGGATTAGTCCGGGGCACTGTCCTTACCATTACTATCTCTATATCCTAAAACCCTATCTCTTCTCCCTTTTTTCTTTTTTCTTTTCTTTAGTAGTTTTAAATAGTTCAAATCTAATTTGTTGAATCTGCTAGATATTAAGAAACGAACGAATATTGAGAGCTTTTTCAATCCCTAAGGAATCGACTACCCGATCCTATTGGGTACACTTTACTACTTATACGACCCATGCATTTGCGGATACGCAAGGGGCATATCAATTCTCAAAAGTTTTTGTTGATAATAGAAAATTCAAAAGAACATGTAATGTTATGTTGTGCTATTTGATACCTTGATTACTTGGTTTTGGTGCCATCTATCAATTTTGTTACTTTACATTAATTGTTTCTACAGCTAATGTAGAGTTCAAAGAAAACAACTAATGAATAGGTACATAAATTGATCATATACTACACCATAATGGGTCTTTAGCGGCGTTTATTTAGCGGTGTTTTGCAAAAATGCCGCTATATTTAAGACTTCCACTGTGTTTTCCCATAAACTCCGCTAAAAATCTAATTTACCTGCGTTTTTTTAGAAGTGCCACGAAAATACTATAATTTAGCGGCGTTTTAAAAATAAACGTCATGAAAGTAATGTAGTTAGCGGCATTTATATACAAAACACCGCTAAATGTCTGATATTATTAAATTTAAAAATAATAAAATTTATATTTCGTGGCGTTTTTTGAATAAACGGCACTAAAGTAATGTCATTAGCGGCGTTATTATACAAAACGCCGCTAAATTCCTGATATTATTAATTTAAAAATAATAAAAATTATATTTAGCGGCGTTTTTGGAATAAACGCCACGAAAGTAATGTCATTGGCGGCGATTTTCTAAAAAACGCCGCTAAATTCATGATATTATTAAATTTAAAAATAATAAAATTTATATGTAGCGGCGTTTTTCTATTAAACGCCACGAAAGGAATGTCAGTAGCGGCGTTTATTTACATAAACACTGCTAAAGTCTTGATATTATTAAATTTGAAAATAATAGCTTTTATATTTAGCGGCGTTTTTTTAATAAACGCCACTAAAGTACTATCATTAGCGGCATTTTCTACAAAAACGCCGCTAAATTCCTGATATAAATTTTTTAATTTAAAATTTATAAAATTAAAACTTTTGCGGCGTTTATATTAAAAAAAGCCGTGAAAATTTAAATATTTTTTAATTTAAAATCTAAAAATTAAAGTTTAACGGCGTTTATGCATAAAAACGCCGCTAAAGTTTAATTTTTTGAAAATTCAAAATTTGCGCCATCTTTTCCAGTAAAATTTGAATTTAGCGCCATTAATTTTAAAATTTTTATTTAGCGGCATTTTTATTAAAAACGCCGCTAAATACCATCAGTTTTTAGTTTTTATATAAATACCATTGATATTGATGTTAGGATGATAATAGAGAAGATGAAGATGAAGAATGTGTTGGTGTTGGTGATGATGATGATGACGCGATAAAAAGAAGAAGAAGAAGAAGAAGATGATGATGATGATGATGATGATGATGAAGAAGAAGAAGAAGAAGAAGAAGAAGAAGAAGAAGAAGAAGAAGAAGAAGATGATGATGATGATGATGATGAAGAAGAAGAAGAAGAAGAAGATGATGATGATGATGATGATGAAGAAACAAGAAGTGAAGAAGAAGAAAAAACTAGAAGAAGAAGAAGAAAAAGAAGAAGCTAGAAGAAGGAGTAGGAGGAGGAACTAGAGATAAGAGGGAAGAGATAATAATAATAATAATAATAATAATAATAATAATAATAATAATAATAATAATAATAATAAAGAGAAAGGGAAAATTAATTTAAAATAAAAAATCTAAATAAATAATAATAATAATAATAATAATAATAATAATAATAATAATAATTAAAGAAGTTGATTTACTTTTTTTTTAAAAATTAACATTATTTTTTAAAATTATTTTTTAAAAACGCCGCTAAAGGCCACTAAAAAGCCGCTAATGTAATTGGTAAATTAATTATTTTTTTTAAATACAAAACGCCGCTAAAAGTCGGAATAAACGCCGCTAAATTAGTGGTGTTTTCTCATAAAAGCCGCTAATTGCTGGAACATTGCCGACACCATTTTTGGCGGCATTTTTGCCGGCGTTTTGCATAAACATCGTTATCATATTTAGCGGCGTTTTAAAACGCCGCTAAATGTTAAAAAAAACGCCGCTAAAGACCTATTATGGTGTAGTGATAGAAATAGTTACTATAACTAGTGCGAGTTTTTTGAAAACTATGAGAGAGTGGTTTCTTCTTCGGTTTATTCAGAGTTATACTAGATCATGTTCATATAAAAGAAGGGACTCAAATTGGAGTTTATTACAAATTAGTGTCTGCCATAATCATCATGCTCCAAATTTTGTAATTTGTATGGAGCAAATAAGAATTCTAATGAAGGCAATTTTGTCATTCATTGTTAAAAGCATAAGCGTCAGCTTATACTTTACAAAAAGATTTCCTATGCACTTGGTCAATGGTAGAAGAAACATTTGGTTATCATTTTACTGATTACATTCAAACTCTTATCCATCTTGTAGTCACGATGGCTATAGTAATTCTTCATCCTACAATCATTTTTCATCCTTCCTAGAAACCTCATATTTTGAGCTAAAGCCTAGTTGTTTCATCTCCTAGCTCAGTTTTAAGGCGAGTCTTTCTTGGTAAATGAAGTATTCCTATCAAACTGGAAAAAAACTTACTCCAGATTTTGAATTACATAGAAATAAAAACATTTTCATACTTATAAAATCAATTTAACCATGATCCTTAATAATGCTAACTGAAACATTCTACAAGGCAATTGAGATGAAGATAAAATCAGTTAACCTAATATGGTTGTTCACATTTGAGCAGTACACAATTTAGTTCTTTGTTTTATCCGTGATGACTACCTTAATGTCCTCTGGGAGTCTTGAACACTCAAACCATTTGTAGTAATTTTCAGATGATATATCTCATTAAATTCAAACGTCATATAAATTTAAGCAAAAATCAAATTGGAACCAGCAATTTTCTTCTAAGTTGGCCATACTTTGTGAAATTGGTTGATAATATAATCAAAATAGATAAATTAACAAAAAAAATATCCTTATGAGATGATAACCTAACAAATTTCATAAACTACTTAATAACTTGCAACCATTTTCCAAAAAGCTATACTTTCGTCGAACTCATTCTCCTACTAAAATTAGGTGGAACAATCAAAATGTAAGCAAATAAAAATCAAATTGTCACTTTATGGAAAATGTGGTTTATCTAAAAAGAAAACATGGGAAGGAAAAAGATTTAGGTCGGGCTCTTTTCTTTGCTGATTCATCTAAACTTTTCTAATCTAATTAGTCTATAAACATAAAGTTCGAGGAGGCCCTTTTATTAGTCAACCATTGCCAATGCTTTGGAAATTGGCACATAAGATGGCATTTGAGACCAAGAAATGGATTAAAACCAAACGATATTCATTTTTGGCTGACTCTATATTTTCATATTAAACACAGTGAGCCTGTTTGGGTACCTCTAAATTCCATTGGAATGGTGGTCATTCCTATGGAATTTAAGATTATGCAGGAAATGAAATTATGGGGTGTTTGGATACTATTTTATAGTAATAAATTCCTATGGAATCATATGATTCCACAGGAATTTGTAAAAGAGGTGACCCCCAAATTATTTTTTTCCAATACTTGTCGGGCTGTGCAAGTGTGACCAAATATCCCAACCTCTCCTTCTTTCTCTCACTCTCCACCATCTCACTGCCGCCAACCTCTCCTTCTTTCTCTCGCTCTCCACCATCTCACTGTCGCCGGTTGCCGCGACCGACTGACGTCGCCGTTTGCCGGCCCAACAAAGAAACACTACCGTCTTCTCTCTCTCTCTCTCTCTCTCTCTCTCTCTCTCTCTCTCTCGAAAGGGAATTATGGCCGGAAATAGAGGTGGGAGCAGCAACAAGTGCGATGGTGCGGCAGTCGGCTCCGGTGAAACAAGAGGCCCTCCAATGAAGCAGATAATCGGAATTTATTTTAAAAAGCATCTGTATGCATGTGTGAAACAAGAGGCCCTCCAATGGAGCAGATAATCAGAATTTATTTTAAAAAGCATCTGTATGCATGTGTGAAACAAGAGGCTCTGTTTTTGTTTTCCTGCCATTGATTCAAAGAGCTTTGGAGATTTTGGAATTTCGTTTTCACCCAATTTTCCCAAAGTTTGTCTTCTTGCTCTGCAAATCAGTGTTGGAATTTAGGTTTTCATTGGTTATGTTTCTGTTTAATTGAAACCATAGCTTCATGATTCGTTGACTTGCTCATGGTTTTTTTTTCTAGGGTTTGATTTTCAATGATTTGGCATGTTTAGGAGTTCCTAAAATTTTGGAAAATTTTGATCTATTTCTTTCTATTCAGCGTTAGTATATAGCTTGTATTCCAATTTTATTAGTGTTATTCATGAATTCATCCTCGTTGAATGCTGTGAAATTTTAGGTGGTGTTTGTTTTTCAGTATTTGGAGTTACAAGTAACTCCAAATACATTAAAAACCAAAATCCTGTGTTTGTTTCAATGAATTGCATTTTCTCAATGTAACTTTATATTCTTTCAAAACGTACGGATAAAGGATTTGGTTTTACAGCCAAATTGGCTGTAAAACCAAATCTTTTCTTTGTTGGAATTCTGCACGTGATCGTCCAGTGGCGTAAGGGGTAATCTCATCTTTATTTGGTCGACACACTTCAACAAGTATCTTCCGGTGATACACACATCCAACCCATTGCACTTCAACGCGGACATTCCTCGCTTCAACATGGTCCTTTGGACATCCAAAGCTGATCCCCGTCATTGTGCTTCAACATGTGCCTTCCGAAGATCCACATCTGATCCTTAGCACAGCTCTTCAACAAGAAGCTTCCAAAGATCCACAACCATGTCTAATCTAGGTTTTCTCTCACTAACCATCTTCCTAAATCTCTAGGATTTTCAGAAAATATATATTAAGCTCCAACCTTTGATCACACCTAGTTTAGAAGAAGAGATAATGGAGGGCAAAGTTTGGGGCCTAGGAGGGAAGAGATAGTGGAGGGGTGGGGTGTGTGCATTCAAGGGTGGAGAGCAAGGAGGCAAAGGTTTTGCAAGCATTATCCTAACTTTTTTTTAGAAATTTATCTTTTCATGTATTCCCGTTCCTCTCATTTTTATTTTGGGCACGCACTTTCTCAAGATTTTCCACAATATTTATAATATTAATAATAAATAACCAAAATAAATCATGTGATAATTAAATTTATAATTTTAAAAATATATATCCTAATGTGTCCAGTAATTAATTTAATAATAAAGTTAAATTAATATCCGATTAGTGTTTAGATTTTAATTCTTCATTTTGTTTTGTAATTTATGAAATAATCTAAAATACAGGTGGTAATTTCACCTAAGGTGATCATATACCTCAAGTACATTTATAAATCCTTTCAACCAAACACAAAATTCTATAATACAGTAATTCCAGTTACATCCTACCAAACACAAGGTTTGACTCCATAGTATTTTAAAAACCAAGTAATTTCAGTTACATTATAACTAAAAATCCACTGCATTTACAATTACATCAAACCAAGCACTACCTTAGTGAATCATTAAGTTTTATGTGGCATCTATAATGCTTGGATTATTCATGAATTCATCCTCGTTGAATACTGAATATTGCTGAATATTGCTACCACCAATCGATTTTAGTGAATCATTATGTTTCTGTTTCATGAAATTTTTTTGAAGCAGCTTTATAGTCCTCAATTTATCTTGCATTGATTCAATTGTTGGATTTAAGTATGTAAAAATACCTTGGAGGCTAATTGTCTTGAATCACTTGAACGTTCTTGGTTTCCATTTTTATGCTTGTATGCAGTATTAGGGCTTTATCTTGCCTATATCCAAGTCTATTTAAAATATATCCTTCAAATCTGAATTTTTTTATTTTATTATTTGGGTTGCATTCTTCAGTATGACTACATGTGATAGTATGATTAATTTAAAGGGTTCCCTGCTGGTGATGTATTGATGATGTCTTCAGATAATAATATGTGCAACATCTTAGCTTTATCAGTTTCTCTGGCTGACTATTTTTACTTCCAGTCTCAAATTGAATTGGCTAATGATTGAGTTGGTTCATTTGCATTTCCATTTCTGTGATAGTTAGATCGATGATCTTGTTTCGAAGAATTCAGTCCAGTAGTTAGATTAACGCATAATTTCTCTACAGCTTGAGTTTTAATTTGAGTTGGCTAGTGAATGTGCAGACCTGGCAATTCCTTATGTGTGATACTTAAGGATATTTCAGGAATGAGATCTTGATTGCTTTTGACTTTAATTTGCTTTTGGAATGATTTAGAATGATTTTACTTCAGGATACTTCAGGATACTTTAGGATTGTTAATGTTTTGGAATGATTCTAATTAAAGTCAGCATTTGTTTTTTGCATATATATATATATATATATATATATATAAGAAGTTAAATTTATAGCTGCACGTTAATTAACAAATTAAGTACTGTTCCTAATTAACATGCAGCTATAAATTTAACTTCTTATATATATATATATATATATATATATATATATATATATATATATATATATATATAGTTTTATTTTTCCTAAATTATTTTGTTTTATTTTCCATGATTAATCTCAACAATATTTGTGTTTAATCTTATCCTAATTATTACTTTATATAGATACCAAATCAAGAGAAGACCGACACAAGGGTCAAATTGAATGAAAATCATAGGGCTCATTTAGTGAAATTATTAGGTGATTATAATGTTCCCGCATACTGCTCACAAAATGGATGGACTAAAGAGACATGGAATAAAATATTGCGTGACATGGTAACGAAATTCCCTAATTTAAAATGCACTGTTGTACAAGTTAAAGCATTAGAGCAAGAGTTAAAAAAAATTTACAAGCTTCTGAAGGGGTTTACCGAATTGAGTGGCTTTGGATGGGATAATGAAAAAAAATAAGGTAGAAGCCACTGAAGAAGTTTGGGCACCACTACTTGAGGTATATTTTTTTTACATAATTTACAAACTTTATGCAATAGTTTATTTTAATCATTTTCATGAAATTATGCAGAGAAATAAAGAAGCAAGAAGATGGCATCAAAAACCCTTTCCGTATTTCATAGCACTACAGGAGATTTATGAGGGTAGAAAAGTGTTGTTTATTAATGTTTGATTTAAAGATTTCTAATAATTTTGCTAATCATTGTGCATTTATTACACACGGATATATGCAGAAGGAAGACGCTCTCGTGATGTAGATTATTATTCAAACGTGCCGATGGACACTCCATCTCCAAGCATTCCTGCTTCAAATGATCTCATCGAATCATTGTCTACACCCGAGATAGAGACAGAGGATCGTTATTTTGCACAAGCGGACCCTCCATGCAGTCAAACATATATTTCACAACCACAAAGTTCATGTAGTGCAAGACAACAAAGCATAGGTGATGATATGCAAAGAAGGAAAAAGGACCGAAAGCGGAAAAATATTCAAGAGGCGTTTTTAGAAAAATACATGGACGTGCGTTGAGCTGAGAATGATAGATATATTGATGCTATGAAAATGAACAAGGTAGATGAGAAGTATACCATAGGAGAATGCATAGTGGCATTTAATTTGGTGTGTGATCAATTTTCAAATGATGATTTTGTTAAAGCTACAACATTATTTAAAGATAAGGATAATCGTGAAATCTTCTTGAGTCTCAAGGAAGATTGGAAAGTGTTGTGGCTTCGACAAATGATTAATTAATAACAATGTCATGTTGTATGCTTTTTATATTTACTTACATGCAATTTATGTTTGAGGATGTTTATTATTGTCACAATTACTAGACTTTTTTTGTAAAAGATGTTATGTTTATGAGATCTACTTATCTATTTTAGATAGACTTGTTTATTTGCGGGAATGGTTTTTGAATTATTTGCGGATAGTCTATTACTTAATAATAAAAAAAAGAAACATTGATAATCTTAAGACAAGATAACATTCTATTACTTAACAAGAAAACAAAGCAACATTGATAGTCTTATACATCATTTATATTACATTTCTACGGTAGTTACAGTAATCATTCCACATTTGCATTGTTATTTCATCTCTTTTGCGAGTACCTGCAATACGTTCAGAGTTCATTGTATTGACATCATTTTCATATGTTTCATCTCCATTTGGGACATTAACTTCGTCGGCTCCATTACTGATTTCCTCAAGTTCATCCGTGCCATTGTGTATCCGTATGAAATTATGCAAGACACATGCGGCAACTACTATATCAGTTTGAGAATCTATTGGATGAAAGGTTGCAACTTTAAGTATAGAAAATCTCATTTTGAAGACACCAATAATGCGTTCAATATGATTCCTCAATGAAACATGTCTCAAATTAAATAGTTCTTTGTAATTGCTTGGTCTACATCCTGCCCGTCCTTGCTCTTGTAAGTAATAACGCACACCCCGACATGGAGCAATAAAATTTGGAGTATTTGCATATCTTGCATCCACTAGGTAATATTTACTTGGTGGGGCATGGAAGCCTTGGTCGATTGAATGTTGAAGTACTCTATCATCAGAAGTAGAACCTTCCCAACCAGCTCGAACATATACAAAACGTAGGTTAAAATCGCAAGTGACCATAACGTTCTGGGACAATGTTTGTTTTCTATTTCTATAAAGATCTTGCAAGGCCAGAGAAATAGTTATTGGAATATGTGTTCCATCAATAGCACCAATACAATCCTAAAACAATAAACCCATAACATTGGGTAAGAATAAAATTAAAAAAAACAAAAATAATAAATAAAAAGACAGTATAAAGATTTCTAACCTTGAAATATGGGGAAAAACTGTTCTGGATAACGGGTGATGTTGTTGTCGGTGGCAATTCTATATATGTACTAGCAAAAGTAGTAATAGCTTTAAGCACTTTACCAAAATAATGGCTAACCGTTTCTACTAAATGTTGAAAGCGTTTTTGCACGTCATGATTACTAGCGTTTGTGTGC
Organism: Dioscorea alata; assembly: GCA_020875875.1. NCBI lineage: Eukaryota > Viridiplantae > Streptophyta > Magnoliopsida > Dioscoreales > Dioscoreaceae > Dioscorea > Dioscorea alata. The sequence goes on from CM037011.1 coordinate 3,545,967, forward strand.
TAGAGTGTATACAAACATTGCTAGTTGTTCCTCGATTGTAACTCTTTTCGAATTGCGAAGAAGGGATCTTTACCTTAAACAATTAGCAAGTGCTTCAAATATACGAGGCTCCATACGAAATTCACTCTTACAACGTGCCTCATGACCTTCAAGAATTTCTTGTACAAATGCAGCACCTGTTAATATTGATGTATGACGAGACTTAGTTTCTGAACTTATAGGAAATAAACTTGGTAAAATGATGAGTATGAATTTCTCATCATCTTCATTAATCTTTCTCCACTGATCCAAATCCATATTGAAACAAAGGACTTTGAGACGTAAAAATTTGAGTTAAAGAGAGATAAGTTTACAAATTGCATAAGAGTGTTGGCTTTAAATAGAGAGAAATTGGTAACGACTACTTTTTAAAAAACTCTAACGGCTATTTTTTCAAAAACTCCAACGTCTAGTTTTTTTTTAAAAAACTCTAACGGATAGTTTCATTTTCAAAATTAAAAATTCTTATGAAAAAATTCCTGTGCATATCCAAACACTGAATCCGTAGGAAATTTTCCTGTAGTAAATTCCATAGGAATCATTTCTGAATCTTATAGAATAAGATTCTTACAGAAAAATTTACTATACATCCAAACAGGGCCTGAATCATAAGTCATAAAAAAAATTCATATTCCAGAGTCTGCTACTAAAAGACGAACGACATCGTGCTAAATACTACCTCAAAGATGGAGGCCAAGGCCATGAAGGCATTGGATACAAGGTGCCATGCACCATATCATACCATTGGCACAGAGTGGATTGAAGGAATTAGAGGAGTCAATGCCCGCCCGTCCCCCCCCCCCTTCTCAAACAAGTGCAATTTGAAATTTTCAATTTCTCGCTTTTTAAGAAAATTGACAATACTTCGTTGTCAAGAGATGGCATTTTTTTGTTTTTCCTATAGTAACATGGCTATGGAAATGAGTGATGAGGCATAGCTAAGAAAAATATTAACCCTTTTTAAGCTCTGATTGGTCCGGTCACTCGTTCATGAACTAAGAATTTCGAGGAAGCTTTGGATAGGTCAGTTAAAGAAGTTTTGAGCCAAGGTAATTTGTGGAGGCCCATTAAAGGTGTTGAACGTGTATCACAAGGTGGGAAATCTATCATTCAAATTCAAATTTTGTGATAATTGGAGAAGGAAACCATTAAGGATGCAACATAGTTGGAACAAATCAAATTGAAGATTACTTACCATTTTGCGTTTGTCAGAGAATCAGCTTTAGCAAGACAATTATTATTTTGTTCCTTATTTGGTTTGACTTAATTTAGGGATTGTAAGCCTTGTATGTAGAATTAGTATTGTCCTTTATATGGTTTGAATAATTTAGAGATTTTTAAATTACTTTAGGGATTTTGTTAGCGGTTAAAATTTCTTGACTTTTTTTATTTAAGAAGCCATTTTTCAGTTGAAATAATAGGCTATGTTCATCATAAAATTGTGAGATTTTTTAATTCTCTTTGGTTCTTTGAAAACTAACTGAGATTATCGAAGTTTCTATGGTGCTCAACTATCAACTTATTGAATAGCTAGCCTTCGGTAACTGCTCGTAGCGTCTTCACATAGTAGTGAAACGAAGGGAGGACTAATAGGGGTTTAGCCTCTTAACCCCTGGAAAAGCCATCTTTGCCGGTGTTTGCAGAGGAGGAAGCTTCTCCTATGGAATGCAAAAAATTTTAGTTGAGGGGGCTTGTAAAGACTTCAAGGAGGGGATTTGAGTCTTCGAGATCTCTTTGATAAGACTAAAGAGTAACAAGGAGATGGGTTACGCCTTCATGAGGAGATATAAAGATGCAATGTAAAGCACCAAAAGGTCGAAGGCTTGGGGCAAAGGAGAAGAATTAGAAAAGGTGGCTAGTGGCCTGTTCATTTTATAGAATCAAAACCCCCTAGGTTAAATCTAAAACGTTTATCACTGGTGTTCGATTGAAATCAATGGTTGATAAAGCTTTTCAGTCTGGAATGTTAATCTATGTTAGTGGTTAAGAAAATGTGATCTCAACCGCTCATTCAATACCTAAAACTTTTCAATGAGAATTGAGAAGCTTCAAGGAACAAGTCACACACTCTTAGGCCTTGTTTGGATTAGTTTTTAGAAAAAGTACCTTTTTTAAAAAAATTTGTAGAAACACGTTTTCAAAAGTGTTTTTTAGAGTAAGTTAAGTGCTTTTCAATATTTTATATTTGGATAAGCTAATGGAGAAATACTTTTATATATATGAAGTTGTTTCAATGTGGATTTTTAAAAGGGCTTTTAGAGGTGGTAAATTACTAAAATGGGCATTCATTTTGCTTTCATTGAGTTACTATTGTACATTGCTATTAATAATGATAATGAAAACTCTAATGATAATAATAATAATAACTTAATGTATTATAATAATAATCATAATTATTATAACTTAGTATATTATGATTATAATTATTACTATTATTATTACCATTGTTATTACTATTATTATTATTATTATTATTATTATTTATTTATTTATTTTTATTACAATTATTATTATTATAAAAACATAAAATTCTAACCCCGATATCGGTGTTAGAATTCCTTATTAAAAAAACCCTAAATTCTAACCCCGTCATTGGGGTTAGAATTCCCTTATTAAAAAAATACCTAAATTCTAACCCGGGCATCGGCCTCGGCATCGGGGTTAGAATTCCCTTATTAAAAAAAAGCCTAAAATTCTAACTCCGGCATTAGGGTTAGAAAAATCTAAAAGAATCTAAATAGAACTTGAAATAATTATTTACTTAATATATTAATTAAATCAATAAATTATTAGTAGTAGTAGTATTACAACAATTACTACTAGTACTAATAATAATAACAATAATACTAATACTAATAATAATAATAGTAATAATGATAATAATTAATAATACTAACACTAATACTAATACTAATATTAATACTAATAATTCATTCTCATCATTGGGCCAGGCCGGATCGGCACAGCCAAAAAAATTTAGGCTTTAGCCTAGCCCAAGCCCAAATCCGACGAGCCTCATGAATCGTTTGGGTTGGGGCATGCCGTCCCAAATTTTAAATATGAAGCCCAAGGCCCAGTTCATGGGCTTGGTTTATTTAATCAATTATTGGATTGGGCAAGGATCACCTCGGTGGATTCAACTCGAATCGGCCAGCTGTTATTTTTCTTTTTTAACTTTACTTAATTAATCTTTGTCATGACTTAAAAATAAAAAATAAAATAAAAATAAAAATGAATAATTTTATTAATTGATTAGTATTATTAAATTTTCACTTGATAAAAATATTGCAAAACTAAAATATGGGTAAATCTCAACTAGGTTCACACTTACTCATTCTATCATTGTATATTCTTTGTGATATTTTTTAAAAATTATATTATTAATATTTATGACAAGAACCCGAAAGTATACAGGTTATCGTAGTAATAATAGTACCCCGGTGAGAGGGTAGTCGAATCCACAGGGAGTAGAGATTGTAGATATAAGAGATTACTATCTAGCTAATGCGAAGTACGGAAAGTGAGAGCAAGATCAGTATGTGTGTGCAAGAGTAATTGAAAGCAATAAGAAAATAAAGAGAAATATGGAAGATAAGAGAATGCAAGCAAAGAGTAAAAGAGAGAAACAATCAAGGATGAAATAGGGTACCCGGACAAACTACTCCTAGGATTAATGTTCTAGTGCAAGACAATGTATTATACTCTCCTATTGATGTTTAATGAGTCGTGGACATCCTAAAGCACACGGTCCCAAATCTAAGGTCAACCGTGACTAACCCCAACATTATGCCCTGGCATTAGGTTTCACTACGACCCTTAACTCTTGTTGACCTGTCAACTGAGTCCCAGGGGAGTCCATCTGCCTAAGCTTCAAACTACGTGGGATTGCTTTACGTTCTAGGGATTCCAAGTGATTAGCCCTGTTCCTAAGTGTAGTTCTAACTCTTTAGTCCAAGTGAAAGAACCCTAGTCTCAATTAAGCCCCAACACTAGGATTCACTACAACCCTTCACTCTATTGCTCTCACGACTAAGTCCCAGGGGAGTTCATCTACTAGCACTTCGCTCTATTTCGACCACTAAGAACTCTTAGAACATGGAGGTAGGGAAAAATCACACCGGAGGGGAAAGGGGACATTTCGCTACCTCACGACTCACCCTCTCGACCCTCTCCAATCTCGAGTAGTCTAATCCTATAGGAGTTGTCACACCTCTAAAGGACAACCTAGATGACTCTCAACCCTAGTGTCACATCTAAGGGAAAATCAATACAAAAATCAATCAAGATTGGAACTCAATTAAATTCATCAATTAAGAAAGCATAATAACATGTCATAGAAACAATATCATCCTAGGGTTTACAAGTCCGAATACCCACAAGGGGTTTAGCTCCTCATGGAGCTATATAAATCCATCAATGTGAATATGACTTGAAGCACGATCTACCAAGAAGGAGACTTGAAGCACTGTAGCTTGTTATTGTAGCAAAGCACTGTAGCAAGCTAGTGTTCACTTTCTGCCGAAAAACAGGATTTCAGAGAGTTCACACGGGCGTGTGGAAATTCCACACGGCCGTGTGAATTAATTTTTTAGCGACCCAGAAACTTCACACGGCCGTGTGAAGTCTCGATAAGTCCAATTTTAAAATCGCGACTCAACATTATAAAAGCCCGATTTTGGAGACCTTTGAAAAATCTTTTGACCGAATTTTCTCCCCAACTTCTGAAGAGTGCGGCTAGGGTTTAGGAGAGGAGCGCGTCATCGGCATCGTCATCGATGTTCAGCGGCCACACAAGACCACGGCCACACCATACACAAGGGGGTTTTCATCAATGCTTTTAATTTGTGCTTTCTTTTATACTTTGATGAACATGTATAGCTCCGTGAGGAGCTAAACCCCTCATGGGTATTCGGACTTGTAAAACCCTAGGATTATTATGTTTCTATGACATTGCTATTATGCTTTTCCATTATTGATGAATAAATTCGAGTTTCAATTTTAATTATCTTTTGCAATTGTTTTCCCTTAGCCGTGACACTAGGGTTGAGAATAATCTAGGTTACCCTTTGGAGGTGTGACAACTCCTATATGGTTAGACTGCTTAAAATTGAAGAGGGTTGAGAGGGTGAGTCGTGAGGTAGCGAAGCGTCCCCTTTCCCCTCCGATGTGATTTCTCCCTACCTCTGTTTTCCTTGATTTCTTAGCGATCGAAGTAGAGTCAAGTACTAAGAGATGCACTCCCTTGCGAAGAGTTGAGTGAATCCTAGGACTGGGGCTTAACTTAGATTAGGGTTCTTCCACCTGGACCAAAGAGTTAGAACTACACATAGGAACAGATTTTATCACTAGGAATCCTTAGAGCTTAAAGCAATCCCACGTAGTGTTAGGCTTAGGTAGATATACTCCCTGGGGCATAGTTGCATGAGCGACAGAGTGAAGGGTTGACGTGAATCCTAATGCCGGGACATAGTGTTGGGGTTAGTCACGGTTGACCTTAGGTTTGGGACTGTGAGTTTTAGGATATTCTCGACTCAATTAACATCAATAGGAAAGTATAATAGCATAGTCTTGCACTAGAAGCATAAGTCCTAGAGGTAGCTTGTCCGGATACCCTACTTCATCCATTACTAGTCTTTCTCTAATTCACTCCTTCTTGCACTTTCTTATCTTCCATCTCTCTATTTAATTTCTTGCTTTTTATCATATTTGCTTCCATAATTTACTCATCAATTCTATTATCACTTTTTCGTACACCGCACAACTAGATAGCGAAATCTCATGTCTTAACTCCCTATTCCTTGTGGATTCGACTACCCACTCACTAGGGTAATTTTAGTATTTCGACAAGCCCGTGCACTTGCGGTACACACACAAGGGGTCATGTCAGTATGAATAAACAAGAAAGCTAAACATAGATGAAAACCCTCTTGTGTAGTGTGGTTGTGGTCTTGTGCGACCGATTTGTCTCTTCACCAAGCTCCTCGTCATGCCTAGGGCACACCTCACCGAATTGATGCCGACGAAAGCTCCCCCAATAGCTATCTTCCGATGGGCTTCGATGTCGATGCCGATGACACGCTCCAATCCTCCACAAAGTCCTCTCCAAACCCTAGCCGCGACCCTCCAGAAATTAGGTGAAAAGATCCTCAAAAAATCCCCAAAAAGGTCTTTAAATAGTCAGAGTCGCTGCTTGAAAATCGGCTGAAATCGAGCATCCACACAGCCGTATAGATTTTCTGGATTCGGTTTTCTGGTGCGTAGTGAATAGTAAACTGCTACAGTAATTACTACATTGATTTTCTACAGTACTACTATAGTACTTGCACGTCAAATGCTCCCGATTTCATCATTCTTCATCGAGGCCGTTGAATTGAGCACACAGTCAATGGTAGATCATGTTGATTGCTTCCTTTCTCCTTATTGGTGAATGTGACTACCTTTCTCCTATGCTATACGGGTTAAACTTTTGTGAATGTGACTGCCTTTATGCCCTCAAAAGGAGATTGGCACACGCTCACAAGTCTAAACTTGTGCCTTGCTCCTTGGTTGGTCCAAGAACTGCCCAACAACGGCGAACATGATCTAACTTTGCTCTTTCTTCTCCAAATTGGCTCCACAACCCTACAATGCACAAAAGTACACAAATGCACACAAATTAATGATAAAATCTGATAAAAGTAATGCTCAATGTAAGACAATAGCACTTCGCATTATTATAACATGAGCACTTATCAAACTCCCCCATACTTAAGCTTTTGCTTGTCCTCAAGCAAAAATAAAACATTGAAGTACTTGGGAAGAACAATTGAAAGTGCTCGGCCTTAGGTTCACCAAAAGTGTGCAAAAGAAGCATTCTACAAGTAAGGGGAAATCAAAACATTGCATAAGGATATCATTGCTCTAGCTAAAATCTTGAATAAAAAAGGGCAACAACTCGAAAATGTGTAAGTGTGTGCAAACTCACTCAAGATAACCCAAAAAGTACTCCTCAAGCTCTTGTTACAAGGACTTATTTATATACAAAAGTAGGGAGGTAGTAGCTTCACACAACCTCTGAGGTAGCCCTTTCCTAGGCGGCCGCCAAAGGTGGCTTTCACACTTTCGAGGAGGTAGCTCTTTCTACCGGGGTAGTAGTTTTCACGCATCCCATGAGATAGCTCTTTCTCTCATTAGGGTATAACTTCTATCCGACTTATGAGAGTAGCTACATACTTCATAGGAGGTAGCTCTTTCCACCCCAAATGCACAATTAAAACTAACAAATATTTACAAGCTTACAAGTTGTTTTTTTTTCAAAACAAAACTAAGAATTTCACTAAAACGATGATAAACTAGTCCTTAAAAACATCAAGCTTGAGTTTCCAAAAGATTTCAAGAGTGAGTAGTGCAATATGAGATAATCGAGCAAAAATTCCCTAAAATTCAAGTAAAAACTAGAGCATGATGAGATAAAATGTTAAAAATTCTCCTAAACTCTAAGAATACAATCGTTACAACTAAGGTAAACCGCCACGGGCTACATGAGCATAAGCAATTGAACGCACAAGTAAGGTGTGTGCAATGTGAACTCCCCCCACACTTAAGATGTACATTGTCCCCAATGTACGCATGCAAGCACAATGAAAAGTATAACAATTCAAAGCAATTAATGTGAGAGTGGGCAATTGAAACATTACTCCCCTGAACTCCAAGTGTTGCGTTCGATGGAGCTATGTTCATTGATAGTTGAGTCTCAATGAGTTGTGGAGCACACATGGTCCCGTGACCGTACCTATGACTATTCCTCAAATTCCAAACATCCAATACCATCTGCACACATACACAAGGGGTTCAGTGTAGCTAAAAAAAAATCAAAATAAAACTCGAGTATATAAAGATAAAGCAATGAAATACAACTCAAGAAAAAATAAAAGCAACAAAAAGATAAACTCAGAAGGAGGATCCTTTATGAGTACTACAAGTCCAAACATAAAGAAGAAAAGTACACAATAACAGAAAGTAAGAAAAACTAAAGTAAACTACGACGCCTCAGCGTCGGTGTCCTGTGCTGGAGCCTCAGGTGCTGTGGTAGGTTCAGCTGGTGCTGGTGGATTGACCGGTGGTGCTGTTGGAGAAAGTGGTGGAGTAGAGGCTCGAGGCTGTACAACGAATGGTGAGGTCATAGCCTGTGCAAGTAATTGATGAATACGGTGGAACTGGGCCATAACCTCAGAGTGTTGTGCTGCCTGTGTAGCTCGAACCTCGGCCACCTCAGTCTGTAATACCCCTACAGCACTCTCGAGGCACTCTAACCTATCCTGGCCCCGAGAAGGAGAGAAAATGCGCACTGGTGGTGGCTCTAGTGCTGTAGGTGATACCTGTGTCTTTGTTTGTGTCCGAGGTGGTTCTAATACCTGTGTCTTTGTCTTTGTTCCTGGGGTACTAGCCCTGGTGGCGTATGTACTCAGCTACTATGTGCCCCAGGTGGAGTGGCTCACTCTCCACCATAGAATATATATATATTATATATATATAAGAGCTCCTGGCGGCTCAAGACCCCGGTATTATCTCCAAGGCCATTCACTGATCGGCTAAGAATGGCGTGGAGGAATATGTAAGAAACCCTGGACAAGCACGTAGCCTTGGACACCCCCGGCTCATACAGGCCCTGACAATATAGTTTGCTGTAGGCGCGCTGCGGAGTCAAAATACCGGGATAATCCGTGGGCAACTGCTCGTACTCCTTTGTGTCCATGTATGCCTCATCATATAAGCCCATCCGCACTGAAAATTGCGTCATACTCAAACTAAAGTGCTGACCGAGAGCACGGAACTAAATAGTATCTACATTAGCGAAGCTGTCGTACCCTCTGTCAAACTCAAAAGATGATAGCACCTCGAGCGTGAGCGATCGAATTGCTAGCTCTCGAATGGACAATAGACGACCCTAGCTACTGACGGTAAGCATTTCCTCAACCTCATCTACAATGCTGCTTCCCCCTTGTATTTCTCTGACTGTGCTCAAATCTGGATACCGTGACTGGCCGAATCTGAGTCTCGATAACCTCTCAAAACGAGCCTGATGCTCAGGGTAAAGAGAACTCCATTTACTCGGGGGGTGGAGACTGCTTACGAGGGCATTTGCCGGCCATTTTCTTAGACCTGGAGGCCATACTTGCAAGATTGAAAAGAAAAACGATCAAATCTACTTCGATAGTTCAATCTGCAAAAATCCACACGCCCGTGTGGATCTTCGGGCCGCGACAGCCGCACGGCCGTGAGGGCTAAAAATTCATAATTTACACATTAATTCTCTCTAAATTCTTTCTAAATACATTCACAAACAATTTAAACATGTAAACCACACAAAATAACCAAAAAGCACGAATTAACTCAATCATTGATGAAGAAAAGAGTGAAAGACGGTTTACCGACAAAGTGAGATGTGAAAACCTTGAAATCAACCGGAGAACACCCTCTAAACCCTCTAGAATCACTAGGAGAAGGCCAGGCGAGTGAGAGAGAAGTTCAGAGAGTATTTGAGAGTGAAAGGATCAAGAGGCACGAGTGAAATCAAAAGAAAAGCCACGGCTTTTGGAGTTCTGCACATCCACACGGCCGTATGGAATTTCCACACGGTCGTGTACCTCTACTGTGATGGTTCACAGGGGCAGACATAAGACCCTGTTTTCTCTCTGATTGCTCTCTGAACACCCCCACATGGCCGTGTGAGAAACCCACACGGCCGTGTGAGAAACCCACACGGCCGTTTGCCTTCACAGGGGCACCCACACGCCCCTATTTGCTCTCGGGAAAACGCCTAAGGCTTCTACCCGCATCCACACGGCCGTGTGCCCAACCTGGCCAAGAACACAAGGTCGGCCACAAGGGCACCCACACGCCCCTGTCACCTCTCTGGATCGCCCGAGAAAACTCTAAGTGTTCCACACGGTCATGTGTCGTTCACAAGCTCTCTCATAAGGACAGCCACATGCCCCTGTGTTTCCTCGGGATGGAAGGGAAGTCTCTGCAGAGTTTCACACGGCCGTGTGAAAATGCCACACGGCTATGTGAAAATGCCACACGGCCGTATGCCTTGACACAGGGCATCCACATGCCCTTGTGGACTCTCGGGAATGAGAGTTGAAGTTCTGCAGGATTTCACACGACCGTGTGAAAATTCCACACGGCCGTGTGCCCTTCACAGGGTCATTCACAGGGGCAGTTACACGGCCCCTGTGACGCTCAGGATGAGCTCTGAGATGATTCACACGGCCGTGTGTTTTCTCTGGATGACTTAGAAAAATTACAGGCTCTGCAGAAAAATTTTAGAACTCAAATACAAGGTTCAGAGCCTGCATACATTATGAAACTACGACCAGAGATCCATGAAAGCACACTCAAACGACCCAAAACTTCATCAATCAACATTTAGGCACACGAAAACATCAACGATCCATAAGAAAATCACAGCACATGCATGTATGAATAAGGCACTAACACTATGACTCTTATTCATGCTAGAACTAAACTAAAACCTAGAAAAACAGTAAAAGCTTGGGTTGTCTCCCAAGAAGTGCTTGTTTAATGTCACTTAGCTTGATGTACCTGGCCTTTGAATGTACCTTTCTCCGGATGAGTGATCTCAATTGCCCCATGAGATGATACTTGAGTGACTGTGTATGGGCCAAACCATCTAGACTTTAATTTTCCGGGGAAGAGTCGCAACCGTGAATTGAATAGCAACACTTACTCACCTACTTTGAACTCCTTGGGAAATTTGATATGCTTGTCATGCCACTTTCGAATCTTTTCTTTGTAAATTCTAGCATTCTCATATACCTTCAACCTCCATTCATCGAGCTCATTAAGATGAAGCAATCTTTGTTCACCGGCTTTTCTCAAATCGAAATTCATCGCCTTGATTGCCAAATATGCTTTGTGTTCAAGCTCCACAGGTAGGTGACATGACTTTCCATAGACCAAATTATACGGAGTAGTTCCTATAGGGGTCTTATATGCTGTTCGATGAGCCCAGAGTGTATCATCCAAACGCTCAGACCAATCTCACTTCCCTTGCTCTATCAATTTTGTCAAGATCCTTTTGAGCTCTCTATTTGTGACCTCCACTTGACCACTAGTTTGCGGATGGTAAGGAGTGGCAAGGCGGTGATGTACTCCATATCTCTTCAACACTTTTTCCGATTGGGAGTTGCAAAAATGGGTTCCTCGATCACTAATGATAATTCGTGGAGTCCCAAACTGAGTAAACAACCTCTTCCAAAACTTTACCACGGTTCTAGCATCATTAGTCGGCAATGCTTGAGCTTCAACCCATTTAGAGACATAGTTAACAGCCACTAAGATGTATTAGTTCCCATTAGATTTCGGAAACGGCCCCATAAAGTCAATACCCCAAACATCAAATACCTTACAGAATTGCATAGGGTTCTGGGGCATCTCATCCCGCCGGGATAGATTTCCTGCTCTCTGGCAGCTATCGCATCGAAGAACAAAATGATGTGCATCCTGAAAAAGAGTCGGCCAATAAAATCCTACAGCCAGAACCTTCTCTGCAATCCTACTTGACACATAATGGCCTCTAACAGATCTTGAGTGGCAATGAACAAGGATATCCCATCCTTCTTCCCTTGATACACATCTCTGAACTACGTGGTCTACACAGATGTGAAAAAGGAACGGATCATTCCAGAAGTAATTCTTCAAATCACTAAAGAATTTCTTCTTGTGTGAGAACATGAGCCCTTGTTTAAGAACCTTCCCTGACAAGTAATTGGCAAAATCTGCGAACCATGGAGTATCACTTGATGATGCTGAATCTTGAACTGAATACAAGTACTTTTTCGGGAAAAAATCATTAATCTCCTTGCTTGATGGCTCTTGTCCAACACTTCCCTCTAGCCGAGATAAGTGATCTGCAACCACATTTTCAATCCCTTTCTTATCTTTTATCTCCATATCAAACTCTTATAGGAGTAATATCCACCGGATCAATCTTGGTTTAGCATTAGCCTTGTTCATGAGGTAACGGAGAGCTGAATGATCTATAAACACAATTACTCTTGACAAGATGAGATACGGCATGAACTTGTCGAGAGCGAACACAACTGCTAGTAAACTCTTTCTCTATAGTGGTATAATTCTCTTGAGCACTTGTAAGAGTCTTACAAGCATAGTATATCGGTTGAAACTGTTTGCCCTTTCTTTGCCCCAAAACTACTCCAATAGCATAGTCACTTGCATCGCACATAAGCTTGAATGGTTCATTCCAATCCGGTGTGATCAGAATTGGGGCTTGAACTAACTTCTCTTTTAACACATTAAAAGCTGCCTCACATTCATCCCCAAAATTGAAAGGAGCATCCTTTTCAAAGAGTTTAGTCAACGGTTGTGTGATTTTTGAAAAATCTTTGATGAACCGCCTATAGAACCCTGCATGTCCCAAGAAACTTTACACTCCCTTAACATTTGTTGGTGGAGGAAGTTTAAATTCGATCTTTTCCTTATCTACCTCCATACCCATTCGAGAGATCTTGTGCCCTAGAACGATGCCTTCTTTAACCATGAAGTGGCACTTTTCCCAATTAAGCACAAGGTTTGTCTCCTCACATCTCATCAACACTCTTTCCAAGTTTCTCAAACATATATCAAAGGAGTCACCGAATACCGAGAAATCATCCATGAATACCTCCATGATATCCTCCAGAAGGTCATCAAAAATGGCAGTCATACAATGTTGGAATATTGCTGGTGCGTTGCGCAGTTCAAATGGCATTCGTTTGTATGCAAAGGTCCAGTAAGGACAAGTAAATGTTGTCTTCTCTTGATCTTCTGGAGCAATAGGAATCTAAAAATATCCTGACATCCCATCTAGAAAACAATAAAACTGATACCCGGCCAATCGCAATAACATTTAATCAATAAAAGGCAATGGGAAGTGATCCTTTCGAGTTGCATCATTCAATCTTCTATAATCAATGCATACCCTCCATCCAGTGATTATTCTAGTTGGAATGAGTTCATTCTTTTCATTCTTGATCACTGTCATCCCCCTTTCTTCAGAACCACTTGCGTTGGGCTCACCAAAACACTATAAAAAATGGGATAAATAATCCCTGCATCCAGTAGTTTCACCACCTCCGCCTTGACAACTTCCTTCATGTTCGGATTCAACCTTCTTTGAGGTTTGATTACTAACTTGAAGTTATCCTCCATTAAAATTTTATGAGTACAAAATGAAGGATTTATGCCCTTTAAATCAGAAATCTTCCAAGCACTGGCAGATTTATGTTTCTTCAACATGCTTACTAACTTATCCTTCTGTTCAGTGGAAAGATTTGATGCTATGATAACGGGAAGCTTCATCTCTTCTGCTAAAAATGCATACTCCAAGTGTGTCGATAGTGCCTTTAACTATAAATCAGGTGGTTCTTCAATAAACGGTTGCAATTGGTTCTCCTTTAATCTATCAATCTCTTCAAACTGAGTCGATTCTTGTTCATTAACATTTCCTGAATTTTCTTCCAATGCTTGACGGATAAAGTAGTCATGGGGTCCTTCTGTAACCCCTATCTCACAAGCTTCTTCAGTCAAATCTATAATTTTCATCGAAAAGACTTCTTGCTGTTGTTCCCGATAACATGATTTGAACTGAGTAAGGACCCTCTCTAAACTTTCTCCTGTATCACAACATAAAGAAGATAATGCTGATTGCTCAAATTGATCCAACACACTGCCCAGTTCACAACTCGGACTCTGCTTACTATAAGAATAATCAATAGCGGTTCTTCTTCTACAAAATGACTGCTCACTGGTTGTTCATTCACAATGTAATTTGTAACTAACTGTACTGTGAACACCTACATTTTCTATTCCACAATCTTCACCATTCCTGTAATTGTGTCAAATACCTCAGTTGTATCAATCATCCTTCCTAAAACTGAGATCAAAGAAAAAGAAAAACAAATAAGAATGATGAAAGAACGCGAAAGTTTGAAATAGAATGCGAAGTGAATAGCTAAAATAGCAAAAAGCAAATATCCAAAATACGCCTACTCCCCGGCAACGGCACCAAAAACTTTGACTGGAACCTGAAAGTATACAGGTTGTCACAGTAATAATAGTACCCCAGTGAGAGGGTAGTCGAATCCCCAGGGAGTAGGGATTATAGATACAAGAGATTGCTATCTAGCTAATGCGAAGTACGAAAAATGAGAGCAAGATTAGTATGTGTGTGCAAGAGTAATTGAAAGCAATAAGAAAATAAAGAGAAATATGGAAGATAAGAGAATGCAAGCAAAGAGTAAAAGAGAGAAACAATCAAGGGTGAAATAGGGTACCCGGACAAGCTACCTCTAGGATTAATGTTCTAGTGTAAGACAATGTATTATACTCCCCTATTGATGTTTAATGAGTCGTGGGCATCCTAAAGCACACGGTCCCAAATCTAAAGTTAACCGTGACTAACCCCAACATTATGCCCCGGCATTAGGTTTCACTACAACCCTTAACTCTCGTTGACCTGTTAACTGAGTCCTAGGGGAGTCCATCTTCCTAAGCTTCACACTACATGGGATTGTTTTACGTTCTAGGGATTCCAAGTGATTAGTCATGTTCCTAAGTGTAGTTCTAACTCTTTGGTCCAAGTGAAAGAATCCTAGTCTCAATTAAGCCCCAGCACTAGAATTCACTACAACCCTTCACTCTGTTGCTCGCACGACTAAGTCCCAGGGGAGTTCATCTCCTAGCACTTCACTCTATTTCGACCACTAAGAACTCTTAGAACATGGAGGTAGGGAAAAATCACACCGGAGGGGAAATGGGACATTTCTCTACCTCACGACTCACCCTCTCGACCCTCTCCAATCTCGAGTAGTCTAATCCTATAGGAGTTGTCACACCTCTAAAGGACAACTTAGATGACTCTCAACCCTAGTGTCACATCTAAGGGAAATCAATACAAAAATCAATCAAGATTGGAACTCAATTAAATTCATCAATTAAGAAAGCATAATAACATGTCATAGAAATAATATCATTCTAGGGTTTACAAGTACGAATACCCACAAGGGATTTAGTTCCTTATGGAGCTATACAAATCCATCAATGTGTATGAATAAACAAGAAAGCTAAACATAGATGAAAACCCTCTTGTGTAGTGTGGTTGTGGTCTTGTGCGCCTGATTCGTCTCTTCACCAAGCTCCTCGTCAAGCCTAGGGCACACCTCACCGGATCGGTGCCGACGAAAGCTCCCCCAATAGCTATCTTCTGACAGACTTCAATGTTGATGCCGATGACGCGCTTCAATCCTCCACAAAGTTCTCTCCAAACCTTAACCGTGACCCTCCAGAAATTAGGCGAAAAGATCCTCAAAAAGTCCCCAAAAAGGTCTTTAAATAGTCTGAGTCACGGCTTGAAAATCGGCTGAAATCGGGCATCCACACGGCTGTGTGGAATTTCCACATGCCCGTGTGGATTTTCTGGATTCGGTTTTCTGGTGCGCAGTGAATAGTAAACTGCTTCAGTAATTACTACAGTGATTTTCTACAGTACTGCTACATTGCTCGCGCGTAAAATGCTCCCGATTTCATCGTTCTTCATCGAGGCTGTTGAATTGGGCACACAGTCAACGGTAGATCATGTCGAATGATTCCTTTCTCCTTATTAGTGAAGTTTTCCTATGCTACACGGGTTAAACTTTTGTGAATGTGACTGCCTTTGTGCCCCTCAAAAGGAGGTTAGCACACGCCCACAAGTCTAAACTCGTGCCTTGCTCCTTGGTTGGTCCGAGAACTGCCCAACAACGGCAAACATAACCTAACTTTATTATTTCTTCTCCAAATTGGCTCCACAACCTTACAATGCACAAAAGTACGCAAATGTACACAAATTAATGATAAAATATGATAAAAGTAATGTTCAATGTAAGACAATAACACTTTGCATTATTATAACATGAGCACTTATCAATTTAATAATAAATTCAATGGATTAACTCATGGGCCAGCCCGTTGGATCAACCCAAAAAAGTCCAAAATGGCCAACTCATCATTTAAAAATGATATCCATATCTAATCCAGGATTTGTTTGGGTCGGGCTTTGACTGACCCACCAAACATTAACTTTAGATTCGGTTTGGATCGAGCTTAGGTTAGCCTTGGGCTGATCCGTGGGCCTTGGGCCAAATGATAAGAGTGACTAATAATAATAATAATAATAATAATAATAATAATAATAATAATAATAAATACTACTACTACTACTACTACTACTACTAATAATAATAATAATAATAATAATAATAATAATAATAATAATAATAATAATAATAATAATAAATACTACTACTACTACTACTACTACTACTACTACTACTACTACTAATAATAATAATAATAATAATAATAATAATAATAATAGACCAAAAAAGCCCTAAAACATAGTCATTTTTATATTTGATAAGGGTAACTTAGCAATTTAACAACCGCCAAAATATCTTCTGAGAAGTGTTTTTTCCAAAAGCACCACTGGCTAGCTTTTGAAAAAAGCTATTTTTCAGCTTTTTTATCAGCTCCTGATTTTACAAAAAAACCAATCCAAACATGTTTGTTTGTTCACAGAAGTGCTTAACTTATAAAAAAAATACACTTCTTGGATTAAAAAAAGCTAATCCAAACATCCCCTTACTATCTCTTGTCTCACCAATCTAACCGAGTCATTAATGCCGCAATGAGACAACTCTCCATTACTTCGTGACTCCATCCTTCTCCGGTAGACGACAATTTGACTTCTTTGCTACCATCGGTGACTTCGCCAACCTCAAAAAAATTAATTAATGTAATTATAATGAAATAATTGGAGGTTCCTTGTATATATATTTTTTAAAATCATTAGAATGTTTTTCAATTTTCATCTAGATCTTGTAATTCAAGTATTGAAGTATATGGGGACAATTTTGTTTATATATTCTTTATGAAATTGTTAATTTATTTTGAAACATGATATTGGTTCTTGATATTTCCATTTGAGTCCTTGACAGTGATCTAGATTCTATATGAGATGACATTGAATTTTTGGCCTTCCTTAGGATTTGATTGAAAAATATAAATTCTAATTAGGCACCTCTAGCTCTTGGTTGTTACTTAAGGGAACTTGCTTTGAGGTTATTTCAATTTGGATACATGATGTGTGTGTGTGTGTGTTTTCCTTAATTTGATTTAATTTATAACTTAAATAGATGCGGACCCTTATTACCCAAAGGAAAGAATTCAAATTGAAAATGTGTTAATGATGATTGGAAGCACAATTAATGGCTACTTTGATATAATTTACCAAGCTGTTGTGCTTGAGAATGGTTTGTTTTATTGACTGTAAGTTTGCAAGTTAGGTGCTTGTAGTTCTCTAACTATATAATTTTGAAATTGTGCATCTAATAACATTTGATATTTTCATTAACAAATTACTAATCTCTTACCTTATGTTGGCATGTTACAGACTTGCAGCCAATCAATATCAAGGCATGCTGGGAAGGAATCCACTAATTAGGTTTGATGCTTTTTTTTAGTCAAATATATACTTTGCGTTTAAGTAGTAGCTCTCTCAATTTGATCACAATTGTTTTCTGCTTTCAATTAAAAATGTCAATAAGAATGTAATTGAAGCTTAAACTATAAAAAACTTGAAACAAAGGAAGATTAGTTGGAATATTTAATTAGATACATGAGGCATGCTCTCACTTTATAAGTTCTAAATTGATAGTTGGGATTGGGCATTTATAGAATTTAGGGTATGAAGTAAGAAAAAAATAAAAGAAAAATGTTTATTTATGAATTTGGGATTGAGTATTGTAGGACATTGATAAATTTTTGGTAAATGACCATGGATTGGAGAGTCATCCAATGCTACTAAAGCCTCATTAGGCTCTGACTCAAAACGAGAAATGTGATTTAATGTAGAGAGAGGGAGAATAAGAAAGACGCCACACCTTGAGGCGCTGGTGTTGTATTCATCTTATACAGAGAACAATCATCTATACATGGTAAGTATCTAAGCATGGGCAGACCAAGTATAGCAAGCATCTATACATGGAAAAGCTATACAAGGGAAGTGCTATATAATGACAAGAGATGATGCGGTATTATCTTTCCAATACCTCCTCCCCCCTCCTCCCCCACCTCTTCTCAGGCGGATGGTTTGGTGCATGAACATGAAGATTGGACCGAAAATTAGAAAACAGTTGCGAAGAGAGACCCTTGGTCATGATGTCGGCAAACTAATGAGAGGACGACACATGTAGAACACAAACCTGTCCAAGAGAGACCTTCTCCCGAACAAAGTGAATGTTGATCTCAATGTGCTTGGTTTGCTTGTGTTGTACTGGGTTAGAGGACATGTAAGCTGCGCTAACATTGTCACAATAGCCAACGGTGGTGGAGGAGAAAGGGGTGTGAAGCTCTTGAAGAAGTTGACAAAGCCAACAACACTCTACAACGGCGTGTGCGACAGCTCGGTATTCCGCCTCTGTACTTGAGCGGGATAACGTAGCTTGGAGTTTAGAAGACCAAGATATCAAGTTATCACCGAGAAACACACAAAAGCCAGAAGTAGAGCATCAACTGTTTGGGCATCCAGCCCAATCGGCATCGGAGTACACTGTCAGAGTCATCGAGGGAGATTAATGCAAGGAGAGCCCATAAGATAGAATGCTTGAATATATAGGGAACATGCTTGAGGAACTGGAGATGAGGTTCCCATGGAGCATTCACATAGAGACATATTTGTTGAACTGCATATACGATGTCCGGATGAGTCAGTGTAAGATACTGCAGGGCACCAGCTAGGCTCTGAAACTCCGATGGATCACTGACGAGTGTACCCTCATTTGCAGAAAGTTTGGCATGAGTATCTAATAAATGTCTAAATGTACATATTTTATACGTATACTTGCGCATGATTTTCATATTTTGTTGATGAGTCGATGCCCTTTTGCGGTCTAAATTGGTTTATTTCATGTTTCAGGTGCAAAAGATGCTTGGTTGAGCTCAACGACACGATTCGAGAAGAAATCCACGCCGAAATCATCGTTTTAGGGTCCCGAGCACTGTAGCGACCTCAACCACGAAGACTTGAAGAATTTTCTAAGTTTGGAAACCCTCACGGGCAACCTCATGGCAGTGAAGTCGTCCGCAAGCAATTCAGAGAGTAGCAGTACTGTAGCAACTTAGTGGATTTTTCGACCCGTTTTCCGCGCAACCTCATGGCTCGTATTTTGACCGTGAGGCCACCCGTGTGCTGCCCCGAATTATTCCTTTTTAAGGGTTTCTTGGGTTTCTTTTGGGCATCTTTGGTCATTCTACTTGGAGCTCATCACCACCTTCATTCATCCGAGCTAGAAGAAGAGATTTGAGGGCATTTCCACAGAGGATTGGGCTAGGAGAGCGTGATTTTGGGCAAGATCCATCCCTAGGGCTTGTTGTGAAGAGGTAGAAGATAAGGGAAGCCACCCCTTGGAGTAGTGTCGTTGGAAGCTCATCTCCGGCGGATCCAAATGTTATTCATCTTCTAGCTTTTGAGGGAGTTTGCTTATGCTTTTTTTTGTTGTCTCCATGCTTTTGATTGTTTATTTTTTGACCCTGAGCTACTAAAACCCCAAGGTCACCGGATGTAGTTGAACCTTGGGGGTGAACTTGTGATGTTTAGATGATTTGTCTTAATTATTACATGTTGGCTTGTTTGTGATCCATGTTTGGTGTTTTTAAATGCTTGATATAAATGAGAACTCTACGTATCATGACTTAGGAAATGCTAGGTTACATGACCATTGCCCTAGTGTTAGACTCACCAATCTTGGAAGGGAAATACGTATAAATATGCCGTGATCATCGCTTATTTGTACCCCTCCAATTCTAGGGTTAAGTACTCACTTGTATTTCAACCCTAGTTCGAGAAGACCACTTTACCCATTGCAATCGTAGGAGGATTTGGGGCGGTACAATTACCGTATCCAATACTCATACTAGATTAGGGGTCAATTGCCGTGACCATCAGGTTGGCCCAATCTAGGGTTTTCTCGGTCCAACTAGCCACTTGCATGTTATTCAAACATCTTGCACACTTTAGTAACCCCCGAGGGGATCCTCATCCGTGATCACTCTTAGCCCTGATTTTCCCCCGTATTTTATCTTCATTTATTCGAATTCATTGTGTATTGATTTAGTTTCTTTGCATTTTATTTCATCAATCAAGGTGATAAGTGCTTGTGTTATACTAATGCGAAGCATTATTATCTTGCAGTGAGCATTGATTTAATCAGATTTTATCACTAAAAAGTGTGCATTTGTTTACTTTTGTGCATTGTAGGGTTGTAAAAATAAATTGGAGAAAAGGAACGAAGTTAGATCGTGTTTGCCGTTGTTGGGGAGATTCTCGCACTAAGCAAGAAGCAAGGCATGGGCATAGACTTGTGAGTATGTGCCAACCTCTTTTGGAGGGGCACAAAGGCAATCACATTCACAATAAGTTTAGCTCTTGCTAATAAGGAGAGCTTCACCAATTAGGAGATCTGAAGCAATCAGCACGATCTACCGTTAATTGTGTGCCCAATTTAACGGCCTCGATGAAAAACGACGAATTCGGGAATGTTTTCGGTGAGTTACTGTAGCAACAATGTAACAAAACACAGTAGCAAGCTACTGTTCATTTTCGGCCGAAATTCAGAAAACCAGAGAGTTCACATAGGCGTGTGGAAATTCCACACGGTCGTGTGAAATCCCGATAAGTTCAATTTTAAAGCCGCGACTCAACATTATAAAAGCCTGTTTTGGAGACTATTTTGGGGGATCTTTTTGGTTCTTCTTTGCCCTAACTTCTGGAGAGAATGCGGCTAGGGTTTGGAGAGGACTTCGTGAAGGTTTAAAGCGCGTCATCGGCGCCGACATCAACGTCCGACGGTGGCACAAGACCACGGCCACATCGCACACAAGGGGGTTTTCATCTATGCATTCAAATTGTGTTCTTATTATTATTTTCATGGATTTGTATATCTCCATGAGGAGCTAAACCCCTTATGGGTATTCGGACTTGTGAACCTTAGGATTATTATGTTTCTTTGACATTGCTATTATGTTTTTTTCATAATTTATGAATAAAGTTGAGTTTCAATCTTAAATTCTTTTCTTTTATTATTGTTTTCCCTTAGCCGTGACACTAGGGTTGAGAACAATCTAGGTTATCCTTTGGAGGTGTGACAACTCCTATAGGATTAGACTACTTAGGATTGAAGAGGGTTGAGAGGGTGAGTCGTGAGGTAGCGAAACGTCCCCTTTCCCCTCCGATGTGATTCTCCCTACCTCCATGTTCCATGATTTATTCGCGGTCGAGATAGAGTTAGGTGCTAGGCGATAAACTCCCCTAGGGCTTCATTGTGCAAATACCAAAGTATAGGGTTGAAGTGAATCTTAGCACCGGGACTTAATTTAGATTAGGGTTCTCTCACCTGGACCAAAGGGTTAGAACTATACATTGGAACAGGGTTAATCACTAGGAGTCCCTAGAACTTAAGGCAATTCCACATAGTGTGAGGCTTAGGTAGATAGACTCCCCTAGGGCTTAGTTGACAGGTCAACGAGAGTCGAGAGTCAAGGGTCGTAGTGAAACCTAATGACCGGAACATAGTGTTGGGATTAGTCACGGTTGACCTTAGGTTTAGGACCGTGTATTTAAGGATTTCCTCGACTCGAATAAACATCAATAAGAAGGTATAATAGCATTGTCTTGCACTAGAAGCATAAGTCCTAGGGGTAGCTTGTCCGGATACCCATCTTTTCCCATTGCTAGTCCTACTCTTTTACTCTTACTTGCACTCTCTCGTCTTCCACACTTCTCTTTTTACTCTTGATTTTACCGATTATTTTCGCACTCATTCACCAATTTCTTTCCACACAACGCGATAGCTAAATAGTAAATCTTGTATCTTAAGTACCTATTCCCTGTGGATTCAACTACCTACTCACCTGGATATTTTATTACTTCGACAACCCGTGCACTTTCGGGCCCCTGTCACAAGGCTTGTCTGTTAAACAACATTGCAATAAGAAAATAAGGGTAGATTCTCAGGGCCCCAGAGAATACGACCCCCTCATGTTTGTGCGAGGGGTATTACTTGATGACCCATGTGCTTGCGGACGATCGTACACCAAGTTTTTGGCGCCGTTGCCGGGGACCCACGAGGAATACTCGGAAAACTTAAAGCGTGTTGATTTGACCATTGTTTTGTTTCATGTTTACCATTCTTGTATTTATCTCATTATTTCTTTGTTTGCATTTTATTTTCTTGTTTCTCTACAATTTCTAATTCTTGACTCCAATCTTGCGAGGTACCTATCTTATGACACGAGTGAGTTAAGCAAATTTAGTGGAGCCCGACGATGAGATTGAATGAACATTGCACCAATGGATAAGGAAAGTGGCCGAGAGCTCAAGACAGCAAGAGATTCGGGTCGAGTCTAGCGAACCCAGAAGCATGGTCGAGCCTCGTAGGACATTGTCGGATTATGAGAGGCCACAATTCACCGGTGAGGAATTTAGCATACAAGCTCCCACAGTGCCGGCTAATAATTTTGAGATCAAGGCGAGCACAATAGGAATGATACAGAATTCAGTCCAGTTTGATGGGTTAGCTGATGAAGATCTACATGCTCACCTATCCCATTTCTTGCAAATTTGCTCTACTTTAAAGATCATTTCAGTGTCAGATGATGCCATAAGACTAAGATTGTTTCCATTCAGTTTGAGGGGAGCAACATACAGATGGCTTACTTCCTTGGCTCCCGGGTCCATTACCACATGGAAGGATATGGTGGAGAAATTCCTTGCCAGATATTTTCCACAAAGCAAGGCTACGAGACTGAGGTAGGAGATTTCATCTTTCAGGCAAGGGGATTCAGAAAGACTTTTTGAGGCGCATGAGCAGTTAAAGGATTTGTTGCATAAGTGTTCTCACCATGGGTTCCCTGCTTGGATGAGAGTGCAGATGCTTTGCAACGGGCTAAATTATGCTACCAGGCAGCTCATTGATTGAGAAGATGGCATGCAATGAGTGCCATTGGAGTACCCGGCAGAAAGCACCAAGAGCAGCGGGTCTGTATGAGGTGAATGAAAACATTGCACTAACTACTAAGGTTGATGCCTTAACAAAGAATCTCTCAGACAACAATGCTTTAGTCAGTGCATTGACACAGAAAGTTGATTAGCTCATGTTGGGGTCCAGTTCCACCCTAAGGCAGTAATGTCATGTGACACTTGTGGTGCTGGGTATGCAACTTCACAATATCCCATATTCATTGCCCCATCGGCACCCGTGGAGACTGTGGACTATGTTAGCGAAGGACTTAGGGGACCAGGGAATCAATATGGCAATACCTACAACCCGGGATGGAGGAACCACCCGAACATGTCTTGGAACCAGGGTCAAACACAGCAAAGACCCTCACCTCCTCAGGGAAGCCAGTACTAAGCCCCCCCCCCCCCCCCCCCCCCAGAGCAAGAGAGGAAGTGCACCACTGAGGATGTACTAGCCAAATTTATGATCAACATGGAGGCAAGGTTTCAGAATGTGGACAAAAGGTTTGATGAATTTCGCACCATATTAAGAAATGTCCAAGCCTCTATTCAGTCTCTTGAGAACCAGGTTGGGCAGCTTGCTAGGGCACAATCTGATCGACCCTTAGGTAGTTTGCCAAGCAACACCGAAAGCAACCCAATGGAACACTTAAAAGATGTAACACTGAGAAGTAGGAAACAGTTAGAGGCAAGGGCTGAAAGGAGCCCAAGTGCCTCCAATGATAGGGTAGCCATTAGGGAAGACCCTGATTTAAGCAAAGGTGCAAGTGAAGAAAGTGAGAAGAAATTTAATGAAGATGTCCCAAAATCTCCAACTTCAAAGGAAACTGAGTATAAGCCTGTAGTGCCATATCCATCAAGACTCAAACAAGACAAGAAGGATGCTCAGTTTAAGAAGTTCGTAAACATTTTCAAGCAACTTCATATTAATATCCCATTGGTTGACGCTCTGTCACAAATGACTAAGTATGCTAAGTTCATGAAGGACCTCCTCACCAACAAGAGGAAATTAGAAGACTTAGGCACTGTGACATTATCGGGGAATTGCTCAGCTGTGATCCAGAAAAAGTTACCCGAGAAACTCACTGATCCCGGTAGCTTCATTATCCCTTGTGTACTTGGTGAAGGAATGCAAGAGAATGCTTTGGCCGATTTTGGGGCAAGCATTAATGTGATGCCGTACAAGTTGTTTCTGAAATTAGGATTGGAAGATTTGAGACCCACACGAATGACCCTACAGCTTGCTGATCGCTCAGTGAGGAAACCACGAGGAGTAGTTGAAGATGTTCTTGTAAATGTTGACAAACTCATCATTCCAGTGGATTTTGTCATATTAGATGTGGATGATGATGTTGAGGTCCCCCTGATTCTTGGATGCCCATTCCTTAACACTTCCGGTGCTTTAATTGATGTCATAGGAGGAAAAATGACCTTGAGAGTTGGAGATGAACAAGTGATCATCTCCCTCCCCGAAGCAATGAAGCACACACTTGATCATGATGATGTTTTATATTTCATGGATAAGACTAATGTAATTATTTCTGATTGTGTGCAGGAAGTTCTCGCATTGAACCCCTTAGAAGAATACTTGGAAGAATTCAAGGAGGGAGAAGTGGAACAAATGGCAACAAATGGCACAAGTAGGAGTTAAATCTCCACCACATGGCAAGGAAAAGAAAACCCTGAAGAAGATGTGGAGGAAAACAAAAGAAAAGCCAAAAAGGGGAATGGATGTCTCTACAATGTCACCCGAGGAAGTAGATCGCTTATTATTTGAAGACCGAGGAAAATTCAAAATCTTTTCATGCCTCTCAATGAACTTTTTGGGTAACAACTCTTCACGAAAGAATGGAGGTAACTTTCCTTCTTTTGTTCCACCATGAATTTTGAGGTAAAACACGTCAAGCTAACGACGTTAAACAAGCGCTTCTTGGGAGGCAACCCTAGGTCTTAAATTTGTTGCAATGTCTTTTCCATTTTGTTTGAGTGCTTGGTGTGTTCTTTTTTTGTATTCTTGGTGTGTTTAGAGTTTAAGTGTTTGAATGTTTGTTCTTATGGTAGCTACTTTGCTCATCATTTTTGTTTAATCATTCATGCATGTTTGTTAGTTTCCTTGAGTGTTTTAATGATTAGATATCATGAGATTCATGTTTTGAGTGTTTTTATGCCTTAATTGGCTTTGTTTCGATTGTTTTTAAGGGTTAGAGGAGGCTAATTCAATGTAAAATCAAGTTCATGGCCATTTATGTCCTGCATGCTCAGGTCGTGAGCCATCCATAGAATGCTCATGGGTAGGCTCACGGCCGTGAGCTCAGGCCATGAGCCATCCAGAGACTTCTCACGGTTGGGCTCACGGCCGTGAGCCCAACTGTGAGCTATCCCAATAGCCCTTGCAGGCTAGCTCATGGCCATGAGCTCACCAGCAAGGGCACTCGGGATAAGGTTTTAAGGACCCCTTTTGACTTGTTTTCCCTATTCATCATCTTCTCACTTCTTCATCTCATTTCTCCCTCTATTCTCCACCAAAGTTTCTCATTCTTTTTGCCCTAGAACCCTCTCCTCCTCCTCTAAAATCATTTTGTGCCGAGTTTTTGAAGCTTAATCACTCATTTGGCCGGATTCAACTAAGGTTTCACTCTATAAACACTAGGGTTAAGGTAAGCTTCTCATCTTTCAAACCTTGAGATTTTCATGATCATGTGGAGTGATTTCTTCATGGCTTTTGTTCTTCTTAGATGTAAAAACCTTGTGATGATGTTTTGGCATGATTGTAAAGTTGTTTTATCATGTTTTCAAGCAAAACTCTTGGAAAAATTTTTCGGGGTTATTGTATCACTGCAAATTTTTCATCAAATTTTCATTATTTCAAGCTTGTTTTGCTTGTAACTTGTTTGATAGTTGTTATTTTGGTCTTGTAGGATGAGAGTGAAGAAGGTAGCCTACAAGAGAGCATGGAGAGAGCATTCTCCACCACTAACGAGCCAAGGTTTCGAAGTGAAGACCATAGGACATAATTTGCACTTTTATCATGAAAGGGGCTCACGGGCATTCTTCACTTCCTGCGCGGCATCTTCAATTCCTTGTGATCAATAGGCTCACGAAAATATGAACATTACCTTGTTTTCTCTTTTGTTTCATTGTTGCATTTTGTTTGCACTTTTTACTATGTGTTGTAGTGTGTACTTGTGAGTTAGTCAAGGCTCCGTCCCTACTAAACTTGATTTGTTTGATTTGGGATTTTGTATGCATGCTCTCTTCTATTATCTGGATTTCTGGAGTTGTCATCTGCGTTTTTTGTTAATTTCAGGATTGTTTTTATGGATGCTCCGCACTCCGAGCCCTCACTACACTGTGTTTCCCCAAGCTTAGAGAGCACTCTGTTGCACACTTTATCGATAGATTGGGGAAGATTCTTTACTCCATTTTACTGTATTTAGTGCATATTTCGCACCTTGTTCTGCTAAACATGTACATTGGGGACCATGCACAGCTTTAGGTGTGGGGATGGATTTCTGGAGTACTTTATATCATCGCATGCTTATACCACCTATGATAGCTATGATTTCATTGTTAAGGATTTCCTGGCTTGGTAGAATGATAGCTGTGAGCTGTATTTAACATGTGCTTGAATGTAGTTCTATTTCACCTTTAGTGCACCCTTGCACTTGTTCACGAGCGCTTTCACCTTGTACATTCCTACCAATCCATCATAATGATTTGTACATTAGTTTGTTAAATTCTATCGTCAATACTCTTTTAAGAGCTTTTGAATTCCTTTATTGTTCTCCGTAGCCTAAAGTGACTATTGTAGTAGGTTTTGTACTAGGGAATTTGAGATACAGTTTGTACAGTATATATATTAAGAAGAGTCTATACCAGTATTCCTCTGCTAGTATAACACGAATGCGTTTATGTAGACTGTAATCAAGTAAGTTGGGGGTGGCTCTTGTGCCTAATTAGCATGTGCATCAAGCTGAAAGATTTTTGTGCAGTCTCCGTTAGTTAGACTCAGAAAAAAAAAATGTGTGTGCATATGTATATATTTGTATCTTGATCCCCTGGAACTTATTTCATATTCACTTAAAAGGATAGAGTTTCATCTAGGAACCGAAAGACTCTTAACTGAGTATTGAGGATATCTTTAACACTCTAATGTCATTCTCATTATGTGGAGGGTGAATGGGCATCCTGGGGTAATCCAGGGTGAGGAGGTCAAGGTGAAAGACAACACACACTCACAGGGGCACTCTAGGAGAAATAGAACTAATATTACTTGACTATTCATTGAACAGCTCACTTCTTGATTTCTGTCTAGTTGTGCCTGTGAAGTACTTACTATTGAGCTTGAGGTTGTACATTTAGCCATTTATCTTTGTGCCCCTGTTTTTCATGTTTGTTTGCTTGGGGACAAGCAAATGCTTAGGTGTGGGGATGTTTGATAAACGTTTAAATGTACGTATTTTTTACATATACTTGCGCATGATTTTCATATTTTGTTGATGAGTGGATGCCCTTTTTCAGTCTAAATTGGTTTATTTCGTGTTTTAGGTGCAAAAGATGCTTGGTTGAGCTCAATGACGCGATTCGAGAAGAAATCCACATTGAAATCGCCGTTTTAGGGTCCTGAGCACTGTAGCGATACTGTAGCGACTTGAACCACGAAGACTTAAAGAATTTTCTAAGTCTGGAAACCCTCACGAGCAACCTCACGACCGTGAAGTCATCCGTAAGCAATTCAGAGAGCAACAGTATTGCAGTAGTTTACTGTAGCAGTATTGTAGCAACTTAGTGGATTTTTTGACCCGTTTTCCAGGCAACCTCACGGCCCATATATTGACCGTGAGCTGCCCCAAATTCATCCTTTTTAAGGGTTTCTTGGGTTTCTGTTGGGCATCTTTGGTCATTCTTCTTGGAGCTCATCACCACCATCATTCATCCAAGCTAGAAAAAGAGATTTGAGGGCATTTCCATGGAGAATTGGGTGAGGAGAGCGTGATTTTGGGCAAGATCCATCCCTAGGGCTTGTTGTGAAGAGGTAGAAGACAAGGGAAGCCACCCCTTGGAGTAGCGTCGTTAGAAGCTCATCTCCGGCGGATCTAAATGTCATTCGTCTTCTAGCTTTTGAGGGAGTTTGCTTATGCTTTGTTTTGTTGTCTCCATGCTTTTGATTGTTTATTTTTTTACCCTGAGCTACTAAAACCCCAATGTCACCGGATGTAGGTGAACCTTGGGGGTGAACTTGTGATGTTTAGATGATTTGTCTTAATTATTACATGTTGGCTTGTTTGTGATCCATGTTTGGTGTTTTTAAATGCTTGATATGAATGAGAACTCTATGTATCATGACTTAGGAAATGCTAGGTTGCATGACCATTGCCCTAGTGTTAGACTCACCAATCTTGGAAAGGAAATACGTATAAATATGCCATGACCATCGGGTATTTGTACCCCTCCAATTCTAGGGTTAAGTACTCACTTGTATTTCAACCCTAGTTCAAGAAGACCACTTTACCCATTGCAATCGTAGGAGGATTTGGGGCGGTACAATTACCATATCCAATACTCATACTGGATTAGGGGTCAATTACCGTAACCATCGGGTTGGCCCAATCTAGGGTTTTCTCGGTCGTACTAGCCACTTGCATGTTAGTTCAAACATCTTGCACACTTTAGTAACCCCCGAGGGGATCCTCATATGTGACCACTCTTAGCCTTGATTTTCTCATGTATTTTGTCTTCATTCATTCGCATTCATTGTGTATTGATTTAGTTTCTTTGCATTTCATTTCATCAATCAAGGCTTGTCGGTTAAACAACATTGTAATAAGCAAATAAGGGTAGATTCTCGGGCCCCAGGGAATACGACCCCTTCGTGTTTACGCGAGGGGTATTACTTAACGACCCATGCGCTTGAGGACGATCGCACACCAGTATCCACAGGAGTGGTACAGGGCTTACAGTTCGACATCCCTGCACACTAAAGAAGCTCACAAGCATACTTTTGTTGGGAGAGAAACCAATAGTACCAACAAACTGAGTGAAGTGTTGGTACAAAACGCGAGGCGCTTGCTTGAGACCGTACAGGAAACGCTGTAGACAGCAAACATGAGAAGGGCAAGAAGAATCCACAAATCCGGAGGGCTGCTCGCAATAGATAGTCTCATCAAGGGAGCAATGGAGAAAGGCTTTCTTGATGTTTAATTGATGAACTGGCCAAGAACGTGAGACGGCAAGACTAAGAATTGTCCAGATGGTAGCTGGTTTCACCACTGGGCTGAAATTCTCATCAAAATCAATACTTGGTTGTTGAGAGTAACCACGAACAACCCATTGCGCTTTATAGCGAGCTAGGTGGCCATCAACATGGAACTTATGTTTGTATACCCATTTACCAGTAACAACATTGGCACCGGCCGGTCGTGGGACAAAGCATCATGTCTTATTTTTTATCAGAGCCTCATATTCTTCTGTCATAGCTTGAAGCCAATGAGGATCCTTCAGAGCAGAGCAATAGCTCTTAGGAATCTGTGAGATAGCTGAAGTAACAGCCGACAGATTCATCTTCTGAAGAGGCTTAACGATTCTTGATTTAGCACTTGTGATCATATGATGAGGCCCTAGTGCAGGCCCAGCTAGCACCCTAGGTAGAGGTGAGGTGAAGTCATCCCGCCAGAGGCAGATGAGACCGCCCCAGGGGAGGCGCGGTCAGGTGTACTGTAACCAACCAGGGCTAGCGAGGTCGGGCTCGCCGTGGTCCACAAGAGCGAGCGAGATCGACGCCTCGGTTGGCCGAGGAGCAAAGGCATGCAGCGGGTTCCCATGCATGCAAGCTGGTGATTGAGTAGCCGAGATGTCCTACAGAAAATCAAGAGAAGCAGTGGATGACGTGGCAACATATTTGTGAAAAGAAAAGTAGCCTCATCAAACACAACATGTTGGGAGATGATGACCTTGCGAGTAACTAGGTTATAACACCGGTAGCCTTTGTGGGAGTTAGGGTAGCCAAGAAAGATACAAGCAGCGGAACATGGTGCAAGTTTATGGAAGGCTGTGACGGAAGTGTTTAGGTAACAGAGACAACCGAAGGCCCTAAGATGATCATAGGAGGAAGGCCTTTTGTAGAGAAGTTGGAAGGGAATGGAGGAGTCGAGAGAGGTGGTAGGTCGTCGGTTGAGGAGGTATGTAGCAGTAGCGAGGGCTTCTGCCCAGAAGGAGGGTGGGATGCTGGCTTGAATGAGGAGAGTGTGAATAATGTTGTTAATGGTACGAATAACACGTTTGGCTTTCCCGTTTTGAGGAGAGGTGTGCGGACAAGAAAGGCGTAGTAGGGCCATGGGAAGCCAATAGTTCGGAGGTATGAGAGTTGACAAATTCTCCACCATTATCAGCTTGAATGACTACAATATTTTTGTGGAACTGAGTACGGGCATACGAGAAGAAGTGCTGAAAGGTGTCAAAAACATCACTTTTACTGCGAAGAGGAAAAGTCCAGAAGTAGTGAGTATGGTCATCAAGAATGACTAGGTAGTATATATTGGAAACCCGACGAGCTAGGAACCGAGAAGTCCATAGATCGTAGTGTAAAAGCTCGAAAGGGTTTTGAGAGGAAGAAATAGAACAACTAAAGGATAGCCGAACATGTTTACCTAATTGACATGCATGACAAAGAGTTTGACCGGACTAATTACATTTTGCTAGTTGAGGAACAAAAGATAAATTCCGCGAACTAAGATGACCGAGACGACAGTGCTATAGATCAGTGGAGGCTGAAGCAAGGAAGGTAGAGAGGACCAGTCTCTTGGTGGATTGGATGGTGTAGAGATCACCTCCACTATTACAGCGAAGAATCTCGATCTTGGTACGAAGATCCTTGACAAAAAAACCAAAAGGGTCAAATTCGATAGAGCAAGAATTATCACAAGTAAATTGATGAACAGAAAGAAGATTTTTAACTATATGAGGAACAATAAGAACTTTATTTAAGGTAAAGGTGTGATTAAGTGTGAGAAGAGAAGTGTGGCCAGTATGAGAGATAGGTATAGGTGATCCATTACCAACGATGACGAAAAGAGATGAACGAAAGAGTTTGGGAGAGTTGAGTATACCGACGTCAGAGCATATGTGTGAGGAGGCACCGGAGTCCATCACCCAGTCACCAGCATGGCTACCGTACGACTGCATAGACATGGCGTTCATTGCTGCGATGAAGTCGATAGAGTCCCAAAGTGGCAAGTGGTGCAAGTAGCACAGGGAGACCTCCTGCTGTGAAGGCCTAGGGCACCGTGGGTAGGCCCAAGAATGTCGGCCACACCATTGTGCCAGGAGCCCCCCTTTTGGGCGACTAGTAAGGCGAAGGTTCGCCCCATGGGTTGAAGCAAAACCACGGCCCACCTCTAGGGGTGCCCTG
Organism: Dioscorea alata; assembly: GCA_020875875.1. NCBI lineage: Eukaryota > Viridiplantae > Streptophyta > Magnoliopsida > Dioscoreales > Dioscoreaceae > Dioscorea > Dioscorea alata. Next base: position 3,577,532 of record CM037011.1, read on the forward strand.
ACGAGCGTTGATGCCACCATTGCCGCTAGACTGGGAGTTGGACGAGGCTCTTGCGGTAGAGGAAAGCAACGCGGTGCCAGCCACCACAACAGCCTCATAAGCGGCCTTTGTCTCCGTCATGGTGAGGATGGACCTGGTGCACAAAAAACTAGGGAAAGGATCAAGTAAGGGAATCAGCTGGGCGGTAGAGGAGAACCACTTGTTTAAACCGCGAAGAGTGTTAAGGACGAGAGCCTTGTTGGACACCGGCTGCCCGACATCACGTAGAGCGTCGGCGGTCTTTTTGATTTTACGGCAGTAGTCGGCGATGGTCATGTCCCCTTGGACGATGCTGCAGAATTCCGTTTCAAGGAAGATGGCGCGACTCTCCTTATTATCACGGAAAAGTTCCTTAATCGTGGTCCAAGTCTTGCGCGCCAGCTGATTGGGCTCGACGATGATCTCAAAGATCTCGTCGCTAGCCGAGCCATAGGACCACGAACGAACAGCGAAGTCCTGCCGCCGATGAGTTTCATCGATGATGGATTCGATGGTTCCGTCGATGAAACCCAACAAGTCATACTTGCTGACGAACACCGTGAAAAATGTGCTCCATTGTGAGTAGTTGAAGCCGGTGATGTCGAGCGTGATGGGGACATGGGTCTTGACAGAGGCCACGTTGATGACGGAGGCCATGGCGTCCGCCGTGACCAGGGAAGAAGCCGAGTTGGTGGTACTGGAGATGCTCATGATGGAAGGCAGCAAATAGAGATGAGAGGAAGAACAGGAGGATCAATCTAATACCATGTGATTTAATGTAGAGAGAGGGAGAATGAGAAAGACGCCACACCTTGAGGCACTGGTGTTGTATTCGTCTTATACAAAGAACAATCATCTATACATGGAAAAGCTATACAAGGGAAGTGCTATGAAAAGGCAAGAGATGATGCGGCATTATCTTTCCAATAGGAAAAACACTTGTGTACATTTCAATTTAGATAATCTTGTTAGTGACTGGGGACTACGAAAGTTGATTCAAAGTTCTAATACTGGGATTAGAGATTAAGTTAGAAGATAATAGTTAACTAGAGACTTGTGCCAACCAATTAGCCACAATTTTTCAAAAAAAAAACATGGCAAATAAAGAAGGAGCTTTCAGGACATTTGGTTTAAATAATACCTATGGTTAGAGCTTAGTGTCACCAAAGATGCCATGTTCTGTTTTTGGTGTTAACCTTTTCAGGCCAAGCAATGGAAGTTGAATAGGTGAAGATGTAACAAAATAGGGTTCAATAATTGTAAAAAAAGCATTAGAAAAATTCACAAAACATGTTGGTACTATGCATAGTTTGCAAAATGATGCTAGAGTACAATTTCATAGTTTCAAAATCATAGGCAGAGCGTGTCACACCATTTGGTTGCACATTTACATGAGATGGAGATTGCATATCGCATTCAGTTAACGGACATTTTCGATGTGACACATTTTTTCTTGAAGTAAGGTCTAACTTTTCTGTGAAGATGATGAGTTCTCAAGCTCATTGGATAAGGGCAATTTTTTTGAGTTGCTCGAGTGGTATAGCTTATGTAATAAAGAGGTTTAGAAAGTAATAAATCAAAACACAATTGAAAATAATCAAATGACTTCTCCAAAGATTCAGAAGCAGTTAACCAATGCTTGTGCAACGAAGATTACAAGTGCCATTGTTAATGATATTGGGGATATCAATTTTTTCCTTATGATTAATGAAGCCTAGGATGTCTCAATAAAGGAGTAAATAGGAGTTGTTTTGCGATATGTGAATAAAGATGGCTATGTGATAGAACGCTTCCTTGTTGTGGTTCATGTGCCTGACACCACTCCCATTTTTTTTAGCATGCCATTGATTGCCTATTTGCGAAATATGTGTTGTCTCTCTCGAGATTGAGAGGGTAAGGATATGATGGGGCACCAAATATACAAGGTAAGTTCAATGGTTTAAAAACCCTTATCCTATGCAAGGTATATCCATTGTTTTGTTTACCAACTCAAGTTAGTGACTGTTGATGTTGCTAAAGAAATCGGATTGTGAGTTATTTTTTCCAAAATGTTTATATGATTATTAATGCGACCGGAGTGTCATACAATAGGGGAAACCAACTTTGGCAATATCACCTTGATAGGTTGGTTGAACAATTCGAGAAGAGAAAGATAATCAATGATAAAGAGAAAAAAAAAATTAAGAATCTAGCTTACTACGACTAAGGGACACTCGTTGGGATCACATTACACTACCATTTTCCAACTAATCTCTATGTAGACTTTAATGTTGGAGGTACTCCAAAATGTACATAACGATGGTACTTCTAATGATAATATAGGTATAGTGGCAAGTTTGATTGAAAAATGAAAAACTATCAATTTGTATTTGTGATGTATTTGATGAGGCGCTTGTTGGGGATAACAAATGAGTTGTTACTTGCTTTACAACGAAAAGATCAGAATATTGTTTAAGCCATACATTTGATTGAAGTGGTTAGAGCTCAGCCTCAGGACGTAAGGATGACAGGATGAAAGGAATTTTTGGAAGAGGTTAACTCTTTTTGTAAAGAAAACTCAATCTCGGTACTTAATATTAATATGGAGGATAATATGAGAATTCATGGTCACTCTTGGTGGGAGAGGTAAGTTATTACTTATTTTCACCATTATCATATTGAATTTTTTTGCAAGGTAATTATTTTTGGTATTTAATATGTTTCATAAATCCTATTGATTTATTTTTTAGTGTTTGTTATTAATTTTATCATTGTTACACTATCAAGTTATTAATTTGATTGCACAAAAAATACAAAATTGTTTCCTAGAAGCTAGCACGAAGTTACTTCTTCTCCTATCATTCCTTGATCCAAAGACTCATTCTCCAAATTCAACATCCACAAGGTACTCCACGTTGCAAAGCTTTATCTTGAAGATTTCACATTGATTAAACGCATGATGCTTGAGGACCAACTTGTCACTTTTATTTATGATGTGTGGTGTGATGAAGGTTTAGCTAGGAAGATGGTTGAGTCCACTCATTTATCACTTTATTGAGTTGGTTTTTTGTTTTTTTGTTTTTTTTTTTTTTTTTGCCAAGATGAAGCGGCCTAGCCGCTAAGACATGGGTGTGCACAAGCCTCGGCGGAGCAAGTGAGAGAGGGGCCCGCGCATACATGGGCGCAGGGACCACCCGCACACAACCACTACTCACACTCCCAGAAATGTGCCCTCACTCAAGATTCGAACTCTCACCACTTGTGAAAAGTTCTATTGGGGAACACGACTACCAATAGACCACTTGGTCGTTGGTTATTGGTATTGTTAGTTGCAACAACTAGTGTTAAGTAGACGTTTTTAGTAATCAATGTTGTGAAAACAACTTACACAACAAAATGGGAGACAAAATAGATGAACAATAGCTTGGTTGATTTTATTGGGAAAGATTGTTTTGCAACTATGGATAATGAAGTTATTCTACAATATTTTCAAAAACATGCAAACATGTCCAATATCTACCTCCTTTTAGTCACAAGTCTGGCATGTTCTGCCCCAGTACCGGTGGTAATTCTAGTTTGAACGTTGATAAATAGTTGTTTTATTTTATATATGTATTAAATTATATTTTTTTTAATCAAAAGTTATATTATCATACATTTTTTTATTAAAAACAATTATTTTATTTAATAAAATTTTGTTATTACACTTTGCTTTTAGAACCCCCAGTACTAACAAGTTCTAATTCCGCATACGAGGTTATTATTTAACAACGAGTCAAGATTTCATCCCAAACTAAACTTAACAAACAATCTTGTATTATGAGTTTCGTTGCTAGTCAATCTTGTGTTATGAGTTTCGTTACATGTCAATTCATGGCGAGATGAATCCTATGCCATTGCACATTCGCTTGGATTCCAAACTTTACCATTGTTCATAAGCAATTAGAATTAAATAACCATCACTACATGAGAATTGAATTCAAGCTACAATTTTGTTTAATATTTTCAGTTTCTCAGAATATTACCAAAGTAATCAGCCCAAATATATTTTCTTATCTGTTGTAAAATAATATAATTTAACATTTTTCCAATTTTTATCTGAAATAATTTATATATATATATATATAAATTGAAAAAATGTTAAATTATATTATTTTTTATAACATATATATATATATATATATATAACCATATTTTATCACACATCTCGTTAGTCAACCGCACGGAGCCAGTTAAGCGTGACATGACTCAACCACCCTCACACGACACGGGCGTGATCCATACAATCCACTCACACCGTACACGTGTCCAAACTCCCAACCGTCCGATCCCCTTCCTTCACCTCATGCGAACATATCCGTTCGTGTTAAACATAACCCCAAACACGCGGGCGCCGTCCACACGAGCGAAAACCCTAGAATCCCAAAACGCCCCCTCTTCACCCCCTCGCCGGAGCTCCGCCCGCCGGTGATCACCTCCGTCCCTCCGACCGCCTTCCCGCTCAGCGCCGGAGAACCCGGACTCGTGCCCGGGAGCGAGCTCTCTCTCCTAGATCTCAGATCCAATCAAATTCGAAGATCAAGATTCGGCACCGATCTGTTTCAATGGGGGAGATCTGGAGATTAGGGTTAGGGATTTGACCGGATTTCGTTCCATGGCGCAGGAGATGGAGAAATTGGGCGGAACAAGCGAGGAGGACGAAGATGAGGAGGAGCTGGAGATGGAGGTCAAAGAGGAAGAAGACGACGACGTGCCAAGTGGTCCCGAGATGGTGATCGGAGCCATGGGAGATGCTATGAACGCAGGGTTCTTCGACGATGATCAGCAGCGACGTGCCATGGCGGCGACGGCGATGCAGCAACAGCAAGGAGGGACTGGATCGAGGCGGTGCCGGCCGAAGGAGGAGAAAGAGAGGACGAAGCTCCGGGAGCGTCACCGGCGGGCGATCACTGCAAGGATCCTGGCGGGGCTCCGGCGGCACGGGAACTATAATCTACGCGTCCGCGCCGACATCAACGAGGTCATCGCCGCTCTTGCCCGCGAGGCTGGCTGGGTCGTACTCCCCGACGGCACTACTTTTCCCTCTCGACCCGGACCCGGACCCGGCGCCAGCGCCGGCGCCACCGTTCCTTCTCCGCAGGTCCTTCTCTCCATGCTCTCTCTCTCTCTCTCTCTCTCTCTCTCTCGGCCCTTCTTATCTTCTTGCTCGGTTTTCCCTTTTCTTTTGGTTCTTGATTTAAATGCAAGTAATTATATTTTTTCTTTTTTTTTGTTTTTCTAAAAGACAAATAAGAGTTTTTCTTTTCTGGTCTCTTGGTGCTATAATTAATTAAAATGATTATTTGTTATTTATTAATTCTGGATTTATATTGATCTGTGTGCATCTTTTTTGCGTGTGGATCACGAAGCCTTTTGAGCGGCGGATGCGTTGACACGTGATGCTGTCAGCCCTGATTTTTTTATTTTGAGAAATATCGTCAGCCTGCTTGTCACGTGAGACTCCTTTTGGCAAACGGGAGGCTGAGATTGAATATATATATATATGTATATGTTTTATTTGAATGCATGCAATTATATTATTAAAACAAAATAAAATTTCAAGAAATGTTATTTTGGTGGTTATTTAATTTTCCATATCGCGTTTATTTTGGTGCATCTTTTGAGCTTCTTGATCATGGAGCGTGATGAGTGGCTGATATAGTCCTCGCGTGATATAATTAATGCTATATATGTATATGATATGAATTAAGAGATCAGTAAAAGGTTTGTAGTTTGATAATGATGGGCTTGCAATTTGTGCAGGCTGGGAAGCTCGCTGGAGTGACGGCGGCGGCAGTGGCGACGGCACCGGTAGTAATGGCGGCATCTCAGGCAATGCCCCTGAGGGGAGTGTCTCCTTCTGGGGCATTTCGCAGCTTGGAGTGCCGGCCTTGCCGGTTGAAGGGCGTGTACACGCCTGCATCAACGCCGTATGAGAGCCGGGGTCGGATGGTTGTGATGGTGGACAGAGATAGGACCGCTGAGAATTCGCCTCTTGTTGGTAGCTCTATGGACACTGTTGATGACAAGCAGGTGAGATCTCTAGGTTTGGTTCTTTTCTAATTGGGAATGAGGTTTTATCGTTAAATGCGGGATTTTTAGTTTATTTCTTTGATTTAGGTGGTGGATATAACTGGAAGATTGCCTGAGCGTGATTTTGCCGGCACTCCTTATGTTCCTGTTTATGTTATGCTTCCTGTGAGTGCTCTCAAGTGTTTGAAATATGATTTTAACGTAAATTTCTTCTTGGTTGTTAATGGTGCTGATTTTCATTGTGTGTTTGATGATAGCTTGGTGTTGTCAACATGAAGTGTGAATTGGTTGATCCAGATGGGTTGCTGAAGCAACTAAGACTTTTGAAGTCTATCAATGTTGATGGTGTCATGGTTGATTGTTGGTGGGGGATAGTTGAGGCTCATGCTCCACAGGAATATAATTGGAGTGGTTATAAGAGACTATTCCAGATTGTGCGAGAATTAAAACTCAAGCTACAGGTGAGTTTGTGGTGGTTTTTTTGTGACATAATAGTTTCTAGATTTGTTTGGTGGTGACATCTTTATATCTGCACTACTTAGGTTGTCATGTCATTTCATGAATGTGGAGGCAATGTTGGTGACGATGTTTGTATTCCTCTCCCTCATTGGGTTGCAGAGATTGGTAGAACCAATCCTGATATGTTTTTCACGGATAAGGAGGGAAGAAGGAACCCTGAATGCCTTACCTGGGGAATCGACAAGGAAAGAATCTTAAGAGGTCGGACTGCTGTGGAGGTACAAATTTTTCTGTGTTTGTTCATTGCCAGTTATAATGTTCAGTAAGTTGTTGAGCTAAAACTGCCATAGGTGGAACTGGAGACATATTTTTAATGAATTTACTTATCAAATAATGCTGCTTTAAGTATCTGTAAATTAACTATTCTCATTTTAGGTGTTATTATTGCAGTATCAGGTAAATTAATTATAGCCATTTTAGGTGGTATTATAGTATGGGCTTGGTTTTGCAGTGCAATTCTGGCTCTTACGATTCCTTTAGCACCTTTTACCATTTTGATCTTTGACTTGCATATGTTATTGCATTGTGGAGAACCTTTGCATCGGCATACTAGTAGCCTTTCTCAACTAAGAATGCAGGTGAAGTGTTATTTGCACTGTCTTTTAGGTGTGAATGCCGTGTTTAATTGTTGCAGGTCTACTTTGATTACATGAGGAGCTTTAGAGTTGAATTTGATGAATTCTTTGAGGATGGTGTTATTTCTGAGATTGAAATTGGACTAGGCCCTTGTGGAGAGTTGCGTTATCCATCTTATCCAGTAAAGCATGGTTGGAGATATCCTGGCATTGGAGAATTTCAGGTGCCAACTTTTAATATGTTTTCAGCCTTTATTTATACTTCATTTCTCATCCAATTGTTGAATTACACAAAATTCATTCCCTCCTTGACACATGTTTCTAATCTTCAAGCAGTTTGTTGTTGCTTTTTCATATAAGGACACTCAGTTATCCTTTTACATGTAAATTACTTCATGTATTTTGGTAATACCTTTTTCCAGTGCTATGATCAATATCTTATGAAAAGCTTAAGGAGGGCCGCTGAAGCAAGGGGCCACTCTTTTTGGGCTAGAGGGCCTGATAATGCGGGAAATTATAATTCCCGACCACATGAAACTGGATTCTTTTGTGATGGAGGAGATTATGATGGCTATTATGGAAGATTCTTCCTTGGTTGGTATTCTCAAGTGTTAGTGGATCATGCTGATCGTGTACTATCTCTTTCCAAATTGGCCTTTGAAGGGACACGCATTGCTGCCAAGGTCAGTTAGCTTTCCTCAAGATCCTGCATTGACTTCTATGCCCCATCTTCATGTGATAGAGGCTTTGAAGAGCATCATTCTTCAGCAAGGTCTACTAAGATAGAAGGAATTATGTATCCCTGTTACCTTTTATCGATAAAATTTGTATAAATCTGCAAGAAGACCTTCCAAAAGATGCAATTTGTCTAGTCCTGCCATTAGAGTTTATTCTCCTGCCGTTAGAGTTTATTCTGCTTTTTGGATTTGACTTGTTTTGATCATCCTTTGTACTTGCTTATGGAGTTTTATGCGCTATTTTTTGCCATACAAAGCAGATATTAATGATTTAACCTCCTTTTCTGCATTATTTTCCTGTTTGAAGTAGGTTTCAGGTATCCATTGGTGGTACAAAACAGCTAGCCATGCAGCTGAATTGACTGCTGGGTTTTATAACCCTTGCAATCGGGATGGCTATTCATCAATTGCTGCAATGCTAAAGAAGCATGATGCAGCTTTAAATTTTACTTGTGTGGAGTTACGTACTTTGGATCAGCATGAAGACTTCCCAGAAGCATTGGCAGATCCAGAAGGTTTAGTCTGGCAGGTTGTAAGATACTTAATACTGGTTAGCTTGTTTGTCATATGGAAATGGAATTATCATATTGAAACTGCAGCATAACTTTTATTTGGGTATAAGAACCTGACAGAACTTAAGCTCACATGTCATACATACATATAAAACACATGAAACTTAAGGGAAACATGATAGTTGGAGGTCTGAATTCCTGAGATCGAGGATGCATCTTTTGCATCAAAAAATTGCTCTTGTTATGGAGGGTTTAAATTGAGTTCTTTTGCTATACTTTATAAACTAGTTTTTTTACCTGGTGAATATTGAACAATGTTCTACCTTACAAATCATCATTTCTGGTTTTTAATTCTTGAATAAAAGAAAGTATACATTAACTTTTTTATGAAAATCCTATTGTGCTTGTGAATTATATTCCTCATAATATTTGCAGAAACAAGTTTATTGATATCTAACTTTGGGACCAGGTGTTGAATGCTGCATGGGATGTTTCTATACCTGTGGCTAGTGAGAATGCTCTCCCTTGCCATGATAGAGATGGATACAACAAGATATTGGAAAATGCCAAACCATTTAATGATCCAGATGGAAGACATTTATCTGCTTTCACATACCTGAGGCTTAGCCCTGTTCTCATGGAGAGACGCAACTTCTTGGAGTTTGAGCGTTTTGTCAAGAGAATGCATGGTAAACTTTTAACCTTTGTTCCATTCATGAAACTCAATAGCTTATTCACACATTTTTATCCTTCTATGAAGAGAAAAGTATCATAAAATGCTACAAGTGATTATTGTGGAATTAACATATAGTGTTCTTATTTGAATCAAAGTCTAGTACTCATGTTTACCTAGTAATTTTCTACATTAGAAGTGTTACTAAGATCTTATTGGGAAGTTAAATTTAGATTATTCAGAACAAACTGTCTACCTTTAAACTGAGTTAAGCTGCACACTTGGTCATGCTTAACATAATGAAGTTGCCCTCTAAGTTAGAAATGAAATTGGATTGGCAATTCATGTAGTCTGTGCCCTTATTCTGGTTCACCAAATATTCTTCTAATATGACTAAACGATGCATTTGAATTTATTATTCTTCGATAATTTACCACCTCATCAACACTCTGGAAAGGTTTGATGTCATTTATTACTCACTGTCATGCAGGTGAAGCAGTTCTGGATCTCCAAACATAAAACAAAGATTGAAGAAAAAAAACTCTCTAACATGACTTCCTAATTCTCAAACTTAGTTCCTTGAAGAATGTGTATGTTTCCTTATTGCATATACCAGTGTAATGAGATTATTGACACTCAATAGTGCATGTTTAGGGGCTTTCATTCCCCATTGTAGAGAAATTTGCTATATAACAATATAGTCACACCACCCTTGCCATCTTCATTTGGTTTACATGTTCCTTGTATTCTTATTTATGTTCATTTTTTTTTTCTCAATCAGTTCTGTTTCAGTACAAAATTATGGAGGACTCTCAAATCTTATAAACTTTGTCTAAATTGTGAGTTATGATAGTTTTCTGTTTGGCTATTGGAAAGATTTACAAATCTGAATGTGAGATTTTGCTTTTGATCAGGAAAATTTGAAAATTTGGATATTACTAATATGTATGATCCATATTAAACCAATAATCGTTTGATATTTTATCTAATGTTCATGTTAGTTCTTTTGATATAATAATTATATAATTGTCATGTTTACATCAATAACACTTCTGTAATCTATAAATTTAAGGGCAATTTAGCCTTTTCCTACTCTATTGTGTTATTCACTTTGGTCTTTATATTTTCAATATGGTTCTTCGTTCATTATTTTCTCAATAAATAATTTCAGAATGCCATTCAAATTGCATAATTGTTTTATCAATTTAAATTAAAAGCACTATTTTAAGATGTTCTGTAGAATTACCAAGTGTCAGCCACCTCAAGACTAACAGTGAAAAAGAATAAAATAAAATTAAAGCGGCACATAAGAGCTCCCATTTGATTCCATTGAATAATTCTGTCTAATATAAAATCTATAATCAACAATTAAATTTGATTCTATAACTAAAACTCATATTTAGTAATGGCACAACAAAGGTAAACTGAAAGGTTCATGCATCTTATATTAAGTTCTAGCAGAGGGAGGGGACTTCCTGGGCACCATCTGCCCAGAATCATCCTTCTCAAACACCCTTTCAATCAACTCATCCCAACTCATTCTACTCTGCGTCGAAGAGGACGTACTCACTTCCCCGGTGACCCTACTAAAGTTGTCATCAAAAGTGCCATAAACTGATGGTGAATACGCATCCGGCACAGACAATGTCACAGCACGTCGAAGCGCAGCCTTGTGCTCCTCACTGTGCTCTCTTGCAAGTGTTTGCTGCCGTTCCATCCTCTGCGTCACGGGGAGCTCCATGATCCTCTCCTTCTCAAGCATCAACTGCAGTACTTTGTTTTCAGAATCCACGACAAGAATGAATCCATTGTTTAAAAAGCTTGACGACACTCACATCTAATGCTTTCTGAGCTTCTCTCTCTATCCAAATTATCGCGTGGTCCGCAGTCGCATTGCAGGAGAGAACAATGTGTTCGAATCTCCCATCGATCGGCACTGCTGTTTTAACCACAGGAGGATATCTCTTAAACCTGAAAGCAAATCATGATCAAATTTACATTGTCCAACTAAATTATTGCATTGAAATGCTGTTTATTACCTGCACACCTTCCGCTCAACAATGTGATAAAGACGACCGGGTGCATAAAGCCGCCTCGGATCTCTTAACTTGACATGTTCCGGTATGCATGTGTCTTTCATGCATCTCAGACAGAGCAGGCATGGCAAACTGTTCATGACAGATCAGTTCAGTTCAGATTGGTTTGGGACATTGAGGCAGAAGAATCAGAAGGCTTGATAAAACATAATATCCTGCAAACCATCCATAGACAAGCTGCCCAGTATTCAGAGACAGGACAATAATATTAAGTGCTCAATAAATACACCTTTAAATGGTACCGATGAATCCAATGCCAATGAAATTTCAGCATGAGATACAGATGTATCTCATTGTGGTGAATTTCTAAAACATTACTATAGAATTGGAAAGCTAAAAATTATGATGAAATTAAGAAGCTATGTAATGAAATATCTTTGACCAACGCAAAGGATTAAAAATGGTACCAGAAGAGCGATTTGAATATGTCTTCCAATGGTGTAGCAGTCCGAGGTAAGAAATCATCCTGAGACACATGGAAGCGCAAACGTAAGTAGCTAAACTACGTTCACTGCAAGCTTTACTCTAATACCACAACACCGCTGATGTGAATAATAGAGACAACTTAAATTGGAGGACATTAATCATAGAGCTAATCAATCACTAATCAAAATAAATTTTGGAAAAAAATTGATTCCATGATGCATCAACATGCCGCATGATTTATTTACTCCACAACAGTAAAACCACATCAAACTTTTTAAGACCTCAAGCAATGTAATTGCTCATTTAGAATCCAAAAGATTGATCATGAACAACCAAAGATTAATAACTCTGTCAAATATTAGAATAAATTCACACTTCTAGCAGAGTACTCGTCTTGCCAAGAGAGAGGGAGAGAGTAATCTGCGAACCAGGACTTAGAATAACTACAAACATCAAAAGGGAATAATAAATGTTGCAGTCTAAAAGCATGAACATAATAAACCTCAATGGTCATCTAAATCATCCATGTTTGCAGGAGAGTGGATTTCTGAAAAATTTCCACCATCTCATTTAATCTTAGAAAAAAGTCGTCATCAGAAAATTTTCCAATAGCTACACTTAATTCCAATTACATGATCTCTTTTCACAGAAGGCTGCCACCACTCTAGTGTTCATTTAAATCTTAAACTTCAATTTTGCTAGTAGATGCACATGAGGAAAAAAACAGAGGAACAGAATGAAATCACCATGAAAATCAGAGAACATAGAGTAAAGAGAAAACAGATTCAATTGTTCACAGCCATCTTGAATGATCTTTAACTAATGATTTGTATAGCAAACAATCTAAAAAACTAAACCTTCCTCGCCATGTTGTCGATGCATAGCATTCATTCAGAGCTTGCTTAAACTCCAATTTGTTCCCCACCACAAGCACACGGACAAATGAATCATAGCAACAGAGAATAAAAAAACAGTAATGAAATCCAATCATGATTCATACAACCATAACCGACATGTAAGGTTGTCACAACTCAACACTTCACTTGGCTAAACAACAAAATTAGAGAACACATATTGTAAAATCTCACCTGAAGCACAACGGAGTTGATAACATCAGCATATCTAACAGCAAGATTAAGTGACATACACCGTGCTGGAGCCATAGCATAACACCTCACCCTCTTCCTGTCCACATTGCCAAGCTTATCCCTGTTCTGCACCACCACCAAAGCCAGCATTGCCGCAACACCAGACCCCAAAGAGTGTCCAGTAAAAGTCAGAGTATAACTAGGATACAATTCCAATAACTCCTTCAACACATCACACTCCTTATCCAACACCCAAGCAGCAGCCTTCAGCAGCCCATTGTGAACATACCCTCCATCAATGTTCCTCTTTCCAAGCCTGTTATCAAGAAGCACAGCATAGTCACTCTCTTTGGCCAAATTGAGTCCCCGGACGGCGAGAACAATGTCAGAGTGGTCGTGGTCGAGGTATATGAAATACGGTGGCGCTAGGCCATGAGTGTCCTCGTAGTTCTTCTTGGTGAGCACACAGCGGGGATTCATGCTGTAGCCGCCAGGCGGCGCCCAGAGAGGATTGGAAAGGTCGTCCTCGTAGACGGCGAGGATGTAGCGGCAGAGGCGTGGCACGGGTTCGAACTCCACGGCGGATGCGAGGCCCCAGGACTCACTGTCGTGGCCAGCGCTGTGGATTAAGCGCTTCCAGGCCCAGCGCGCACAGGCGAGGCAGTAGACGCACTCGAGCAAGGGGATGCCGCACGCTAGCGACATCAGTGGCGCATTGGGGATGGAAATTTGCGGACAAGATGAGGTTTTTAGGGTAAAAGAGATGCAAAGATTGGATTTTTGGATCAAATATGATGAGATTTGGGGGTTGGGAGTGAAAAAGGTTGGGTTTTTGGAAGTGAATAACAAGAACTTTGAATGATCCAGTAAAAAGTAGACAGGACTTGAGAGTTCTATGATGAAAGAGATGCAAAAATGGGATTTTTTAATAAAAAAAAGCTTGGGAGTTGTAGATTGGGAGTGATGAAGGTTGGATTTTTGGAAGTGAAAAACAAGTTATGGATACCTAGAAACAAGAACAGAGAACAATTGTTTGGGAAAAAACTTGGAATGATTCAGTGGAAAGTAGCAAGAATTGAGAGTTTTATGATGAAAATAATGCAAAGATGGGATTTTTTAGATAGGGATGTGAAAAAGGTTGGATTTTTGGAAGTGAATAACAAGTTCTAGAATACTTAAAAATAACAATAAAGAACAATCGTTTGGAAGGATAAAAAAAAAAGAAAAAAAAAAGACATATTTAGTGAAAAGTAGACAAGAGTAGAGAGTTCGGTGGGGGTTGTTTGAGAATAAAAACAAGGAATGAATCTCATGCTTTGTGTGTTTGATAATGGAGGAGAGAGAGAGAGAGAGAGAGAGAGAGAGATAACAAACAGTCTTATGAAGAATCACGGTTGGATTTTGTTATATAAAAAAAAATATAGGAAATAATATTGGATTCATTGGGATTAATAATTAGTTCAAATTAATAAATGAAAAAGAAAAATGAGAGATAATGATTGCCTCGTGGATTTTATGAATGGTTGATGGGTAGTTGTAATTGATGGTTTGGCTAACATGTGGTGGGTTAAATGGTTCTTCTGTTTTCTCCATCTAATTTCATTTTCTTCACCATTTGAAGTTAGGTTAACAAATTGCCTCAAAAGTTTAGGGATGGTTTTGAAAACTCTGAAATTAATTTTTTTTATTTATGTGTTAATCCAAATCTCTTCATGTGAAATGCTAATTTTGCATGTGCATTACTAATTGGGAAGAAGTTTCTAGGGTTTGGAAGCTGTTACATGGTTATATTTTTGCTCTCATCTTATTTTTCACTTTTTAGAGATTGATAGTTTATGACATTAATTATTTAAATAAATATACTCGATCGGGTAGGCCTGTAAACGAGCCGAGCTTGATCGGGCTAGGCCCAACTCAAAATCGGCTCGAAATAGGCTAGCTCGAGCTCGAGCTCGGCTCGATTTTATTTTCGAAAGCTCGAGTTCGGCTCAATTTTATTTTTGAAAGCTCGGCTCGGCTCGATTAGCTCAAAATTAAAATCTTATTTATAAATTATAATTTATAACACATGACAAAATAATAAAGAAAAGGAGGTGGAGGTTGATTTTATATATTGTAATAAATTGTTATTATTATTATTATTATTATAATATATAATTTCGAGCTAACTAGTCGAGCCCGATCGAGCTTGACTCGGTTTGAGCTAGGCTCGAAATTAATTTCGAGTTCAAAATTCAAGCTCGAGCTTGGCTCGAAAGCTCGAAATTTTGAGCTGAATTCAAGCTTTTATCGAGCCGAGCTCGAGCTGCTCACGAACAGCTTGATCGTTTGACAGCCCTAATACTCATAATTGATTTAAATTTTGTAAATATTAGGAAATTGTTATAATTAATTAAGAAAAAAAATTCATGGGAGAGGTGAGCACTCGGTTTTAGGAAAGCATGGAAAGTTAAAAAATAAAATAAAATAAGTGTTTTATCTTTTGCTAAAATCAATTTCAAAATATAAATAAACATACAAGATAAAGGTAAAATTATGACTTTATAATTTTGTAATTTTATCGTTGCCCTTTAAATAAATGATATAAATTTTTAAAAAATAGATAAATTAAGCCGATAAGAAAATATTTCATGGTCATTTTTACTTGTCCTATTTTAAGTGTTTTTTTAACTTGTAGCTAACCTGTCCATATTAACTAATTCATCTAGATTAAAAAAGTGGGTCAAAGTTAATTGGAATTTTAAAATTTATAAAAAAATTATTAATTTTTCAAAATTGTCTTTTATTTAAAATATGATTTAATAAAATATATAATCTTATTGGAAGTTGTAAAAGTATATTAAATATAAAGTATAAATTTGGACAAATAACGTTTAATGCTTCGTGAATTTACAAAATGGACAAGTAAAAAGGCTAAAGAAAAGCTCTAAAATGGGACAAGTAAAAATGACCAGAGAGAGTATTCAATTACACATTTTATTAAATTATATTTAAAATAAGGGTAATATTGGAAAGCTAATATAATTTTTTATAAATTTTAGATTACCAACTAATTATAATTGACTTTCTTAATCTATGTGAATTAGTTAAATTAGACAAGTAAAAAAGACCGGAGGAAGTAGAATAGTACGGAGAGTACAACAATATAACAAAACATATACACTTCAATTATACGACAAGAGGTCAACTAGCTGTGGATGAGAGAAGTACAATTATAACTAATACAAATAAAAGAGCAAAGACGTCTGGAAAAAATAAAACAAAATCCTTAACCAAAAGTCTAATGGACAAGTAAAAGTGATGAAACTAGCTGGATCCCTAATTGTGTGCTTTTTAGAATCACTCATATCCCACGAGACCTTAGAAAGTAGATAGTCAAGATTGTGTGTTTGCTATAGTGATCGAATCCTCCAGCTTGGCTCTTTTCTGCTCTAAAGCTGCAAACATCCACAATAAAAACATATAAGTGATTCTTAAAACAATCGAGCATGGTAGGAGCATCGCAAAATTGATCAAATATTCCATATAATAACTCTAGCCAAGAGATCCTAAGTTGCCTTAAAAGGAACCCTAAGTTACACTCTCTAGTGTCCACCATAACTTTATTATGAATTTTGGTAGTTGGGACAACCTAAACAGCAAAAGAACATTGAATTAAAAGTATGGTTTACCAACTTTATTGCTACGTGGTAAAGGATGTAGGTGGTGCTTAAGAGTCAATTACTTCTCTTGTCAGCAAGGTTCTCAAGTGTGAGAATCTTATTATCTCATGCCAACTAGGTAAAAATGTTTAGGTTTTAGGTGCAGACACATTCCTAAATGAGTAGAGTGAACTGATACCAAAAACCGCTATTAGAGATTAAGCCATAAAAAAATTTGACAGAGTAACCTCTAATTGATTTGAGGCTCTACCACTTAGTATCTCTGCTGTCTGGTTAAGCTGACATAGCCTTGCGTGTGTGTACTGCAAATGCACATACGTTGAAGTAATAAAGTACCCTAAGTTTGGGTAGTCGAATCCACAGGAATAGGACTCTAGTAATAAATAAACCTTGCTAAATAGCCAAATTAGAAACCAATTAGTGAATGTGATCAAGATGCTATAAAAATGCGGAGAAAAAGAGAATAAGCAAATAGGTTAAGAAAAGGAAACGATCAATGAGAAATGGGGTACTCAGACAATGCTCCCTCCATGATTCTAATTTCGAGTGCAAGACTAGGATTACGCTTCCTTAATTGAGATTCAATGAGTGGTGGAAATTTAAAAGCACACGATTCCAAACTTAAGGTAAACCAATGACTAGTTCCCTACGAGGTCCCGACGGAGAGAAGACTCTCGACGCCTCACACCATATATGACTGCTTAGAATTCTAGGGATTCCAAGTGATAAATACCCTATTCCTAAAATTTGATCAAACCTTTTTGTCCAGGTGAAAGATTCCTAATCCCATGCAAGGTCTCGGCGGAGAGAAAACTCTCGACGCCTTATACCTCACACGATTGCTAAGCGCTCTTGGAATATAGAGGTAGGATACATCACACCAAAGAGGAAAGGGAACATTTCGCTACCTCTCAACTCACCCTCTTAACCCTCTCCAATCTTGGTAAATCTAATCCTAATGGTGATGGTCACTTGTCAAAAGGATGATTAAATAAAATTATCAACCGTGATGTCACTCTAGAGGAAAACCAAACAATAAGCACACAAGATTGAAACTCAAATAAATTTTCAATTAAAAGAAATACAATAAAAGTCAATGAAATAATAAATCCTAGGGTTTACATGCCCAAGAACCCACTAAGGGGTTTAGCTCACCATGGAGCAATACAATGTCAACAATGAATGCAAATGGAAGTGCAAGCAATCCATAAAGATAACCCCCTTTTGTACTGCGATGATGATCTCCAAGAGTCACTCCTCCTTCTCCAACGACTTCTCCGTCAAGCCTAGGGCACACCTCGGTGAATCAACTTTGTCGGTGGCTTCCCAAATAACTCTTCTTCAAAAGAAATTGATGTAGAACGGCGTAGAAACGCTTCCTTAATAAGCAAAAACATCATCCAAACCCTAGCCGACCTCTCTCCAAAAGATAGGCAAAAAGATAGAACAAAACTCTTCGAATCGGCATTTTAAACTATGAAAGTGAGCATCCACATGGGTGCCCACACGACCACCAACCTGTGTGGAATTTCCACACGGGCAGGGCACATGGCCATGTGGAAAGTCCACATGGTCGTCTGGATTTCCTGTAGCACAAAAAAAAAAAGTGAACAAGAATTCCTGGCTTTGCTTATTTTCTTCTTCTGAGGCCACATGGCCAGACACACGGCCATGTGGTAGGTTATGAGACATTTCTGACTTGAAAACTCACTGAAAGAGCTCTTGAAGTCTTGCACAAGCCAGAACATGAGCGTGTTACTGCCTTCATGCCCTTATAAAATCAATTCTTGCACATCTCTTCCATCTTTCAAGTGGATCCGTCATCATCCTCTCAAGGCATATATATAGCCTAATTTTAATATTATCATAAATTTTGAAACTAGGACTATAGTGGTATTAGGGATTCAAATAATATGCGGTGCCATGCAATGGTTAATGAAGTTGAAACTCCCATCTTTCATCAATAATTTTCCATATTGGCTCATAGCTAAAATTAAAATAATAATAAATTAATTTACTAAGTTTGAATTTCAATTTGGAAAAAAGGAAAAAAAACTTTAAAGCTTTACCTCTTTTGAACATAATTAAAATTTGCTTGTATCATGTCTTTTGTTGTCTTCATTTCTTCATAAATGAAACCTATATTAGGTTTCTCTTTAGAATCTACCAATCAAAATACCTTGATAAAAGGAAATGCGGCCTTTAGACAATTCACAATATTTTTCCAAAACTTGGAATCCAAATCAATTCTTGCGCATCTCTTCCATCTTGTCTAGCAACAAACTTACTAGTTTTCCATGTTTTTGAAGTGAACAACGTCATCAAAATTCCTTTTTGATCATTAAGACATCCTAACGTCAAATAAGCTGTGGCAAATCGAGTAATAGCTAGTCGAATTAGATCTTTTCCCTTACTAAATTGCCTCAACATGGCAATTAATAAGGGCCTTGTATTAATATATATTGTAATCTTTCTTGCTTTTGCAATAGTAATCTTGCGAATATCTAATTTCTTCTCAAAATCTTCCAATATTAAATCGATACAATGAGCTGCACAAGGGGTCCAATACAACTTCCTTTTCTCCATCAATCTTTCTCCATCAATGTTGTAATTTGCCACATTATGAATAATAACTTGCACAACATTTTCTTCCCCAATTTTCTCCACTACATCATCTAACATTTCAAAAAAGATTTCACCCATTTTTGAGATGTGAGATGTGTTAATTGATGAAAAGAAAATGGTCCCTTTTGGACTATTTACTAGAAAGTTGCAAATTGACCACCTCTTTTTATCGGTCCAACCATCGGGCATAATAGAACACCTCATCTTTGCCCATTCGGCTTTATGTTCCTCAAGTAAGCTTAAAATGTTGCATACTTCCTTCTTCAAATATTTCACTCTAATTTCTTGATAGCTTGGTGGTTTAAATCCAACACTATATCTTCCAACAAGATCAAAAATTCTTGTGAACTCTGGATTCTTTACACAATTGAAAGGAATTGCACTTGTGTAAAAGAACCTAGCTATTTGTTGGCAAGCCTCTTCCCTCAAATCTTTTTTCATCATTTGATTGATAGTTGTTTGAGTGCGACTTGCTCTACCAAATTTTCTTCTTGCAAAAGCTTCCATGGTATCCTTACCACTACCCTTTTATTTTGGTTGCTCCACCTCATTGGACATATTGTCATTGCTAATATCAAACATTTCTTTCTTTTTTTTTTTTAACAAAATTTCTATATTTCTCATCAAAACATTAGCAATTTGCTTCTTGACATCCTCCAGCATAGTTAAACATGGCTCAACATCTTTACAAGTACCTGTCAAATGATGTTTAAAACGATAAATACCTCCGATAAAGATCTTGTGACCATACTTGCATTGAACCTTTCTTGAATTTTTTTCCACATCAATATCATGTATCCAACCAATGTCCAATCTATTACCCAAAGCATTTTCCGTTTTAATTTCTCTCCCTTAGATGATCCATCACAAGATGTAGACATTCTTGATTCTTCCCTCACTGTACATAAAACCCAAATTAATTAATCCTAGAAACAAAGATAAAAAAATTTCAAAACAAGCACTATAAATATGCATGATATATACATCAATAGCCAAAAGGCATTAGATTAGAAACCAAGAATTATATATTAATTTTCTGATTGCAAAGTATACAAGTGTTGAAACGCTAATTTCATTCTCATAGTATATCATAGAACAAGTGTGCAAGGTTGCTAACCAATCATTCTCATATACAAAGCCAATCTCATTCTCATATCTATGGATTTTGGATTAAGATGATTAATACATGCTTAACTTTAATCAAAACATTAAATAAAACTTACCACTAGTTTTGTTTTTCTTTGAGAAATTTTATCGAACAACTTGTGTGCAAGGTTGTCAATCCACAATTGAAGCTAAAACTAAAGAAGAACAATAAAAATTCAATACAATTATAAACAAACACAATTAGATAATTAAAAGATATAAATAACTTCCTACAAAGATTATGACAATATAATGATTCTAATTACTCAAAATATAAATGAAGATGGAGAGAGGCAATTGGAAGATTTACATTTAGAGAATGAGATACCCAACCGGCAAGCTATTGTTAGTATTAGCCCTAGCTCCAATACGTTGATATGAACCTTTATTAGTTATATGTTTTTTAATAAAACCTGGCTTGTTTTATCTTACTACATTTCTGTGCATGTGTGCTTGGATAGAACTATCCCTGAGAGTTTGTTCCGCACAAGTTGCCAAATACGTGATTCGGGCAGTAAAACCTTGGTGCGTAAAGGAACAACTTTCTAAACATCCCTAGTCAATTACTATCATGGGAATGATAGTAAATTAAGACTAGTATGCCTATTGTGTGATGATCATGTTTTACGGATTATAGGACATGTGATGTCAATCAATAGACATAGACACGTGTTAGTAAACAGCGTGTCTGGATCGATCCGCTCACGAGATCACTACATGGTTGCAAAGTCATAAGTGGTTCTCGTGTAACGCTTATACTGAATCCTTAGACTCAAGGTCGCTATGGAGCTTGGATGAATGTTGGTGTACTTTGACATACGCCTAACGTCATTCGTAACAGAGTGACAAGTATGGGTATGATTGGGTGCATCGAGATTCATAGCGAGTAACATTTGCGATGCGAGGGGATTGCCACTCTCTGAGGAGAGAGAATATCACCGGCCACTTGATCAGTGAAACTGAGTAGTGCGTGGCCACGCCCAAGTGAAATGGTAAGGGTTATCATTTATTTGACCTAGTCAGTTCACCGAGGATCAAGAAATCGATCGACAAATAAATAAGGGTGACTAAGCTCCATGCCTTATGTTGATCGAGATATTCAATTGGCAAAGGAATCGGATAAGGTTACGAGGTTAGTTGATTACCCAGTCGACCTCCGTTTTAATTCGGGTAGTCACATTGCCATGCTAGACGGCATTTGTGACTTATGGGCCTTAACGAGGTTAAAATCCCATTGCCGATTTTAAAACGGGCCTACAGGATCGCACACGTAAATGCCGTGAAATCCGGACTCAATCTAATGAGTCGAATAGCTAAATGGAGTTTAGATAAATCAAGAGTTGATTTGGTCTAACCACGAATGTGTAAAGATTGAGTTATGAGATAACTTAAAAATTGAGGGACTTAATTAGAAATTAAGTGTTAGCTTATTGGATCTAATATGATTAATATCCAATAAGAGGAATCAATGGTTGATATTGCATTGGGATTGGTTTTAGGGTTTTATAAATACATGTGTATTAGAGAAAACCCTAACCCTAATCTTTCCTCTCCTTCTCTCCCTCAAGGAGACCGCCAGTCCGCCCTAGCCAAGAGGACGCCGCCGTCGCCGGTCAAAGGTGTTGTCCGCCTTTTCCCCCTTTTGGAGAAAGGTTTCTCCATCCGGATTGCAGCTACTCGGCTCCGGCGAAGGTATAGGTCGACACCCCTTTTATCTTTCTTGTTTATTCATATATGTTAGTTCACAGGCCGGCTTTTTCATTGATATTTCTTTATCAATGGAGATCGCCGGGGTGAGGGTCTTTTGAGATTATTTCATAATGGTTGTGGAATTTTTCTCAAAAGATTCTCACATGTGAAACATTCGCCGAGTGTCGGTTTTTGGATTTACAATTCCTTACACATGTTTACGATTAGGTTTTTGAGACCTAATTTTAATTGCTATTCGTATTTCTCGATAAGAGTTATCGTTGGATACTAGTAATCCATACCGGATTGTTTCCGGCTTGTGTGTGTGTGAGAGTAGAGGGGAGTCGCGTATATGCAGTCCCTTTTTCGACTACACCCCTGAAATTGTATTTATTTATTTATTTTAGATTTTTATATCTTTATTCGTTTCCATTGCATGCTAGGGTCCATGCTAGTTTTGTTTGTTATCCGCTGTGCATATTTTGTCTTCTAGCATGCTCGTAGACCCTTGTCGATCCCAACAGCTATGACATTGACTCGGAGATGTAGAGAAATATTCGAAATGGAAGTCAGGAGAAGAAGAAAGAGGGGGAAATGTTTGGAATTGAAGATGAGCTCCTAAATTGAAGGTGAAGATGAAAATTCCTTGGAGAAAAAAGCCATCTCATCATCCACCTTGTAGAGATTAGGAGTTTTCCTCTGAATTCTCCAAGTTCTTATAGATTTACTAAATCTTGTATAAACTTTATGACCAAATGGTAGCAAACATCCTAGTGGGAAACGTGGCAGAGTTCTAGCTCTTTTGGGAGATACAGAGGATGAATGTGACTTATCTCTTTGTTCTCCTTGAACTATACCATGTTGAGTACACAACGATAGAGGAGTACAAGCAGCTTCCTGTCAACTTCCCGCCCAAAGTCATGCATGGAAGTTTTTCCATGCGGATTACACATGGGGCCCATTATAAGGTAGGATTCATGAAGGCAACCCAATTCACTAGCCCAGTATGACGCTACATTCACTCCATCCTCATTAAGATAATTTTTGAGAGACTGGATAGCACTAGAGCAATAGTGCTAGCATACCTCCTATACCTCTACAACATGATGCAATGAAATCTACATTAAATCTACTTACAAATCCCTTCAAATGTGCTAGATCTAAACACAGAAGATCTCTCAATCTCACATATACAATTGAACATGAAACCAATCTCTCGCTATAATAAGAATTATGGCATCACAAGCACAAACAAAATACAAATCGATAGAAAATCCAATATGCAATGTCTTGAAAAGATTAAATTGTATGGTTATTCAATGTCTAAGCACCCTAGGATATCTAATTCCTTATAATTGATGAATACATTGTAAAATATAAATGAAACATGAATTAAACTCCCTCAATATTGAAGACTCAAGTACGCCTCACCTTGAGATGGAATATGCCACCGTCAATATCTTTAGGAGATTCCCTTCACGAGTTCATTGGTGCTATCTTCTTCAGTGATGACAACCTTTCCTTTCTTGCTCTCGAAGTTCTCTCCATTTCAAACCAAAGGTTTGAGTGAAATCCAAGTAAGGTCTAAGAGAGGTCTCAAACCTTAACATATCCTGGCCTTTTATAATGCTTGAATGGTAGCACTAAAACTTATCCAGAGCCTTATTGTATAAACCATTGCTCCAGGATGTTAATAGGGTGTAAGATGGGTTATGGTTGTAAGATAGGCCATGAGACTAACCCCAGCATTGTCTCTACCTCTAGTCTTAATCCTTGATAAGTGTCTAAATGTGCATATTTTTACATATACATTTTGTACACTTTACATGTATTTTCTATTGGATTGATGTCCATTTCACATTTGTTTTTATATTATTTGCTTTGCAAGACATGAAGAAGTTATTTGGAGCTCAAAGACGCAATTTGGGCCAAGTTCAATGTGAATAGGTGAGTTTTAGATGTGCAAAACTGTAGCAATATTATAGTAGTATCGTATCACCCATATAAAACCCGTATAGTGCCTGCATAGAGTTGCTCCAAAGCTTTGCAGCAAAGAGCCCGTATGACCTTACCAGAATACCTTATGGTCTCCATATGACCCGTATAGAAGCTATATAGCTCAAGGAGGACTTTACCACACAAAGCACATGCTCTATATGGCCTACAGATGGGTCGTATGACTTGGGGAAGTATAAATAAGTGAAGTTAGGGCAAAAAGAAGTGAGTTTTGGGACTTTTGGACTAATTATTATTTATTTATTTAGATGAGGGGATACATGCATAAATGATAAATTTTTTTGGGTTTATATGTAATTTTAGCTTATCTTATGGGGGCATATAAGTAAAATAATCCAAATTTCTCTGGAACCGTCTGTTGCGAGCTTTCACGATGGCTCCTTTTCAAATTGCAACCCTAACCCTAATCTTAACCCTAACGAGCCAAATTCCCTTGCTTCGTTCTCACATCTGATAAAAAGAGGTAAATTTTCCTCGATTTTTTTCTCGATTCATGAATAACCCTAATGTTTCTGCTAGTTTTTCTGCGAATTGGATGTTATTTTAGAGTTTTGATTTGTAAAAAATCGTTTTTTTTTTTGTAAGTCAGCTTTTTTGTTGAGATTTTCATTCCTAATGAACGAGTGTTTTTGATGCAGCATAGTGTAGAACATGGACGTCAATGATCCTCCGGCGACCGAGTCAGGCGAACAACCGGTTCGTTTCGATCCAAGCCGAAGTAAATTCTTTTATCTTGTTTCCTTTTTTGTTTTATATTTCCAAAGAACATTGTTTTTTCTTTCTTGAATTTGTTTTCTGTCTGTATATATACATATTTGAATTTGAATTATTTGGTGTTTTTAGTTGGGGGTTGAATTAAGGAATTTAGTTCATATTGGGTTTTTCACTGATTGATCTCTGTGTACATTGTGTAAACTATCGACAATGTTTATTTAAGTGAAGATGAAATGATGTTACAAATTTGTTGAAAGTTCAAGTATTTACTATATTATTTAAAGAATTGTGTTGGATATGCTTAATTTCTCTATATGTATAGAGTTCCTTTCGGAATTTTTCACACGGGATTACATCAAAATAATTATGAATGATTTGTTGCATTGTGATGAGCTTGGTGAATTCTGTCATATGTAACAAAAAGCTTTAAGATCTGTTTGTATTTGTCAACCACAGAGTTATGCCCTGTTCACCTAATATATCTCAATTTACCTGTAGACCTTCTTGAGCATTTGATGAAATAAATAATTGATACCTGTAAAAAGAATATGCATCTGATACATTTGCTATCTTTCTTGAAGTGATTGGAATAATTAAAAGAAAGAAGTTAATAAAAGATCTTGCTGCTGCCTACCACAAAGAGTGCATGGCGCATTGCCAAGAACTTCTGCAGCTGCAAAGGAAGTGGGAAGAGGTAAGCTCCTCATTTTTTTTTTGCCTCAACAAAGATGGTGTCTCCTTTGGGTTATTAATTTTGTCGGATTTTAACGATCAGAAGCTCCTTTTATTTGCAATATAACATGAGTGAGTAATTCAACTCTCAATTTGTTTTTTTTCCATCTAGCTATGTTTTTCCCATCTTATGTCGCAGAAAAATTCAGTTTGCCGAGATTGTAAGGCATCACCTTTTATTTCCTTGTCCTATTTGCCCAATATTTTCCAGTTTTAATAATAATTAAATCGTTTCGGCAGCAACAATATGTTGAACGAAGAGCTATGGAGGAGACGAGAAAGCAGGCGATGAGGCCTCCAAAGCGGCAAAGGAAAGGGACATAGTAACCATGTAGGGCCTATAAATCTTTTCCCGACTGACTGTAAAATCCTCTTTTGCCCATCTGATGGAAGTGTTATTGGCCTTCACTTTCTGCAGATTAAGATTTGCGCGATGAATGCATTTTATTACTAATCAGTGATAAGTTGCCATATTCGGCTGGCATTTTTTGGACCACCTGATTTTGTTGCAAAATGCAACCATATTTGTAATGAAGTCTGAAGTCTTATTTGAATTTACTTTTAGGATTCAGAGTTAAGAAATGCTTTTCTCTTGGTAAGGATTTACAAATTGCTGTCCTGTTTATGATGTGAGGAGCTTAGATTTGTGTTATATTGTAAATTTATGTGCCACGTATTTTATAAAATTTTTTTAAAAAAAAGCTTTATTTTTCCCCTCATTTTTTATATTGGTAATATAACCTCGAACAACTCCTTTTTGAAGCTCCTGTTTGTATTCAGATCAAAACTTACGCAAAGTGAGGGTAAAGTATTGTTGAGCTTGTGAGTCCGTTATACATCTATACTCGTTTTTTTATTTAAATCTTAAATAGAGTATTTGCCGATTAGTGTCAACAAAATAAATAAATAAATAAGCATGCGTAGTTAGAATTTTTTTTTAAGAAATACCAAATTGCACCTATTGGATTTGTTAAACAAACCATTCAAAATTTTCAAAGGAAATCTTGAGTGGTCGAAGTTACAGTTTGAAGTGTTCAATATAATTGTTTTGAGCAATGTTTTTTAAAGAACCAGGCCAGAAAAATTGGGGCAAATACATTTGTGTGAGAGCTGTTGTTCTGCAATTATTTATTTATTTATATATATTTATATTTATTATATTATTTTTATTTTTATTTTTTTGCGTGAACTTTGTATATGAAGACAAGTTATGAATTCAAATTCTCTACTTTTGCCTTTAACTAAAATGAAATATCAATTTTTTTTATTGTAGCGGTGGTGGTGATTTTGTTTCAAAAAATTGATGACATGCAGGGCTATGAAAAACATAATTTTTTTTTAATTGAAAGGATTTGAGGAGAAGATATCATCATTTCTCTAAATTAATGGTTATTATCTATGATTTTGCTTTGATGTTGTGATTTTACTCTTGGCCAATGCCACATAAGATGTTGTGTGGTAATTGGTGTAAACAAAATAAGGGTAAACTTTTTCAGTAAGTATCTAAAATTGGACTTATATAAGTTTGAGCGCTAACATTCAATTTGTATCAAAATGAGCATTAACTATTAATTTCGTTTCTCTGGTGGGGTAATTGGGAATTCCGGTGGGTTTTTGGTGACGTGGATGCTGGAGCGCCTACATGGATTATTTTGGTCTATGTCACCTAGTTGTCAGCTTAGCAACTAATCCACCATCATCTAGCTTCCCCCCTCTTAACTGACACATCACCGATCACCCATTCTCTCCTCCTCGTTTCCCTTTTCTCTTTCTCTCTCGAAGGCGGCTTCCTTTATCACGAGACAACAACCCTAATTGGGATCCTGAGGACGGCTGTCTCTCTCCCACAATCCTAATTCTTCTTCTCTTCCTCTCCGAGACATTGTCTTTGAAACCGGTTTTCTCTCTGTTGTTTTCCTCTTCTTTTCCTCTCCCGAGACTGTGGTGGTGAAACCGGCAGCATGAGTGACATGTCACCTTTTCCCTTTCTCTCCCATTCTTTTCCTCTTCTCTTTCTCTCCCGAGACGGTAACCCTAATTTCTTGTTTTGTAGGACCTGGTCATCCACTAGCATCGGGAATACCGTGGCAATGAAACCGGCTGTCTCTACCCCACTGTTTTCCTCTTTTCTTCCTCTCCCGAGACCGTGGCGGTGAAATTGGCAGCGTGAGTGACATGTCACCCCTTCTCTCACGTTCTTTTCCTTTTCTCTTTCTCTCTCGAGATGGTAACCCTAATTTCTTGTTTTGTAGGACCTGATCATTTGCTAGCACCAAAAGACCGTGTCAGTGAATCAATGGAGGTGGATTGGGTGATAAGATCACCAGACATTGGCCGACTAATCTACGGTAAGATAAACAATTTCTAGTTCGCAAGGTTGTTATTGTGAATCAATGGTAGGGTTTTTCACACTAGCTAGGGCTTAATATTGTAATTCAATGTTGGGGTTTCTCATAGTTGGGATGTCTACATGAGTTTTTAGAATTTAATTGTGCGTTTTATTCTGGTTTCCTGGCATGTTTGATGAATGCTGGGGGTTGTTTATAGTTGCTATGTTTATTCTGGTTGGTTGCTATGTCCTTAAGTAATTTTCAAATTTTTATTGTGCTTTTATAAGTCAATGATGAATTTCCAAATTCCAAATGTGATAAGTCAGATTGGATCAAATGTTGAGAAAAAATTAGTTTGTATATGTTATAGTTTTATTTATGCAAAGATTTATATTGTAATCATGGATAGTCTATACAATACTAGAATAATATTTAAGAGAGCCATATTAATAGTCTATACAATACCAGAATCATGGATAGTCTATACAATAATACATTCTATTGAATCTGATTTCTGAATTTCTGCAGCCTTTTGTTAATCTACATTTCTTTTCCATTACATTGTTGCTTTTCTGCAGGCTTTTTTCTGAAGGAAAACATAAGTTATAACCGAACTTTATTTGTTACTTTCTGCAGGCTTATTTGTTACTTTTTGCAGTCTATATAATACTAGAATTATATTTATATATTAATAGTCTATACAATAATATTAGCAGATGATTTACAAATCACCAACAACCATCAGTGGGCATTTTTGACAGATAGACAAAAAGTAAGTCATTACCTTTATAAATGTAGTGAATTTGCTAATATACATAACTGATTAATTGTTTCCATGACTTGTTTGTTGTGTCCTTTTGTTTTTGTTTTTTTTTTTTCCTTTTTTTTATATATGTTTATATCATCCTAGGGTTTGTTACCTGCAATAGAGGAGTTGTTCCCCTATAGTGAGCATAGGTTTTGTGTTAGGCATATACATACCAATTTAGAATAAATTTTAGAGGGAAAACCTTGAAAGACCAGCTATGGAGATGTGCTAAGGAATCTTACATTCCTGCATTTACCAAAGAATTAGAGACCCTAAAGATGATGTCCCCAGAAGCATGTGAATATTTAAAAAAGATAGACCCTCATCATTGGTCAAGGTCATATTTCAAGAGTCAATTCAAGTGTGACATACTCTTGAATAATCTTTGTGAATGTTTTAATAGCATCATATTAGAAGCTAGAACAAAAGGGATTATCACAATGAATGAAATCATTAGAACAAGAATAATGGTGAGGATACAAAAAAAAAAAAAAAAAAAAAAATGATGCCATGGCAAGATGTGAAACAAGTCATTGCCCCAAGATTTAAAAAAAAAAAAAAAAAATTAAAGAAAGCAAAGACATCAAGCTGGAGTTATAGGACAACATGGTCAGGGGTTATTAGTATCAAGTTTTGGGCCCTGATGGCCAGTTTGTTGTTGATAAAAATTTGAGAACATGCACTTGCAGAAGATGGCAACTTACTGGAATACCATGTCCCCATTCTATTTCACCCATCTATTATAACCAAGATAGACCTGAAAACAACATAGGTGACTGTTATACTGTCGCAAAGTTTTCAGGGACCTACAAGCACATTATAAACCCTACCCAAGGCAAGGGACTGCTGGCCCAAGAGTGATCAAAATCCCATGACTTCACCTGAACCTGTCAATAAAAAGAGAGGGAGGAAGACAATGCATAGGAGGAAGGAGGCAAATGAGGAGGTTAGCTTCAAGAAAAGGAATGTTAGTAGAAAAGGATTTAAAATCACTTGTAGTGTATGTGTTGTTGTAGGCCACAATAAAAGATTCCACGGTGCACAGATAATGATGTTTATGTCAATTAACATAATTTAATTATATATGATGTTCTTGATGATTAACAATGTATATCATAGCAGGGGAAGTAGATTGAAGGGATATCAAATATATCTAAAATTGGTGGAACAACAGTTAACATGGTGGTGGGCATCTCATGTTAACCCCTTCATTTTGTTTCTGTTAATTTCATATATAATGAGGCCGGTTGGTTGAATTAATCCCCTGTTTTTTTCTAGGTTGCTAACAATGACCCTATGGGTGCAATTGACCTGCAGATACTTGAGGAACATTTTCAAGAGGTATATCTTGGGATGTAATTATTTTTTCCCCTTACTCTTACATGCTAAAAAAAATATTATTGAGCAATGCAATGTTGATCTCATAATTGGAGAGCAAGGTAATGCAATGCAGGGAACACAACAAACAGAGCCTGCATCAAAGGTAAACTTACTTTTTATTTAGTGTCAGTAAACCTTTTTTCCCCTTATTATTAAATGCTAAAAAAAATTAATTATTGAACAATGCAAGGTTGATCTCATATTTGGAGACCAAGCTAATGCAAAACAGGGAACACATCTAACAGAGCATTCATCACAGGTGAATTTTTTTTATTCAGTGTCATTAACGCACCCATTATGCATTAATTAATTTTGTACCTAGTTTAAACCCTTGTAGGTTATTGACTCTTCTCAGCAAATGATTGACTCAACATGCCAACAGTTAAGGAGGTGGGCTCCAATTGAAAAAAAATGTTACAAGAGGTGGGAAAAAATTACCACAACTGCAAGTCAGATACAATTACCCACCAAGGACAAGGGAAAGCATTAGACACTTATGGAATCAAATAAGAACAAAAACCCATCAAGCAAGGAACAGAAAGCATTAAGAATCCCTGGATTGAAGTCCCAAATGAAGAGCAAGCCAGTGGAAGGCATGGAGAAAGAAGGAGCTGCAAGGAAGAAACCAAAAAGATGGATTCCTCTAGGACATGGAGGATTGGGAACACCTGCACCTGGACCATCATGATGATTTCAATTGTTTTTTGTTTCTATTTTGGTTAAACAGCTGGTGAATGGTGTCAACTAGATTGTGGGATTTTGATATACAACTTATGTTACTGGTTTGGAAATGTTGTATATTTAACATAATATGTTATCTCTGAGATAGGTTGGTTTTTGTGGATTATCACAATGAATTGAATGTAATGTAAATTGGATGAATTTTTTGTATAGTCGAATTAATTTTTATGCTCATGTTAATTAATTTGTACAGTTGAATGTTACACGGTTTATGTTTTTGTATATAATGTATCATTGTACATTGCAAAAAAATTTCAGCAATGTCTATATATATAAGTAAGGATCAAGCTTTTCAGACTCCAATTTTTTCATAGGAATTCCCAAACTATTATAAGAAACAAATCTGACAGGTAAGTGCAGTTTCATTTTAAACCTGAGAGTGCATATTGTATTCCATCCATGAATTCATAAGTTGCAAGAACTTGCATCATTGCTTAAACATAGCCCCAGACATCCATACATCACTTACCAGCATTGCTAAACATGCATCTTGTGAGTTCCCAGCACCCAATTCATTTAAGAGTCTTATACTGCAAAATAACAACTAAGAGAGAACGGAAGAGAAGGAAGTTTCGATTCCCGCGGACGTCGGTGGCGTATCTGTCGCGTCGATGAGGAAATTAGGTCTGCCGGGAGAGAAAGAGAAGAGGAAAAGAACGGAAGACAAAGGAGAGAAGGGGTAACAGGGGAGAGAAGGGAGAGAACGGGTGACGGGGGAGACGAAGACGAAGAAGGAGGAGAGAAGGGGTGACGGGCGATAGGGGAGACGAAAAGGAACGAGGAGGAGAGAATGGATGACTGGTGACGTGGCAATCAAGAGGAGGGAAGCTAGATGACAGTGGATTAGTTGCTGAGCTGGCAACTAGGTGACATGGACCAAAATAATCCACGCAGGCGCTCCGACATCCACATCACCAAAAACCCACCGGAATTCCTCAATTACCCTACTGGGAAACGAAATTAATAGTTAATGCTCATTTTGATACAAATTGAATGTTAGTGCTCACACTGATATAAGTCCAATCTTAAGTACTCACTGAAAAAATTTACCTACAAATACAATGGTCAGGGCATGCCTTTTTACATATTGGCCCTTTTACATTTTACAAATTAACATATGATATAAAAAAATATATATTTAGAAAAATATTTGTTAGAAATATTATTTGGCCCTTGGATTTTTAAAATTTATATATATTGTACAAAAATTATATTGTTGGGAAAATTTTGTAAAAATCTATTGTTTGGGTCCTCAATTTTGTTTTTACAAACTGGTATATATTGCATAAAAAAATTGAAAATTATAATTTTAGAAAAACATTTGTAGATATATATTATTTGGCCCCTTACCTTCCACAAATTAATCTATATGATATAAAAAAAATTATTTAGAAAATTATTTATAAAAATCTATTATTTAACCTTTTGGCTTTTACTATGGTATAAGAAATTATATATTTGTAAAAATCTATTAATTAACACATTTGAATTTTTTCTAACGTTTTTAAAACCGGACCGGACCAGCCTGTCCAACCGAAAAAACCGAGAACCAGACCGCAGTCCGGTCAGGGTTAATACTGATTTTTGACCAAATTTGGAACCGGTCAAACCCGGATAAAACCGGCGAACCAGCTGGTTGAACCGGAACGGGGAAAAACCCGATTTTCTGAATTTTTTTTTGAAAATTAAATATCTGAATCATGTAACCACAACATAGCAAATATTTTATTTTATTTTTCTTTTTTCTTTATTTATTATTTATAAATAATTATAAAATAATACCAACGTCTTCCCCGATATCCATCTTTTGCACGGGTTCAGCTTCGGTTCATTACAACATCTTCTATCCGTTACTTTTTAATACATATTTAGATGTTTGATATATATCTTTTATGTTTTTAATGATCAAGATTTAAACTTAATTAATATTTTTTTATAGACTTTCATATTTATATGTAGATGTTGTGGTTAACTTGTTAAGTTTTGTGTAATTTTGGACTTTTTTTTTAAGAATTTGAAAAACTATATAGGATTATATATTTTTTGTTTGATCTCAAATTAGCTTTGTTGTTATGATTTTATCTTTTAATATATATTATTTAATTGTTATAAAAGATATTTATAATTTTATATTATTTTAAACATATATTTATGACGTCATCCGGTCCAATCTGAATGGGTCATCCGGTCGAACCGACCAACCCATGAGCCAAATATGTGGCCGGTTCTCTTTCCTGTCCGGTTTTAAAAACATTGTTTTTTCTAGATTAGCTATTAACTTCAACTAAACTAAAGCACATAGAACATAAAGGGCAAATGGCCGCCTTCTATTTTGGAATTAAATATTTAGTAAAAATTATTTATTTAATATAGGTTTATATTGCGTTTGTTTTTGACTTTGGACCACTTAGCAATTTTTTTGGAATTACATATTTACTAATAATTTATTATTTAATAGGTATATATTACTTTTTTACTATTCACCACTTAGCCTTTATTTTATAGAACATTACTAACATACATAGAGATACCTTCTTTGTATTGATAATGAAAATAATTATTTATTGCTTTCAAATTATGAAATTTATAATTGCCAATTATAAATTTGTGCTTGTTGATTTTTTTTATTGTACTTATTTTTGTAAAAGACATTTCTTTAAAAACTAGATATTATATAACTTGTGTTTTTATATAATTTTGAATATGTTTTTTTGCAATTTATGGCTCAGCTGCTTCAAAGTTTTTTTTATACATAGTTTTATATAATTTATAGCTGAAATTTCAAACACTACTAAGTTTTGTCTTTTAAAAAAAAATTAGAAGATGGAAAACATTGGCTTCATTTTTTTTTTAAATTTTAAAACAAAACTTTTGTAATGATTTTTCAAAAAGGATAAACTTCTTTTTCAGGAGCAGAAGAAAAAAAATTGATTTTTTTTTATTACAAAGACAAGCGAATATGGAGATGCAACAGTTACGGTGATTTAACTAACCTCTAACTGATAAACTAATTTTTATTTTTCATGTTTTTATTTTTTATTTTTTTAACTAAGAAGCCAACGTTTCAAAAGCAGCCTTTATTCTTTATTTTTTTTTTATTTGAAAAAAAAATTAATGACTCAATGTAACTATGTAAGACCAGCATTTTAACCCCATGTTTCATATTGAACCATTAAAAAAGGGTATATTATTTATTAGTTCCTGGAATTTTTCAAATTTCTTATTCAGCCCCTTTGAGAAATTTTTAATATTGAACATAATTTTTTAAAAGGTAAATTTTTTTATTGAACAGTACTTAATAATAAAACTAAAATATTGAAAATGGATGAGAAAAGAATAAATTAAATAATAACTCATAAAAACTGATAATACCAAAGAACATTAAATACTAAATGAATACTTCTTTATGGTATTAAACATTACTAAGTAGTTGATGATCTTCAACAATCTCTTAAAGTGTTGATGATGACAAACTTTTAATAAATTGTTAGAGCTAAGCTCTATATTTGCCGTCATTTGACACATGTCAACAGTGACATGGCAACTAAAATGATGTGGCAAAGAATGATGATGTGGCATGGCCTTAATGACAAGACAAGGTGATGTGGCAATAGATAACAAGAAGATATGAAGCTATCTTTGAAGAGGTTATTTTTGGTAAGGCAATCAATTTTGGAGGATCTCTTAAAGTGTAAGCAATGATCATATGAGGACACATCTATATATCTTTGGCAAGTGAATCTACCATAGGAGATCAACTATTTGGAGGCCAAGATTATTTGAAGCCTAGTTTGCTAAGAGGCTAAATGAAGACACAAATCATAAAAGGCAAGAGCAAACAAGTAGGAAGACATGAACCATATTTAGCACAACTTGAAGTTTAGATTTAGAGAAAAGGTGAAGCTAATTATGAGCGGATCTATTTGACATAATCTTTTCTAGGACAAATCTATTTGGAGGCTCAAATATATTTGGAAATAATTGAAGCCCGAGCTTGGATAAATGAATGCTTGGAAGATATTGAAGAGCTAAACTTGGATGAAAAGAAATCATGTTTAGTAATAAGAATACTGATGAACCAAACTTGGATGAATGAAGAACAAGTTTGAAGATTGTGAAAACCAAACTTGGATGAAAGAAAGTTCAAATTTGGAAAAAGATTTTGAAGACTATCTTTGGTGAAATGCAGACGTGCCATATGGGTCTTCGGGAGAGGGTATTGCGGATAGGGACGGATCTAGGATTTTTTTTTTGGAGAGAGGGGAAACTATTATTAAATATAAAAAATACAGTAAAACATAAGTGCATCAACAGTTTTTGTCATATGAAAGTAACATATTACAATTACTCTTTGCGTGTTTTCATATTTTGAAAAAGATGCAGGATTTTTTCATTCTCATTGCCACAAATTTTTTTTTTCTATATAATTTATCACACAGTCATTCATATAAGAATCTTCCATTCGGTTGTGCAAGCAATTTTTTACAATCTTCATGGCAAAAAAAAAAAAAAAAACTCTTTCAACTGATTCAATGAAAACGGGCAATATCAAAGTTAATTTCAAGAGTAAGTACACCATCGGGTACACAATGTGCTTTTTTTTTATTTTAACGAGTTTTATAGAAAAGAACAAATTTAGATGAATTTGGGCACGAAACAGAGTTGGAATGCGCTTTTCAGCGCAAGCATGGTTGCAAAACCCATGCTTTTGACTGTGTAGTTTTCAGGACTTAGAGAATTTCAGCCCAACTGAGGAAGCACACCCGTTCTTGGAAGCATGGGCAGGAAGCACAAGCCTGCTCATGCCCGTGCACGTTACTGGGATCTGCACAAACTGAAGAGAATGGTTTTACTACCCCTAGCACTATTATGCTCTTGAAGTACGGTCAGTAAGCATAGGAGTGCTTACGCCAGTGCACTTTACTAGATTTTTCAGAGACAGAAGAGCATGGGTTCCTTGTTCCTAGCACCAGCATGCTCTTGAAGCACGGTCAGCAAGCATGGGCATGCTTGCAGCCGTACACTTTATTGGTTGGGCTACAATTGCATTGAGAACAAGTTCTAAGACATCCTGAGAAGAGCATAGGCAAGAGCATGACCAAGAGCATGGTTGTGCTTGCATCAAGAATGGTGTTTTAAGCCCCAAAGGTAGGTGTTGTGCGGGGATCTTCTTTTTCTTTCTTGGAGATAAAGGCTAGGGCAAAGCTTGGTACCATCTTGGATCAGATCTGGACGGGGGAGATCGCTGTGCGAGTGGTGAAACGTTGGCATGGTCATCAATGGACGCTCTCCAACGAGGATTATGAAGCAAGAAGGGAGTTTATGACTTTCATTTATTTCTCTTGTTGTTTTCCTAGTGAGCATTGTAGAACAAAAAGGGGATAACCGTCTTCTCTAGATTATAAACCTTGACTTTTGATGTATTGAGCTTGATTATTTTGATTATTGAGTTTCCTTGTGCTTTCGCTATTGTTTATCTTGATTGCAAGCTTTTTGTGTTAATTACCTTGATGTTGTATGTTGCAAAACTTGATGTGGGAATTGCTGTTAGTTTCTGACACGACCCCTTGCGTGTATCCCGCAAGTGCACGGGTTTGTCGAAGTAATAAATTTACCCTGGTGAGTGGGTAGTCGAATCTACAGGGAATAGGGAATTAGAATACGAGATTTCACTAATTAAGCTATGCGGAGTACGGAAAAGCAATAGTAGGATCAATGAGTGAATATAGAATAAAGTAGAATGAAAGACAAGAAATTAAATAGAAAGATGGAAGATGAGAGAGTGCAAGTAAAAGAGAATAGAGAGGACTAGTAATGAATGAAATAGGGCATCTGGACAAGCTACCTCTAGGGTCTATGCTTCTACTGCAGGACTATGCTATTATACTTTCCTATTGATGTTTAATCGAGTCGAGGATATCCTAAGACTCACGGTCCCAAACCTGAGGACAACCGTGACTAACCCCAACACTATGCCCCGGTATTAGGATTCACGTCACCCTTCACTCTATCGCTCGCACGACTAAGCCCCAGGGGAGTATATCTACTTAAACCTCACACTACGTGGGATTGCTTTAAGCTCTAGGGATTCCTAATGGTAAAACCTGTTCCTATGTGTAGTTCTAACCCTTTGGTCCAGGTGGAAGAACCCTAGTCTAGATTAAGCCCCAATGCATAGGATTCACTTCAACCCTTCACTCTGTTACTTGCGTAACTAAGCCCCAGGGGAGTTTATCTGCCTAGCACTTCACTCTATTTCGACCGCTATGAAATCAAGGAAACGGAGGTAGGGAGAAACCACGTCGGAGGGGAAAGGGGTACATCGCTACCTCACAACTCTCCCTCTCAACCCTCTTCAATCTTAAGTAGTCTAACCCTAAGAAGTTGTCACACCTCCAAAAGGCAACCTAAATTGTTCTCAATCCTAGTGTCACATCTAAGAGAAAACATTAGCAAGATGAAATTAAGATTGAAACTCAATTTTATTCATTAATAATGGAAAAACATAATAACAATATCAAAGAAACATAATAAGCCTAGAGTTTACAAGTCCGAATACCCTTAAGGGGTTTAGCTCCTCATGGAGCTATACATGTTCATCAATGTATGAAAGAAAGCACAAAATAAGGACATCAATGAAAACCCCCTTGCGTATGGTGTGGTCGTGGTCTTGTGCGGCCGTCGAATGTCGATGACGATGCCGATGACGCGCGCTAAACCTCAACGAAATCCTCTCCGAAACCCTAGCCACACTCCCCAAGTTGAAGAGAAAGATAGGTCAAAAGATATCCCAAAAGGTCTCCAAAATCGCCTTTTATAATGTTGAATCGCGGCTTTAAAATTTGACTTATCGGGGGCTTCACACGGCCGTGTGAAATTAACACACGGGCGTGTGAAGTGTCTGTCTGCTGAAAAATTAATTCACACGGCCATGTGTTAATTCCACACGCCCGTGTGAATTCTCTGGAAACGCCCGACGCTACAGTAACAAATTACAGTAACGCCGTGTGAGCAGTACTTGCTACAGTAACAAGCTACATTGCTGCTACAGTACTCGCCCCGAAACGCTCCCGAATCCGTCGTTCTTCATCGAGGCCATTGAATTAGGCACACAATCAATGGTAGATCGTGCCGATTGCTTCAAGTCTCCTTCTTGGTGAAGTTCTCCTAAGCCACACGAGTTAGACTTGTTGTGAATGTGACTGCTTTTGTGCACCTGCAAAGGAGGTTGGCACACACTCACAAGTCCAAGCTCGTGCCTTGTTCCGTGCTTGGTCCGAAAACTTCCCAACATCGGCGAACACGACCTAATTTCGTTCTTCTTCTCCAATTTAGCTCCACAAACCTTCAATGCACAAGAATACACAAATGCACGCCATTTAGTGATAAAAACTGATAAAAGATATGCTTAATGTAAGATAATAACGCTTCGCGGTACTATAACACAAGCACTTATCAGTTTCCTAAGCAAAACTTAGCAAGCATGTTCTCCATAGTTGTAAATGCAGTCAAGAAGCATGTTAGTAATAATTTCATATCCACTGTCCAGATGATGATCAAGAGATCCATCTAACTAGGGTGCACATTGAGAAGGGATTGAGTCCACACCGAACCTAGAGTGAGGTCGTATTTTACCAAATACTCCATTAAGGTTCTTAATAAGTGCTTGAAAGGGCATATTTTGCGTACTATTAATACTACATTTAGCATTATAATTGACATGTTTAGCACTAAACTAATACATAATTTCATTTTTTTGTTCACTATGAGACTTTATTTTATTTTAGGGCCAAAGAAGTGAATACAAGGG
This sequence comes from Dioscorea alata, assembly GCA_020875875.1. Taxonomy (NCBI): domain Eukaryota; kingdom Viridiplantae; phylum Streptophyta; class Magnoliopsida; order Dioscoreales; family Dioscoreaceae; genus Dioscorea; species Dioscorea alata. Next base: position 3,615,880 of record CM037011.1, read on the forward strand.
CTTTTTGAAGCAAAATAGACTAAGTTGTTGAATCAAACTTTCACCACGGCTCACAACAGCTGCGATGACATCTTAGTTGGCCTACTCTGGGGCTAGTATCAAAGTAATACCATACATAATTTACTTGAAGCTTGGATTAGGATAATTGAGGCTGACAAGAATGACCTTGTAGTTGGTCGACAGATCACTAAGACGACCACGAGGAATTATAGAAGATGTGCTTATAACCACTGAGAAGCTTATCTTCCCCGTAGAAGTGGTACATGGTGAAGATGTACCACTTCACCATGGTGAAGCTTATAACCACGAGGAATTTGTGATCCTTGACATAGATGAAGATGTAGAGACCCCACTTATTCTTAGAAGACCTTTCCTAAACACATTTGAGGCTCTCATCAACAGGGCAGATGGAAAGATGACCCTGAAAGTCAGGGAGGAAGAAGTGGTACATGGTGTACAAGCTCCCAAGCGCCATGAAATACTCCATGGACCATGACGATGAATGTTATTTTGTACATGAACTTGACTTGTCTATTTCTGATTTTGTGTAAGATGTGTTCATGGTAAACCCTCTTTGCAAATACTTCAAGGGAAAGCTTGAGGAAGAATCAACGCAACCTTTAAATCACTTCTTCAACAAATCAATGGAAGAAGTAATTCGAGAACCACAACAACAAGGAAGATGTGGAGAAAGGTAGAATCCAAAGATTAACATCCTACAAAGGTAACCAACTCCACCACTTCAAAAATAGTACCTAGTTGCATGACATAAAACAAGCGCTTCTTGGGAGACAACCCAAGTAGTTTTTAGGAGTTAGTTCTTTCATTTTTAGTTTTTAGTTTTATTGTTTACTTGATTGAATAAAGAGTGATGATTGATTGAATGGTATGAAGTTGAGTCATATTTATTGGATTATATGAGCAGAATTTGTTTGTCAAGTCTAGTTTATTGTTAGGAATCGTTTTCACGGCGTTATGTATAGGGAGAATCCATAAGTTTTCACTGTTTGCATCACAATGCCCGTTGTACACCCATTATGCACCCGTTGTGATATTCAGGAAGAGAGTTGTATTTTTTTTTTTTTTTTGAAAAGTGAGTGAGTCTATCACAGGCTCACAATGGTCATTGTCACGCCCGTGGTAACCCGTAACGGCCATTATTCAGAGCATGCTATTTCTCTGACTTTTTGCATAGTTTTGACACTGCCTTACCACACCCTTGGTGAGGCCATTATGCACATAACGAGCCCTAGAACGGCCATTATCCACACTTGGAAACCTTTTTAGCCTTAACTGAATTGACAACAGTCCCATAATGGCCTCCTAATGGTCATTGTGCATCAAGGAACTTAAACGACGAACAATAGGCTTTATCCACCCGCTGCTAGGGCCGTTATGAAGTGCTATAGGGTTCCCGCCAGCTGACTCTTAACCTTTCTCACTCAAAACTTATTTTCCTCTCTTTTACTTCATCGGAGAACTCTTCCCTCCGATTGTTTAGTGATTCCGAGAGCATAGGAACTACCCCCAGGCGTTTTAGCACAAGATTTGCTTGATTTTCACTGTGGAGTTTCCTTCTCTTCTTGGCCAATTTTGTAAGATAATTTTAAAACCTTTTAAAACATGTTTTTATGATGTATAAATGTCATAAAACTAGTATCAAAATATTTATTAATGATTTACATTAAATTCCAATTGAAATAATTCTTGTATGGAAATTTTTTTCAGCATAGCCGGGCTTCACAACGATCGGTCCATGATGAACAACGGTCGTTGTGAAGACCGTTGTGTTCAAAGTGTTAACAAGGGGATAGATGAGCCACAACGGGCATTGTGCACCCATTGTAATGCCATTGTGAACTTTTTCCAACTCATCTTGCCTCATTTAGTACATAACGGACACACCACGAGGGAAGTACGCCCGTGGTGACTCGAGAGAAGTGTACACCAAGGTTGTAGAATCACACAATGGGCCATTGTGCACCTGTTGCTCCTTGCCAGAGAGTTACCACGGGCATGATAACGGATGTGTTGTGACCGTTATGGTCCCATAACGACCGTGGTGTACCTGTTGTGTACCTGTTATCTATTCCTACATTATATTTTCAGTATTCTATTGATTGGTTTTTTCATATTCTTTCTGAATTACAGGTTATGAGTCAGAATAGAACACAGTATAGATGGCTCGTTGACCAGCGTTTCATCAAGGAGTGCTGGACGTATGCTTAAGAAGATTAGTCTCGCCGATGATGTACGAGACCTTATTTCTGTACATATGATAGGATCCCTGAAAGTGCACGGGTTTGTCGAAGTAATAAAAGTTACCCCGGTGAGAGGGTAGTCGAATCCACAGGGAATAGGGAGTTAGAATACGAGATTTCACTATTAAAACTATGCGAAGTACGGAAAAGTAGTAATCGATTTGTGTGTGAATTGCGAGAACAATTATACTAAAGAAATGAAATTAAATAGAGAAAGGTGAAAGATTAGAAATCGCAAGGAAAAGAGATTAAAGAGGATTTAACAATTAATGAAGTGGGGTATCCGGACAAGTTATCTCTAGGATCTATGCTTCTAGTGCAAGACTATGCTATTATACCTTCCTATTGATGCTAATTAAGTCGAGGAAATCCTTAGACTCACGGTCCCAAACCTAAGGTCAACCGTGACTAACCCCAACACTATGCCCCGGTATTAGGATTCACAACAACCCTTCACTCTATCGCTCGCACGATTAAGTCCCAGGGGAGTACATCTACCTAAACCTCACACTACGTGGGATTGCATTAAGTTTTAGGGGACTCCTAGTGATTAAACCTGTTCCTATGTGTAGTTCTAACCCTTTGGTCCAGGAGGAAGAACCCTAGTCTAGATTAAGCCCCAGTGCGTAGGATTCACTTCAACCCTTCACTCCGTTACTCGCGTAACTAAGCCCCAGGGGAGTTTATCTACCTAGCACTTCACTCTATCTTGACCGCTATTAAATCAAGGAAACGGAGGTAGGGAGAAATCACACCGTAGGGGAAAGGGGTACATCGCTACCTCACAACTCTCCCTCTCAACCCTCTTCAATCTTAAAGAGTCTAATCCTATAGGAGTTGTCACACCTCCAAAGGAAAACCTAGATTGCTCTCAACCCTAGTGTCACATCTAAGGGAAAACAATAGCAAGATAAAATTAAGATCGAAACTCAATTCTTATTCATCAATAATGGAAAAGCATAATAACAATGTCAAAGAAACATAATAACCCTAGAGTTTTACAAGTCTGAATACCCACAAGGGGTTTAGCTCCTCATGGAGCTATACATGTTCATCAATGTATATAATAAAACAAGAAGTAAAGACATAGATGAAAACCCCCTTACGTATGGTGTGGCCGTGGTCTTGTGCGGCCGCCGGATGTCGATGACGATGCCGATGACGCGCTCCAAACCTCCACGAAGTCCTCTCCAAAACCCTAGCCGCCCTCTCCAAAGTTGAGGAGAAAATTAGGTCAAAAGATGTCTCAAAAAGTCTCCAAATCGGGATTTTATAATGTGGAGTCGCGGCTTTAAATTTGCTGAAATCAGGATTTCACACGGCCGTGTGAAAATTCTGGAAAACTGATTTTCGGCCGACTGTAAACAGTAACTGCCTTGGTGAAGTTCTCCTTGTTGGCATGAGTTAGACTTATTGTGAATGTGACTGCCTTTGTGCCCCTCCAAAGGAGGTTGGCACACACCCACAAGTCTATGCTCACGCCTTACTCCTTGCTTAGTCCGAAAATCTTCCCAACAACGCCAAACACGACCTAACTTCGTTCCTTTCCTTCATTTTATCTTCACAACCCTACAATGCACAAAAGTAAACAATTGCACACTTTTTAGTGATAAAATCTGATTAAATTAATGCTCATTGCAAGATAATAACACTTCGCATTACTATAACACGAGCACTTATCAACATGGGTGGGACCAATTCTTTGGCATCAATGAGCCGACTTACTGGGAGCTCACCATGGAGGTCATGAGTTTATATGATCTATACTGGACCATCCTCAGCTTTAGACATCAGGAGACAATCAGTGCCCGAATGTTCAACGAGGAGTACATGATGTCCTACACAGATTTCTCCTTGAGGATGGGGTTGGTTGACGTGGAGTATACTTGCACCCAGTCATACTCACAGTTCTACCTCGACCTGTAGGTCCACCTGAGCGCAAATCAGGTATAGACCCAGACCTTGACCCTTTGGGGCTGCGAGACGTATGTCTATGGGACCTTGATGTTCTAGCCTATCAACTACGTTATTAGTCTCATGACCCCAACCTGGCGACCATTTTTCTTGGTCCTTACATCACCAGGCTTGGACAGAGTCTGGGCCTGATCGACCATTGTGCAGGTATGAGGCATGTACAAGGCATGCAGTTGCTTGGAGTCACCATGTCCAAGTGATGCGCATGATTGAGTGGCGGGACACACCCTACGGGGTGCAGTATTAGGTGGTCCATGGGTCTGACTCAGAGTCTTCAGACGATGAGGAGTCTTTCCCAGAGACCACTGCCATCACATTTCCTTCAATCTCAGCTCCAGTTCCAATTACAGTTGTTGCTCCTCCACCACCGACATTGATACCAACCCCATCTTACCACCTGCTATTGAGAAGCGTCTGACCCGTCTTGAGGAGGGTCGGGTGAGGATTGAGGGACTCCTCTGATAAATCCTAGCGCATCTACAATGGCAGGACCCCTCATCCAGCTCCGGTGCCTACTTCACCGACAGTTTCAACTCCAGTGGTGCTGGAGTCTCCTCGCTCTGGATCTACGCCACCAGTCTTTCATCGCTCATACACCGAGCCAGAGTTCCCATGTCGACATCAGACGTTTTGATTTTCTTTTATCACTTTTGTATTTTCTATTTTTAGTTGTACATTATAATTTTTATTTCAACAAGGGACATTAACTCTGCTGCTTTTGTATTTATATTTTGATCATAGTGAATTTATTTTATAGTATTTTATTTTTGTATTTAATTATTTTTATTTATTTCTCCATCAGGGTTTGAGGTGATCTGGTGTTGTTTTGGCCTGTATAATTCGGAGCCTGGACAAGGGTAACTTCATCACCCTCGTTGGTACAACTAAGAAACCATGGGAGTAATAGTGTCCACACACTCTTTCATTTTCCATATTTATTATTTTCACTACACTTGTGCATGCATGTGTACATTGAGGACAATGTACATCTTTAAGTGTGAGGAGAGGGTGTGTGATCTTTTTATTACATTTGTGGAAAGTTTTTTTGAAAATGGTGCTTGTCCTTTATATACATGCTAGTATTGACCTTTGAAGGCATTGCACTTACTTGTTGGAGTTTCTATAGCCTAGGGACATGATATATTATGTTAGTTTAACATTTTTTTCCCCATGCTTCTTAAGAGCTAGGATAATTTGGGAGTTTTTGCTCTACCTTGTGTTCTTTTTTGATACACTTTGCAACTTATGTCTAGAAAGTGATGTTTTATAGTAGGGGTATATTTAGTTCTATTTATTTCCTTGTTTTAATTAAAGTGTAATTACAACAGAAAGAGTTACCTTCTTTGTAGTACATTGTCGCTCTCAACAAGTTTGATACAAAAGTATGCCCTAGTGGGAGAAAGGGCTACCTCCTAAGAAGTGTGAAATCTAGTGACTGTGAATATGCCCTAATGGGAGAAAGTTCTGTCTCCTAAGAAGTGTGAAATCTACTAACTGTGAATATATATATTCATGTATAAAGACTTAGTTTGGGGATAAGTAAACTCTAGCTAGCAGGAATAAAGGAAACCAAAGATACACTAAGTGCTTTCTCAAGGCTTCCTAGTGTCTAATCCTATGCTATGGCCTGAAGTGATTCTCTGCTACTCCTACCCTCACAAGATTGCAATGAGTTCTAGGGTTTCTATATCAAGAATTGGGAATTACAACAAAAATTCCAATCGAAAGGTATATGGTGCCCTTACTATCTCTAGCGAGCAATAGTGATACATATTTAACCAAGTGTGTTCTAATCACAATGATCTCTCAATACACAAGCAATAATAGCATGGAAGTGTCACTCTCAATACGCAATTCTAACAAGTAAAACAAGGTTAAATCTGGGAACAAAAGTTAAATCTATATTAAAAAGCAATGAAAAGATAAAACCAATCCTAAGTTATATCAATCCGGACACCCAAGGGAGTTAGCCCTCCTCGGGGCTCGTGTTCATTGAAACAAGGTAGAACTCAATCCCTAAATCCCTAAGCATGTAATGAAAAATGACTCTTTTAAGCTTCCTCTTCAATCCTTCAAAGCCTCCTTCAATCACAGCCAAAGAGCTCCAGTACTTTTCCCCCAAAAATCAGCTAAAACTTGGATGCCCTAAAATCTCTTCAAAGGCTTTATTTATACTAGCTGGGCTCGACCGTTACACGGGCAAATACACAAGCATATTCTTGCCCGTGTAAATCCTAGGAGAAATCACGAAAACCCTTAAACTTGATGTACACGGGCTACTGTACATAGTCATGCTCTTCTAACTCTAGCCTATATCTCCCAGAAATTCTTCTTCTTCAGTTCATCAGTTACACGCACATTCAACCGTTCCTCTGCCCGTGCTCTTCTTTGGGATGTGCTCTGTTATCATTCAATTATACACGGGCGTGTACTTGATTTACACGATCGTGTTCCCCTTGATAAGACATGACTGAGAGGCCTGCGAGTGATCCACATGATGCTTGTATAGTTGTTCTGCCGTGATGTACATGGGTCGGTACACGGGCGTGCACCCATGCTGTGTATTCCACTATTTACTGATTTAAGCACCAAAATACTCTAGTATTGCTCTGCTTGGCTCTTGTTGTGCTCCATTTAACCTATGATATGGATTGAACAATTAAGTACCAGTAATATGTAGAAACAACGCCTAAAATAATCAATTAAGTGCTAACTAATATATATCAAATATGTAAAAAATAACACTTATCATTTTCCATACTATTTATAGTGCATTTAGCATATGAATTGACATGTTTAGCACTAAACTAGTACATGATATCAATCTTTTGTTCACCACGAACATTTATTCTGTTTTAGGGCCAAAGAAGTGAATACGGGGTTGTTTTGAAAAAAGAAAATAGGCTAAGTTGTTGAATCAAAACTTCACCACGGCTCACAATGCCTATGGTGACATCTCACCACAGCTGTTGTCCACTCTTAACACTGTCGTTATCAAGCCGTAGCAGTGTGGAATCACAAAAGGTAACACATAACCCACAATGACCTCACTATGGCCATTGTGAAACCATCACAATCGTGATCTACCTATACAACACCTAGAGAAGCAATGTCAAGATGTGATTTGGAGCCCAAGCAATAACTTATTCACCACGGGCATCACAACACCCATGGTGAGAAGGCTCTTTTGCCTAATTGGGTAGAGAGGCCGGAGTTCTAGAGATATCAACTACTGGAGATGAGTTTCATTAAGCTTTCAGCAGATTCCTATGAGTTTTCCTAGGGAGATTCAATGTGCATCAATATTGAAGTATGCATAAAGAGATTTGGCACCGTCTTGACGATCTTTGGATTCTCTCAACCTTAACTTTTGGAGATCTATTGAAGGGTGTTAGTTTAGGAGTTCTCAATTCTTTATTCTTTGTTTTTGTGGATTTATCTTTATTTATATCTCTACTCTTTACACATATAACCCCAATTTGAGGGGATTACATGTCTAGGTATTTTGATTATTACTTGTGAATTTTAATTGATAATTTTAATAAATCCCTCTTGTACTTTGTGTTCATTGCATGTTGATTGAATGCTTATTATGTTAATGCGGTGAGGAAGATGTAGCCCTGTATTAGAACATACATGCCTTGTTAGATCTATGCAAGCGCTAAGAGATTAAGCATAGCTAGATTTCTTGATTAGTGTTTCGTCACCCCTTAGGCTTAGTGGTTGATTTGTCTCTTTCATAGGAATTCCTGAACTTAAGGCAAACATAGGAGGCTGGGATAGGAAGTGATTCTATCTTAAGTTCTTGATGATTTAGACATGGTTGCCAAGAGATTGGGACCAGTAAACTTCTGAACTCCCCGATCCAATATTAGAACATGATTGTTATAACTCAACACATATCATAAGTAATAGTTAAACAAACTGTCATACGATTACCCAACTCTTTCCACATTGTGCTTAATGAACTGTATTGTTTTAATAAATTTATAGAAGTAGACTAAAAAAAGACACTATATATGTTTAGGCTACTGGTTGAGTGAAAAGAAAGTAATAGGAGCCTCTTGCCCTTCATTGAGGAATACAACCCTCATGCTTACCCACGAGGTATTATTTGACAACCCGTGCACTTGTGGTATTCACAGACTTAACATTATTTATTTACACACCCATCAATAGTCTGTCAGTTCTATCCACGGTCCTAGGAGATGTACATGTAATCATTACCTAGTCAATACATTCGTTGAGGGGATTAACCCGAGGCACTATCTTTTCCACTACTTTCTTTCAACCTGAGCCATCTCTCTCTCTCTCTCTCTCTCTCTCTCTCTCTCTCTCTCATCTCTTTATTTCCTTAGGTTTAGACTTCAACTGAATCCTTTGAATTGGCTAGATATTAGGAATTTTATGAGTATCGAGAGCTACACCAGTCCCTATGGATTTGACTACCTGACCCACTCTGGTACATTATACTACTTATATAACCCGTATACTTGTAGTCATGCAAGGGGAGTATCATTCGACTACATTGACTCAGACTTGGACATAGTCGGGAGGATTGGAGGCATCTGTAGGTTGAGTTTTAATGGAAGATACCACTCAGTCAAGGACAACAGGTGGATCGTATTACAAGCTCAGTTACAATAAAAGTTGCAACGTCTAATTTTGGAATGTGTCTAAATTAGGAATCACGGAGATTTTAAAAGAGGGACACAGTATATTTGGGACGTTGAGATGTCTATATAAAAGACCCTGCATTGAGATTTTGGATGAACCACCAAAGAGGGACCCAAGTATATGGGTAAGTGAGAGTGGGCATCGAACAATTTAGAGAAGGTTATTCTTTACCTTTGTGTGGAAGAGTATGAAAGTTGCACTCATTTTTATTCCCCTATTTTAATGATTTTTATCTTCGGGCTCCGACCTGCCAGACATATGCAAGTGTTGTGTCAAACTGTGTTACCAATTTGTGTGTCTTTTCTCTTGCTTGTTTGATTTTATATTGAGTGTGTGCGCTTACATTACATGAGAGATTGAGTAAAAATCACTATAATAGTATCTCTCCGGAACTAACAAGTTATATCAAAGTATTGGTGAATTGACCTACCACCTATTTTCCCTTGCAATGGTGTCTTAATTTATTGGCACGCAATCCCTAGTATGTGGATGAAGCCCCGAGGTTGAATCCCCTCCATAGAGTGGAGGTGTCTGCTATGCTTAGAATGTCCTTGCTCGTAACAGTGGCTTGCTCATATATATATATTTTTAAAAACCCTCCCTCCACTCTCACGCACACAATTAAATTACGTGAAAAATAATAAATAACAGTAGAAAAAATAATGGGTTCGTGGATGTGTGGTTGGGCCTTTCGAAGGGACTCAATGATTTTCTATATAAAAAATACACTATAAAATTATATACATTGAGATAAACAGAAGATTCGCATGCTAAGTTGCATTTTTAATAAATTATCTCGTAAACGAGATGATATGCAATTAGAGTTTTTGGATAACGGGGGAAAAAATGTTATTTAATTAACTGAACTTGGTTATATAGTTATTGGATTGAAAATTAATGTTTTGATGAGGGAGTTTTTGGAGAAATTACAAAATCAAAAGATGTTTTAGGGATAAGACAAAAATAGAGGGATCGTTTGGATAATTTCTTTAATTTAAATAGTACTGTATTTATATAAAAAGTCAGCAGTCTGGCTTCATACAGGAAACAAGGCCAAATAGTTTTTTATTTTATTTTATTTTATTTTAGCGGGATGTACAAGGTATTTCTCTAATATTTTGGAATAAATAATCAATTTTTTACCTGAAAAGGTTACCAATGCTTATGTAATTGTTTATTTGAAAGTAATACCCATGCTTGAAATATTTTTGCTGCTAGTATTTAACTGTTAAAATAGAAAATTTCAAGTTCGAAATAGAACTATTCAATCAATACCTTGTGATTATTTGTTAATTATAAAAAAATCAAAAATCAAAAAAGCATTTTTTTTAAATATTTTATAAACTTGAATGAATTTTTAGATTTTATCAAAATTTGTGGGAGATTCAGTTTTAACTACGGGGAAGTACCCAAAAGTCCCCATGAAGATTCGTTATTCCAGAAAAATCCCTGTAAGTTTGCATTTTCCTGCAGGGTCCCTCCTTTTTGAAATATTTCTTTTTGAGTCCAAACCACATTGACGGTGTGAAGTTTAGGGTTAAGTTCGATTGGAAATGACCATAATGCCCTTGTGAAATCCAGCCATCATTACGTGTGTGAAATGACAAATTTGCCCAGCTTTTTTCTTGGGAACTCGCGAGGGCCAACGAGGCCTTGGGATGCGCGCACGAAACCCTACGAGCGAACGGGCGCAACCCTAAAATATTATACACAGAAACCAATATTATACACAGAAAAACCAATATTATACACAAGAAAGCCAATATTATACACAGGAAACACGAATATTATACACAGAAAAGTAATAATATAACACACCAAATTATTCACATAAAGTAATAATATATTTCATGGACGTACTTACATTAAATGAGATTTGACATAAAGTTACTTTTTACTTTTTGGTACATGGGCATTTATGTAATTTCCACCCGTATTAAATGATGGAAGTAACACCGGGGACGAAATTGAATTTGCTTTTAAAAAGGAGGGATCTAAAGAGAAATCAAAATGTCAGAGGGACTGCAGTGGAAGTTTGAAACTTTTCAGGGACTTTTAAGTAATTTTCCCTTTTAACTATTATATATATATATATATATATATATATATATATATATACTTATTTTTAATTTTATCCTCTAAATATCTTCGTTTTTAAGCTTTGTTGTGAGTGGACATTTGGCCATCTTTTATTCGTTGTTCTTTTTAAATAATTTTTTTCTTCTGTTTTTTGGGTTTTCCCATCTTTAGTGGTAACCCTAATCACTAGTATCCCGTCGTATCTATTCCTCCATTGTTTCCCCACTCTTGATTCTCATCGTATCAAAATCCTCAAGCTCTGGTTAAGGGCTCTCACTATCTCCCTCACCGCGATGTCACCCACCAACTGCTTATTTATTTATTTTTATTTTTTTACAGCTAATCATTTTACATACCTGGAGCGTTATCTTTATGCACTATGCACATGCCTATCTTGAAAATATGAAGCATTATTCTTATTCATCATACACACACTATCTTTTCAAAAACATCTAACACTTAATTGAACAATCATTATTAGTGTAATAAAAAAATAATCATGTATACTGGTCTTGGTATTCTTCATAAATATAATTGTATTAAAGGAATCAATCAATTTTCATTATTTATTAAATCATTATTGTTATCATTATTAATAGGTTAAAGGACCAAAAGGTTCATATCAAGTTTCCAACACTCTTACGGTGGTATTTCGGTTTCTTTTTTGTGTGGAGTGGTGTATTTCGGTTTTTTCTTGTATGTTGGCTCGATGTTTTAGTTAGATTCTTGTTGTATTTAACTTGGTTCATCTTGCCGGGCCAACCCAAGTTGTGGGGTGTGCGGCCTCGTGTGTGAGCCACACACTAGGCTGTGCACACGCGTAAAGTGCCTTTTTAAGCCTGTTTTAATGTCTTTTTCTTAGGTTTCTTCTCCCTAACTCCCCCATCCTCTCCTCCTCTCATATTTTGCCATTCCTTGGAGGTTTAGGGCTTGGCTTAGTTGTTCTTTTGGCCTTGCTTGTGGTGCTTGTTGATCAAGCCATTCTTTGATCAAGGCTTGCTCAAGGAGGCAAAATCTCAGCTTGAGACAAGGAGCTAGCAAAAGAGTAGAGTATCTAGGAATTTAATCGTCTAAGTGGTGAGTGGGCTTTGTGATGCATAACTCTATTAGAGTATTGCTTATAAATCTATATTGCTTTATTTGAAAGTTTTCCTTGGTATTCTCACAACGAATAGATGTTTGATTGGCTTGGAAATGAGCTTCTATATTATTGATACATTTATGAAATTCTTGATGTTCAAACGAAAATGTTATTGATTGTGCTTGTATTTGGATTTGGATGGATTTATGAGGCTTTGGTTATTCTATCATACTTCTAGCATTAGAATTATGGAAATGACATTTTATTTTGGATATTTGAAGGTTGTCGTAGTATGAACTCTTTGATGAGGTATGCATATATTACATTTATTTTGTTGGTGACATCCTACTTCAGTAGGTGGCCTTTACGGGTAGCATGTTGAGGTGACGTGTAAGACTGACTCATGTATTTTTCCAGTTCAGGTGGGAGTGTAAAGCTTTAATTGTGTGTCATTGGGGAGCTAAAGTCACCATAGGTGGACCAATGCGTCAACGTCAAGGGCATGAGTACCTTGACGGCCCTAAACTTAGCTGCGGCCATGGCGAAAGTTTTGAAGAACTTGAGTCTTGTGCAAATAATCTTGAGATGTATTCTCTTGTAAATTATTTTGGAGGTATATTGTTTTGTTAGTGAGCTTCATGTTTTATGGTTTGAAACTCGTATTTTACTATTCTAGAGTTGTGAACATTGATACTCTTATTTGAGCAAAGAGGATTCTTTTATGTCATCATTATTTTTATTACACTTGTGTGTACTATAATATGCTATTATGTTTTAAACTTTTTGTAGTATGTCTAAAGCCTAGCTTTGTAAGTTTCATTGGTTATTTTAGTATATTCTACTAGTTACTCACATTCTCCCTTATTTCCAGCCTTCAGCGGCAGTTAGTGTTGCGGCGGGATAAAGTACATGTCATCCATCTTCCTTCTATCTTATCTTATTTCCTTTATCATGTATGTGTATTTTTTAGAATGTAAATGTTGTATAAGATTATGGATCCACTAGTGTGTCTAAACTTTCTATGCATGGTTCGTTTGCTTATTTAGTTCTTGGAAATTTTATTGTACTTGTGACCAGTATATTTCTTGAATTCTATTATCAAGTTTTGTTATTTTGCTTCTTCTGTGCTATTATTGTACATCTTGCCTTGTATATTTTTACATATGTGATTCGTGATTCAGGATTGTGAAAATCTAGATTTTGGGTATCCTTATGGTGACTCGAGGGTTAAGTGGCGTGGGTGTCCTTTCTCAAGTTGTTGCGGCAGTTGTTGTGTCCTGGGACCCACAGGTCGAGGCATGACACTTACAGGTCTAGACAAGTGTCCCATGACCAGCAGGTCCACACTCATCCTTAATTTTAAAAATTTAATATTTTACACTTTTGTTGGTTCACTATCTCCATCTCAACGTGTAGGGTATGACTCTTGCCATCTTCTTCTTTTATGCTAACTTCCTCATCTCCATCACATCTACCTCAACATCACTTGTTTATGACATAAGACATGGTCAAGTTAGTTTCGATCTAAAACTTTCATTAAATGCCATCCCATCCTCAAACTTGCCGTCGCAATCTATCATGGGAATCCTCATCTAAACAACTTTTCTAGTTTACACCTTTCCATTTGCTCTTAGCCTCGTAGTCTCAACATAAGAGGTAATAAGCTCATTGTTGATTGCTCAAATCAGACGAGAATTGTAAACAAGCATGATATTCTTACTCATTAATGCTATTGCTGCTACCGTACCAAGTTTAAATTGCGTGAAAACCCCTAAATAGAAATAAAGACCCAAAATTAAATAATTAGATCTCACAATCTAAATAAATCAAACTTCAATTATTCTTGAATTAGAATAAAGTTTAGTTATATATGGTCCTTGAAGAAAACAAGGGGAAAAGAAAAGACGAAAGATTGTTGTTTATATAAAAATTATATGTCCTAATTCAAATCGAATAAAAATTTTAAAATCACATACGGCCAAATCATAATCGAATTAGGACAATAAGTAGTTAAAATAAATAAATTTCATCATATTTGGATATATTCAAGATAAGTCTAGAAGACATTTTCGAGATAATTTAAAAAAAAAAAATTTTGAATCTGAAGATTGGCCGAGAGCGCATATCTCGAGACAATTTAAAATACACAAATATCAAGATCAGCAGAGAGCACAAATCTCGAGGTGATCTAAAACATTTAAATTTCAATATCAGTTGAGAACACATATTTCAAGGCGATCTAAATACACAAATCTCAAGATCAACTAGGAGCACAGATCTCGAGGCGATCTAAAATATTCAAATTTTTGGATCAGCTAAGAACACCGATCTCGAAGCGATCCTATAAATAATATAACATATATCCTAATAGAACCCAAATCCCAATTTAATTTAAATTCAAATATATCTTATCTTAATGTGGATATATTTAGAATTAAAATTTAAATGTCCTAATCTTAATTGATTTTGAATTTTCCCTTTAATTTTTAGGTTGTCTTGGACTAGAATACAAATCCCGAGGCAAGCACAATTACAAAATTACCCTTGTGAACATATCTCGAGGTGAAATGACAAATTACAAAATTGCCTTTGAGAACATATCTCGAGGCAAAATGCAAATTACAAAATTGCCCTTGAGAACACATCTCAAGGCAATCTCAAATCTCAGTATAGCCTGAATACACATCCCGAGGTGATCCTAAATTTCATAAAGCCTGAGAACAGATCTCGAGGCGACCTGAGAAAATGCAAATCAAAAGGCACCCAAACACATATCCCGAGGCAAATTGGATTTGAATTTTGAAATTTTAAAATTTAAATTTAATCCTATCCTCATTTGATTTTCTTAAAAAAAATTTAAATTTGAATTTGATTCTATCTAGAGTTGTGATTCTGCGAGGAGAGGTTGAGATTGTGGATAAGAACAGGCGAAGTTTTTAAAACGAGGGGTGATTTTATTTTTGGGAGAGGATTTTTTTTGGATTGATCTCTTCTCAATGAGACAAAAAAAAGTAAAAAAGAAAAATTGGAAAGAAAAAAAAAGACAGTGAAAAAATGGATTCTTCTCTTCTCTTCTTAACCAGACAAAAAAAAGAAAGAAAAAAAACAACTACGATTTTTATTGTCAAAGTAGAAGGTGATTTTATTTATTTATTTATTTATTATTATAGATATGTAATAAAGCCTTAGAACCCCTTCCTTTTTTATTTTTTTCGTCATGAAGCTTCAAAGGGGACATAAGTAAATTTAGTTTTGAGGGAGTGTGAAGATGGGAGTTATAAGGAGTAAAATAAAAAATAAATGAGCAATATGAATATTATATAAAATATATATATATATATATAGATATATATATATATATATATATATATATATATATATATATATATATATATATATATATATATATATTTAAAATAAAAAAATAAAAAAATAAAAGAAGAAGAAAACAAATTAACCTCTCTCCACGGTCGCCTCTCTCGTCAGTGATCTCACCTCCTATGACTGAGTCATGGTCTACAAGCCCTACGATGATCATCACGGCGAGGTCATCACTGAACCCTACTGTTCCAATCTCGAGCAACTGAAGAAGGAGAAGTTCAACAGGATCATTTTTGCAGCCAAATGGTGCCCATTTCTCAATTCATGCTTCGATCGCACAACCCTTCTCTATGAGAGTATCGTTCGCCGGGTCTTTCCCATAAAGTCCAACCCTAAGTACGCCGAGATCGAAGAGCACCATTGCGATGAGTTGCTCCTCTGCCACCGTTTTCGGCGATGGCGCCGACCGATCCTCGTCGGATCCCAACCGGATGATCCTTGATCTTCCCCTTGTCATCTCACTCAACTGCTTGAGGATCTGGCTCCCGAACAGGAAGCCCTCGCCAGCGTTGTCTTCCTACACCACGTCGCTCTCTCCTCGATCTCTTATGACCGGATGAAGTTCGCGCGCCCAGCCTAGAAGCTCTGACTGCTGTCGAAGCCCGCCACCATTAAAGCTTTTCTTTGATCTGTCGTTGCTGAAGACCTTTTCCGATCTATCACCCCATTGCAACCATGTTGTGACGCCATGGTTACCGCTTTCTCTTCCCATCAGCGTCGCTGTTCCCGTGGAGGTTACCACTATCAATGCCTGGGCTAGATCTGGCTCCCCGATGTCGGCCTCGCTCTCTCTCTCTCACTCACTCTCATCTTTGATTTGCTTCTGAGGGCGTCAATAGTGTTCCGTTTAGGAGGTTTGAGGAGTTTGGGAGCTATCCTGCTCGTCATCTCCTTCTTGGCAGTGATGTTCATATCTGTGGTCAGATCAGATGTCTCAGATGCAGATCCATGAATGTTTTCTAATAATACAATTGAAAAGGATTTCAAAGGATATAGGTGTCTATTGATTACCCAAACTACAATGGTGAAAAGAATGTTGATATAACTATTATATACACGGATGCCTCTGGAAATGTTCGAACATATAAGGAGAAAAAAGGTTTTATCTGAGCAAGTTGTCAATAGATCACAATATGGTGATGTTCTTCTCTCTAATAAAGAGCAGCAAACCAACCCAATGGATCCTGTGAAGCTTAAATGGCAGATTTTGTGACAAAGAAGGAGAGAACGGAGAGCTGCAGAGTTGATTCAAGTGAGTGATGATGCTGAATTGCAGATGCAAGCTGCAGCAATCCAATGTTCTAGATAGTTCAAGAACATAAATAGGGGAAAATAAAGCATATAGAGGAGAGAATATCAAATCCCCAACTTAGATTCGATCTTAAAACTCATGAAAGATCATATTATAATGGCCAAAGTATATGCTAGCATTGCTCGCTTGAAGAAAAATTTTGAGCTTGCTAATTCACTAATGGAATGTATTAGACAAAATCAAATGGTAATTGGAGAGGCAAATTCAGATGCCGAGTTGCACTAGAGGGCTCCTCATCAAGCAAAAATAATGGGTCACCTTCTGTCTCTGGCGAAAGACATGCTATATGACTGTGATGTTGCCGGAAAGTTACGGGTTATGATTCAGTCTACAGAAGAAAGCATAAATGCTCTAAAGAAACAAAGCACCTTCTTGGTTCAACATGCTGCAAAGACAACAGCCAGGCCTCTTCATTGTCTTCCTCTACAGCTCACGACTGACTATTTCTTTTACAATTATGGGAATAAAAAAATTGCAGATGAGGGCAAACTTGTAGATCCTTCCCTCTAACATTATGCTAAATTCTCTGATAATGTCCTTGTGACATCAGTTGTTATCAATTCCATAGCATTCACATGCCAAAAAACCAGAGAAACATGTGTTTCATATAGTCAGTGATAAGTTGAACTTTGCAGCTATGAAAATATGGTTCATTTTCCATCTTCCACCACATGCAACTGTTGATGTGGAGAACATTGATAGTTTTAAGTGGATGAATTCTTCTTATTGTTCAGTTCTTCGTCAGCTTGAGTCTTCAAGGCTCAAAGAATATTACTTTAAAGCTCATCACCCTTCATCACTTTCAACTGGACATGAGAATCTCAAGTATAGAAATTCAAAGTATTTGTCTATGCTTAACCATTTGAGGCCTTATATGCTATAAGTGTATCCAAAGCTTAAGAAGATACTATTACTTGATGATGATGATGTGGTTGTTCAGAAGGATCTGATAGCACTCTGGTCTATTGACATGAATGGAATGGTGAATGGTGTTGTGGAGACTTGCAAAGAGAGCTTTCACCGGTTTGACACATATCTTAATTTCTCAAATCCAAAAATTTCTCAGAATTTTGATTCACAGGCTTGTGGATGCACTACTACATAACTGCACTTATGCAGCGGTCATAAACTGCTGCAAAAGGCCTTAAAACCGCTGCATAAGCTCTATTGCAGCAGTTTGGCAACCGCTGCATCTGCTTCCGCTGCAATAGGTTATTGCAACGGTTCTATACATCCTATTGCAACGGTTTTACACTGTTGCATAAACAATTCCAATTGACACTAGTTTTTGCAGCGGTTTTAATTATGCAGCGGTTGCTTCAAATACTGCAGCGGTTTAGTTTGCAATGGTTATTTATATAATACAGCGGTTTCACAGTACCTACTGTAACGGTTTGTTAATATATATTGCAGCAGTTTGAGAATAGCTATAGCAACGGTTTGAGAATATTTATTGCAGCAGTTTTGAAATATGTATTGCAACAGTTTTGGAATGTATATTGCAGCGGTTTGGGAATAACTATAGCAGCGGTTGTGTACAAATTATTGTAATGGTTTCATCTAATCTATTGCAGTGGTTTACAATATCTCCTACAACAGTTAAAATCCATTGTAGTGGTTTGTAATCCTGTACCATTTTACAAATAAAAATTTTAATAATTTAATTCAATAAAATAATAACATTATCAAATATCATTCAAAAATGTAATAAACACTTAGATCCAACAACATCACATTAAAATTGACAAAAATATTCAATAACATAAAAATTTAAGAAGAGAACTAGTTAATACAAAATAAATTTGAAGTTAATACAAAACAAGTCATCTTCAATGTTTTGGAATGAAACCAAAAGTATAATATCATTGTCCCTGTAATTATAAAAAATTAGTTAGTAAAAATAATAAGAGGAAACTTGTACCATACATACAATTTATATTACTTAATATAAATAAAATTTGTTAAAAAGAAAGTATTACTATAAACTATATTCCAACATAATGGCATCAACTAAAATGATAATTATTATAAAAGAATACCTGAGGTTTATAGCTACTAGCAGAGGATACATTGCGTGCACGTATTGCTTGAGTTTGTTGTGCACTATTAGCATCTTCTGGGGAACCAAAATTCAAATTAAATGCAGGAACTTGGTTGATGTTCATTCCTGGAACCAAGCCCTGGAGTTGTGACATCATAGAAAGAAATTGTTGCTGTACAGATGATTGCACAGATGATTTATAAGCTGCTATTTGTTCTTCCATTTGTTTTTTCATTTCTTCTCTTATTTCTTCTCTCATTTCTTCTCTTATCTGTTCCTTCATGCATTCAATAAAATTTTGAGAAATTTTTACAGAAGATCCATCACTAACTCCTTTTCCTTTCAAATCTGTTGGTGTAACACTTCTCCCATTGATAAGTGCTCGTGTTATAGTAATGCGAAGCGTTATTATCTTGCAATGAGCATTAATTTAATCAGATTTTATCACTAAAAAGTGTGCATTTGTTTACTATTGTTCATTGTAGGGTTGTGAAGATAAAGTGAAGGAAAGGAACGAAGTTAGATCGTGTTCGCCATTGTTGGGAAGATTCTTGGACTAAGCAAGGAGCACGGCATGAGTAGAGACTTGTGAGTGTGTGCCAACCTCCTTTGGAGGGGCACAAAGGTAGTCACATTCACAATAACTCTAACTCATGCTAGCAAGGAGAACTTCACCAATTAGGAGATTTGAAGCAATCGGCATGATCTACCGTTGATTGTGTGCCCAATTCAACGGCCTCAATGAAGAATGATGAATTCGGGAGCGTTTCGGGACAATACTGTAGCACTACTGTATTAAGCTACAGCAGCGAAAGTACTGTAGCAAGTTACTGTTCACTGTTTGCTGAAATTCAGCATTCCAGCAACTTCACACGGCCGTGTGAAATCCTGATTTCTGCGATTTTAAAGCCGTGACTCAACATTATAAAAGCCTGTTTTGGAGACTATTTGGGATATCTTTTGACCTATCTTTCTCCCCAACTTCTGGAGGGCAGCTAGGGTTTTGGAGAGGACTTCGTGGAGGTTTAAAGCCCGTCATCGGCATCGTCACCGACGTCCGGCGGCCGTACAAGACCACGGCCACACCATACGCAAGGGGGTTTTCATTGATGTCTTTACTTTGTGCTTTCTTTCATATTTTGATGAACATGTATAGCTCCATGAGGAGCTAAACCCCTTGTGGGTATTCGGACTTGTTAACTCTAGGGTTATTATGTTTCTTTGACATTGTTATTATGCTTTTCCATTATTGATGAATAAAAATTGAGTTTCGATCTTAATTTCATCTTGTTAATGTTTTCCTTTAGATGTGACACTAGGGTTGAGAACAATCTAGGTTGTCCTTTGGAGGTGTGACAACTCCTATAGGATTAGACTATTTAAGATTGAAGATGATTGAGAGGGTGAGTCGTGGGGTAGCGAAGTGTCCCCTTTCCCCTCCGATGTGGTTTCTCCCTACCTCCGTTTCCTTGATTTCTTAGCGGTCGAGATAGAGTGAAGTGCTAGGTAGATAAACTCCCCTGGGGCGTAGTTACGCGAGTAACAGAGTGAAGGGTTGAAGTGAATCCTACGCACTGGGACTTAATCTAGACTAGGGTTCTTCCACCTGGACCAAAGGGTTAGAACTACACATAGGAACAGGTTTTACTACTAGGAGTCCCTAGAACTTAAAGCAATCCCACATAGTGTGAGGTTTAGGTAGATATACTCCCCTAGGGCTTAGTCGTGCCAGTGACAGAGTGAAGGGTTGACGTGAATCCTAATACCGGGGCATAATATTTGGGTTAGTCACGGTTGTCCTTAGGTTTGGGACCGTGAATCTAAGGATTTCCTCGACTCAATTGACATCAATAGGAAAGTATAATAGTATAGTCTTGCACTAGAAGCATAGATCCTAGAGGTAGCTTGTCCGGATACCCTATTTCATCCATTGCCAGTTTCTCTCTATTCTCTTTTACTTGCACTTTCTTATCTTCCATCTTTCTATTCAATTTCTTGTCTTTTATTATATTTGCTTCCATTTTAACTCATCGATTCTATTCCCTGTGGATTCGACTACCCACTCACCGGGGTAAATTTTATTACTTCGACAAACCCGTGCACTTTCGGGGCGTGTCACCCATACAACATAGCACGACCCGGTCGTGTCCCTCCCATCACCATAGAAAATGCATCAACAGATTGGTTCTCACTACTTTGTTGTGATTGGACAACTTGCATTTGAGACTATAATAGAAAAAAACTTTAGTAAAAATTTATTTTTGATGCTATATTGACCATGTGTAAGACAAAATATCATATTCCAAAATCATATTATAAAAGCATATAAATAAAAGGAAATCCTTACAATCTTTTCGCTAGTATCATCAAAGGACTCCTTGTAAGTCTTGTTTGGTTGTCTTTTTCGAGTTTCAATAAAAAGAGCATTATTAGTTGGTACCTCATTGTTTTCATTTGTATCTTGCTGTTTTGATCCAACAAAAACAGAAAAAACAAAAACAAAAACAAAAACATAACTTTCATTAGTAAGGACTTGTATATAATAATATTTAAACAAAGTATGAATATTTGTTGTTGTCTTCATTTTTATCTATTTAATAATAGTTTATATTGATTTGTATTATATATTATTTTTTTTATTATGTATATTTGTCATAAACAAAATATTATCTTATTTTCCTATAATTCATATATTACCAGTGATATTTATTAATTAATTGAATGTTGATAAAAAAGAGATGTATGTTCTTTTTCTTTACTGATTAATATATATATATATATATATAATTTTAAAGTATTTTTTAATGTAAAAACTCATTAAAAAAATTGATCGTGTAAAAATATGTTATTAATAAAATTGTATAAATGATGAAAATAATAATAATTATATAAATTACAATTATATATATTATGCATGTTTTCTATTAAATATAAACTTAATATATACATATCATGCCATATATATTTTTACACAATATTAATTATGTAAATTACATTATATATTTTTACATAATATATAATTATTTGCAATTATGAAACTTAAGCATTTTTGTCACATATACAGTGGTTTTATAAATACCGCTGCCTATCATAACACATACACAGTGGTTATAAAAAACCGCTGCCTATCATAACCTATATGCAGCGGTTATTACGAACCGCTGCAATGGAATACATATGCAGCGGTTTTGAACCGCTGCTTTTGTTAACATTTGCAGCGGTTGTATAACCGCTGCATATCTATCCTAATATGCAGCCGTTTTTGCAATGGTTTTAGTCAAATGCAACACTTAGTTGGAAAATTGCCTATAACGATATAAAATCGCTACAAAACCGCTGCAATAGATAGCATATTGTAGCAGTTTTAGAACCGCTGCAAGGTAACCGCTGCATAAGTGCAGTTATGTAGTAGTGATGGGCATTTGGAATGAAATTGTTCGACTTGAAGGAATGGACGAAGAGAAATATTACTGGTATATATCGTTACTGGCAGGATCTGAATGAAGATCGAACCCTATGGAAGCTTGGATCACTGCCTCCAGGTTTGATAACCTTCTACAACTTGACATACCCTCTTGATCGGAATTGGCATGTCTTGTGTCTCGGCTATGATCCACAATCAATCCTACAGAGATAGAGGATGCGGGAGTCATTCATTACAATTGCAACTACAAGCCATGGTTAGACCTTGCTATTTCCGAGTATAAGTCCTACTAGTCGAAGTATGTAATGCCTGATAATCCTTATCTCCAGTGTTGCAGTATAAGCCCATGAGATATAGCCCAAGATACCATAGTATGACAATCCTTATCTTTCAGTTTTGTATATATTTGACTCATTTCTTTAATTCAGAATTTCAAAACAATTCTGAGTATCATTTGCCTCTTAGACTAAAAATAAGAGATGTGAACGAACATGAAAGTTGGCAGGAGTGCATGCACACTCATTTATTCACCAAATATATATTAAAATGATAAATAAAAGAGAAGCATGCTTCCTGTAAGGGCTGGCATGATGCTATGTTTTGTGGGATTTGGCTTCCTTAATAAAGCATTGATTCTTAAAAAAAAGATGCGAATGGAGATGAAAGTGGCAGGAGTGCATGCATACTTACGTATTCGTCTCTCACCAAGTATATATAACGAAAATGCCAAAGTTGGTGTTATATGGTATGAATGTTATTATCCGTGGGATACCATTTTTGCATCATAGACTGCATGTTTTCAGTTTCACCATTCAATTATATCAATTGCTCATCGTCAGGTTGCAAAATTCAAGTAAAGAAAAAATTCAAAAGGACGGTCCCACTATACAAAAATGCATGAATAATGTGCATGATTGTGGATTTTTTTTTTTTTTAAATCCGGGCATTCTTCATGTTGTGAAATTAAGCGTCATTAGTTTTATATTACCATATATGCAAGGGACCCACATCATGCTATCATGAGATTTGACTCTATTAAAAAATAAATAAAAAATATGAGAAACATGCAATGCTATGCATGCATATGTGCATAAAATGAAATAAAAGAAGAAATTTCAAAAGTGTGGGCTCCCACCATGCACATGGAGAGGAAGATGATAAGCATGGATTTATATATATAAACAGTGGCAAGCTTCAATAATATATAAATTTCAAGTGGTAATGAGACACATACCTCAAGATGACGACGAGGAATGTGACACAGTGATGAGACACATGCAATGGCTTTGCTGAAATATACACATATATTATGTGACTATATATATAAATCTTAATTTGACAAGTGAATTAGATTTCGTGGAGGAACTAGCTGTGTGGGGTTTAAGCTAATAAAAATCTGTTGAAATCAAGGTAGGGCAGGTAATTTTGTTTTCATTGTCTTAAACCCAAGCCTAAATCTTACATCGGCTCTTAATATGACAAGACTCAAGTGGCAATATCATCAACAATGACCGTGGTGGTTATGGGATATGAAGCAAGGGAGGAAAAAGGCCCAGGCAAAGACCAATTGGTGCAGGCTCATATCAACATCTAACAACCTCCAGAAAACTTATTCAGAAGCAATAAAAATGCTTATTTTGATGTAACATTGGAACACATATCTCGAGATGGTTGATGAAATCCAAATCTTGAAGGGACACTAATTTTAAGGCGATACTCAGTATGCTCTTAAGCCGATCAATGAAATATGAAATGGCGGAGGGATACAAGTCTTGAAGTGGCAATAACACGCATCTTATGCTGCGAATAAAAATACAAATTAAAAAAAACTGGCACTCATCTTGGGACGGCGGTGAAACACTCATCTCGAGATAGTCAATCTCAAAGCGGCAATGAGGCGTGCATTTGAGGTGGCTGATGAAACGGTGGCGAAGTATATTCCCTAAAGAAGACGACGGCATTATAAAAATATAATAATAATAATAATAATAATAAATAAATAAATAAATAAAATATGTATGCCTATATTTATATATATATGGCAATATTCATATGTAATGGATTACCATGTTTTGGCAATAAAATTTTTATTTCATTACCTTTCTATTTGTACTTTTGCCCTTAATCGGAGGTTCCCAAGACACTGTCTGGGGTAATTAATAATAGAGACTTGCCTTTATTAGGAATGGAAGAACCCACGAACAAATATGATATTTGTGCTTTGATGTGTCATCTGGTGTCTTCTTCATAGGCACGATGCCAGACGCATATTTTCGATCCCACAAATTCTGGGACGCCCCGTAGGACCGCATTCCTCCTCCTATCTTTGAGGCAAAAGTACAAGTAGAGGCATTGTTTCTACATCCTGTGAAAGAAATCTAATTTTGTTGACTTTTGTTTTTGCAGAAAAAGAAATAGCACTCAAGAACTCAACCATCTCTGGAAACTTGAAACTCACGATCTTCCTAGGAGAAGGAACTGAAGTTCAATTGCCCAACTGCACCTTCAACACCAGAGCTGCAGGAGCTGAGCTAACCTTCGGTACGATATTTGAGTCGGTACAGTTTGTAAGGAGACCCTCACCTTTGAAGGAGAGCCTAACAATCCCATGGCTTCCATCCAAAGGTCGTCGCCCTAATGTGATCCTGCAACTGGCAAGGACATTGTTGTCAGGAATTACAAGGAGTATCTGCATTCAAGTGGCTATCCCACCTTAGAAGGGTAGACTATACGAATGATGATGATGATGAACCACCTTTACCCTTACAGCAAAGGGCGAGAAAGTGGAATCTTCGATTCATTTGATGAAGACACACCAAAGAAGAAAAATGTGTTTACAAGGCTCACACAAAAGAAAAGTCAAAATTCCAAAACAAAAGCTGGATTTTGTGTCATTCCAAGGACACAAAAATAATCAAATGGGTACATTCAACAACTCATTTGAACCTCTTAAGCTAGTGAAGAAGAACGCAACCACTGTAGACATGTGCCCTCAACTGAATGAAACAAGGTTTGTCGACCTCCAAGGTCCTATCACAAGAACTCATTTGCCAGAATCTTTACAAGACTTATACATCATCAAAGAAACTGCAATCAGAGAAGATAAGGCCAAAAGAATTTTATCAAGAGAAGAAGCAATTGATTTCAAAAGCACGGAAGACAGTGTTTGACCATTTAACTCCTGTAAGGAATCAACCCAAGATTTTCTGCTCTAAATTTCAATGGAGAAGGGACATGAAAGATGAAGAAATATCTGATGCGAATGAGGAAGCAAGAAATCAACCCAAGATTTCCCGCTCTAAATTTCAGTGGAGAAGGGAAATGAAAGATGAAGAAATGTCTGATGTGAACGATGAAATACACATTTGTCGAATGGTCACTGAAGCAAGAGGAGATCCCGCACCCGAACACGAACAACCGGGACCTGTTACATGATCCCGTAGAAGAGTGGCAGACTCCCTGAATGGAGAAGAAGGCTCCAGCTACGTGCCACCACATGATGGGCAGGGGATAGGGACTAGCCTTCCACCACTCCATATGCCAAGAAAACACAAAAAAGCAAATCCTCTTATGAAGACAAAGAGGATGAACCTGTTTTTGTTTCTCAAAAGGGACACCGTGATGCTGAATATAAAATACTCAATGACAACATGGCAATGTTGATGGAGTCAATGTTACAAATGTAGAAACAAATCAAAACCTAATGGAAGATCGACTGGAATAAGTAGAAAGGTCGAGGAGTCAACCCAACCAACAGCCGAGAGAAGCCCTTAGGCCAGTTTAGCGAGGGGTAACCCCACTGTTTCCTATGAAGATTTGGCCTGGACAAATGCAGAGGTTGAGAAGTTCAATGCCTCATCCAAGGGAAACCTTCAGACCTATGGAACAGGGGTAACCTCTTATATTCCGTTTAGGAACAATCAACTGTAATGACTCGGGAAGAGATACC